>VWZX01004773.1:3915835-3960544 GCA_013399015.1 Galbula dea | reverse complement strand
CCCCGTTCCCGAGCCTCCTCCGCTCTGCGGCGGCTCTTCGCCCACCCGCTGTACCGAGCCGCCGGCCCGCGGGGCCCTGCCGAGCCGCTGCTGGGCGCCCGCGAAGCTCTGCGATACTACCGGCGGAAGGCGGCTCGCTGGAACAGGTGCGTCCCGCCGACACGGCAACCTCCGCCGCACCCGACCCAGGCACCCCCGGCATGAGCAACCCCGTCCACGGGCACCTCCCTGGCATCCCCTGCGTTGGCATCTCCCGGCCGCCCCCTGCATTGGCAACCTCTCCACGGGCATCTCCCGGGCACCCACTGCATGAGCACCCCCTGGGCACCCCCTGCATGAGCATCCAAAGCGCAGGTATCCCCCACAGACCCCACTCCCCAGGCACCTGCTGCACAAGTAGCCCCTGCATGGGCATCTTCGGGGCACCCTCTCCCTGGGCACCATCCAAGTACACGCTGCACAAGCATCCCAAGTGCAGGTACCCCCCGGGCATCCCCCTTTCCAGGCACCTTCTGCACAGGCATCTCTTGGACACCCCTTTCCCAGGCACCCCCTGCATGGGCACCCTCTCTCAGGTCACCTTCTGCATAGGTATTCCAGAGGAACCCCCTTTCTCCCCTTCATCCCTCTCCCCAACAACCAGCACCCCATGGACAGGCAGGGCTGAGCAGAGGGGGCTCTGCCGGGAGGGGGCTTCCTGAGGTGCCTCCTGCTCAGCTGTTAGAGCCCCAGGAGAGGAGAAGGTGGCTGCTAGGTCACGGGGAGACCCTGTGAGCCATGTCCTCCCAGAGGTAAGTGGCTCCTTTGCTCTGTGTCACCTTTTTGGCTTGGGGCAGAAGTGGAGCCAGCCCCAAGGCGCTGTACCCTCGAGCTGGTTCCCTGTGTCCACCAGCCCTTAGGCTGGGTGCCAACCAGACCCTCAGGCTCCAGCAGCCACAGTCCCCCAGGCCAGAGCACTGCATGTCTCAGTGCCTGTCTCCACGTGGGGTTTCCTCTGGCCCACCACAGTGGTCTCAGGGTTCTGACTCCCCTTGCAGCCTCTCACCTGTTCCCACTGCTGAGTTCTGTGCAAGAAAGGATGCAGAGGCTTCTACATTTTGGAGGGGTTAGAGCCCTCTTCTTGCTGCTTCTCTCAGCAACAGTTGCAGGAAAACACCTCCATGTCCTGCTCCTGTGGTGGGACTGTCACTAACCCCCATGGCTGCTGCCCCAAGGGGGATGGTGACCCTCAGCACCAGCTCAGCATCAACTGCCTGCACATGACTCAACTGCAAAAAGCTTCATACCCTAGGGTCCCTGAACCTCTGATGTAACCCCTCTTCCATAAGGATTGCATCCCAGCTGGAAACAGCCAGCATTCCCTGGCATCTCCACTCTTCTCTGCACTCCACCAGCTCCTTCCCTCAAGCACAGACTTGAGTCCAGAAGAGGATGCGGTGCTGGAGCAGGTCACTGTGGTGCCTCCACATAGAAGATCCCAGCATGCCAAGCTCACAGCATCACCTCACTGCCCCCTTCAAGGGACAGGGACGGTGCCCACCTGCAAGAGGACAGCAATGTCCCCTGGAGACCACCTCAGAGGTCCCTGTCCTGACACTTCCTTGCTGCCCAGGTTTGGATTCCAGCACCAGGAGGTCCCTGCTCCTCCCACCACTCACACACTGTTTGCTGAGCTGCCCAGGCAGGATTTCCAAGCTCTCACCTTCTCCACTTCAGTGTGTGTTCTTATTCCTGTGGGATTCACCCAGTCCTGGTTTCAGGCATGATTCACAGGAGGAGACGATGGGAAGTGATAATGGAAGAAACAGAAGAATGACCTCCATGGTCTGAGCAGCACCTGGGGCCTGGAGCCACATTATGTTCTCAGCCAGGGGTCAACCTGTAAGGCTCAACCCTTGCCTGAGTCAGTCTGGAACAGGTCAAATCCTTCTTCACATTGCATGAAGTCCACGGGCAGTGGGTGTGGGTATCCTCGAGACATGGGACATGGTCAAGCTGTGCAACAGACCACCCTCATGTGCTTCTTCTGGGAGCTGAGCAATGCCTCCTGAAGACAGCAGGATTTGGGTAGCAAGATGAATGTTTCCCTGAGCAAAAGCCCAGTGGGGATGGAGGATTTAAATCAAAGCAGCTCACTCCACATACTTGACAGCTTCTTAAGCTACAGCAGAATCCTTCAGCACCCAGTGCCAAGCACTTGCAGCAGCACTGGCCAGCCTCACCTGTTTGGTAAGAAGGCTGTGTTCCTCAGCTTCATGCACCACTTTGTTTGAACGTGCTGTTTGCATCCATAACCGTGGCTGCACATTCCCTTTTGTTCTGAGGGCTGGTTATGATGTGGCCAGGAGGAAAGCTGTGATGCTGTTTGCCCTTGGTTGACTTCGCTTTGTACCTCCAGGAAGGAGAAGGGAGGCAGATTATTGATTATTCCTCAGTCACTTTGAAATAAAATATATGATGCTCATAAAGCAGATGAAGCCTTCAGCCAGCAGGCACTGGCTGAGGTGACACACAACTTCTCCTGCAAAGGGAGTATGTCATCAGACAGCACTTGCCAGGGCTGATGTGTTTCGTAAGACTCTTAAGCTGCTGTAGGCATGGAAGAATTTCTGCCTTACCAGAAGGACTGCAGAGCCCATGTCCTCTCCAAAGTGCTCAGTGAAAGAGCCACCTCTATGACTGCTGAGAACAAAGGGCAGGGTCCTGTGGGACCCAGGAACCCATGGCTTTCTCTCCCCATCCATAGGTTTAGCAAAGCTGCTGCTGTTGTTGAGGGCTGAAGCTGGTGCTGTGGGAGAAAGGTCCAGACCAGCACTCACCAAGGTGTGACCACATCCACTGCTAGGCAGAAAAGGGTGAGAGATGAATGTCCAAGAGCCACCCTCTCCTTGGCTTGTCTGGCTGATGGCACAGCAGCTTTCAGAGAGACAGGATGCTCCTCTTGAGTGGAACAAGCAGCATGGTGTGCCTGTCTTCATTTCTGTGGCCAGATGGACATCAGCTGGCCTGGGCCTCTGCCAACTCATGGCACAGCCCCAAGAGACAGCTTATTTTGGATACCCATGGCCAGAGGAGCATAACAGCACATGTCCTACCTCCACAGCACTCCCTATGTGCTGGCTGCTGCCCATCACCCTGCCTTTCCCCAGCACTTCAGTCTGGACCAGGATTTGATTGCAGGCTGCAGAACCAGCTGGAGAGACGGATGGGGATGCAGGAAGGAAACAGCACCAAAAAAAACCCCCAACCATCCACACCTCTTCAGAAAAAGAAAGACCAAAAAAAACCCAACTTAAAAACTCCAAAGCTTATTTTTATCCTTGAAGAAGCTGTTTCAAAACCCCAAACTCTGTAACCAGCTCCATGCCAGGGGAGGCATGAGGTGAATGGCTACCAGTAGCCAGTGTCACCTCACACTGTGTCCCTTGCAGGCCAGCAGCAAGGCAGCTGAGCAAGGAGCCAGGGCAACCCCAGGACTATTTATAGCAAGGAAGCAATGAACCCATTATTTTATATCATTATGTCTTTTTCAGAGAGCTGTTCTTCCAGGGAAATATTTCAGGAATCCTAAAGGAAACAGGGAGGCAGAGGGGAGCTGTATTTTGGGTTGAAGGGGCAGGAAAGGGCTTGCTGGCCCTGCAGCAGCTAGCCCAGGGCAGAGACCATGCAGGAGCTGCCTCCCCTTGCATAACTGCTGCATTTTTTATTCCATCAGTAATCTACTGCTCACTGCCACCCTGGGGGGATGGTGGGGGACAGCCTATATGTACAGGAGGCAAGAAAGCAAAGATGGTAAAATATTTGGGCAGCTTCCCTAGGGAAAAATCCTGAGTCATTCTTCTCACTTACACCAGGGTATTTATTGTCCCTGGCCATGGCAGAGGGTTGAGGTTGTGCCTCAAAGGCTTGCCCACATGAGACCTGATGCACTGCAGAAAGGTCAAGGCACATCCATCAGAGCTGACAGTTTCCCCGGGGCACATCCTCATGCACAGCCTGCCAGACAACCCTGCCAACAAGTCTTAGCATGTTCCCATGTCCACCTCCTCCCAAGTCAGGGAGAGCTTCTGCCTCCTTTGTAGATGGCCTGAGCAAAGAGACAGCCCCCAAAAAGCCCTGTCCTTGCAGAGTGGCTGGTGTGGGACCAGGTGAGAGCCCAGCAGCAGGAGACCCTCCTCCCTTTGGGGGCTGGGGTGCAAATCACCTGAGCTTCCTCCTAAACCAAATGGATGGAGAAATGCACTGACACCTTCAATCCTGACCACATGCCTGTGGACTTCGTGCTGTGGCTGCCCTGACCCAACAGAAAGGCAAACAGACTGAGAGAGGGAAGAGGCTGCTCTGACCTGCACCTACACCACCTCTCTCCATTCCTTGGATTTCTCCCAGGACACTACTGAAACATGTCCCTCCCCACCTTGCTTATGCTTAGACAGGACTAACCACACTGTTTAGCCTGCTTGGATGGAGAAAGAGGATTGGGAAAAAAAGGAAAAAACAAAGCCAAAACCATGCAAAACCCAACACTTTCCAGCTGGTTTGAAGCAAAAAAAACCCCAACACCACCCATGAGGCAAAGCCCTTTCCAGTCACCAGTGCCAGCTCTTTGGCTGGGTGCTGACCTCAGGGCATGGTCAGCACCTACTGACTGCAGCCACCACCACAGCAAACCCCACAGCAAACTCCCCTCTCCCACTGAGCTTGAAAAGCATGAGCATCCAACCTCCCTCCTTCTAGTTTTGTTTGCATTGCACAGAAGCTAAAATATGATGAAAAAATAAGGAAAAACACAGGGCAGTCAGGGAAAAGTTTCTTCTCATCTTTTGTCTTTCCCAGAGCATAGTTTGCTAAAGGTCTGGACTGAGTCTAGTGAGGTTTATGTCTCCCCAGCTGCTCCATCCCAGCCATGGTTCATGCCCCCACTGGTTATCAGCCCCTGGCTCCTGTTTCCTTTCCCAGATGTATTTTGGCACTTTCAGTGCAAACTGAACTTCGTTTTCCCTTTATCAGCACCAGCTACTCTGTGCATGGCTGGGACAGTGTTAATGAGAAACTAAGTCTGTCCTCCACCCCCTGGCAAATGTGACCTTTCCACTGTGGTTTAACAAAGCATGGATCCAGCCAGGGTGGTCTCAAGGTTGAGGAAGATGCTGCTCAAAGAGGACAGATGTTTTGAGGGGTTTTTTTTCTGGAACTTGGGAGGCCCTTTTGGTTCTATCTGCCAAGAAAGGGCTGGGTTCAGCCTTGGTTTGAAGAAGTGATGGGTAGGATGCTGCTGGATGGCCTTGTCACATCTCTGCTTGCCAGACCAAGGGCTGTGAATCTGTTCACAGAGGCAGTCTGTGATGTTTTTCCCCTACCTGTGACCTCCAGCTTCAGGAAAGAACCTGTCAGAGATCTAATGACCATACAGACAGTCCTCTGTGGAGGCTCATTCAGACAAGGCCCTGTTGTTCTCCTGGGGGTCTCTGGACACCTCATTGAGCAGTCAAGAGCCAAGTTATCTGCTGGGATGTCACATCCCATCCCCAAGTCTGGCCTGGAGTTTGCAGTCCCACTGGGAAGCATCACACCACACACTTCATCCACCAGACAGACCAGTTCTTCAGTTGTTGGAGATGTGGTTTAGCTCCAGCCCTACCCTCACACCCCTCTTGGTCCTGATGGGGCAAGGAGAAAACAACGGAATCCCTTATGTTCCTGATTGAAGCTGCTTGCCTTTGCAGAGGCAAGAAGGTAGCATTTCTGAGACCTTTGACCATCTCAGTCATCACTTGCTGCCTCAGCTTCCCCTCAGGTAGCACCCAGATTCCTTATCTGCCCTGTGCCCCCCAGCTCTGCTCTCCAGCACCTTCCCACTCCCTGGATAGCCTCTGAGCTCAGAGTAAGAATGGATTCCACCCCAGGGCTCATCCCCATCACCCTCTAACCCCTCTTTTACAGGAGACACAAGCTTTACAGAGAGGAGCTCAACCTAACCTCCCCAGCAGCACCACTGCTGCTCCAGCCAGAGGCCAATTGGCTCCAGTTCCACCTGGGCATCAGCCAGGATGGGCTGTACCCACGCTCCAGCCCCATTGTCAACAGGCTCCTTCAGGACATGCAAGACTTCAGCATTATCAGTGCAGGTAAGCACCCTCCTGTTGGGAGCTGCCTGGGGCTGGGGGGTTCCAGCCCCCACAGGTCATTTTTGCAAACAGGAGAGGGGCTTTTGCTCACTGGAGGAAACCCTGAACCCTCTGCTGGCTTCCCAGCAGGTTTTGTGCTGTGCTGTTGCCATGACCTTACCTTCAGCTGGTAGGAAGGACTTGGCTGCAGCCTTCAATGCAGCATTGTTGGAGGGAGTCCAGAGAAGGGCCACAAGGCTGGTGAAAGGTCTGGAGGATAAGCATTATGAGGAGCAGCTGAGGGAACTGGGGTTGGTTAGTCTAAGGGAGAGGAGGCTCAGGAGAGACTTTAGCTCTCTCTACAACTACCTGAAAGGAGGTTGGAGCCAAGTGGGGGTTGGTCTCCTGGGTTACCAGGGAGAGAACAAGAGGCAATGGCCACAAGTTGCACCAGGGGAGGTTTAGATTGGATATTAGGAGGAATTTCTTTCTAGCAAGAGTTGTTAGGCATTGGCCCAGGCTGCCCAGGGCAGTGCTGGAGTCACCATCCCTGGAGGGGTTTAAAATCAGAGAGATGTGGTCCTTAGGGATGTGGTTTAGTGACATGGTGATGATAGGTTGCTGGTTGGACTTGATGACCTTAGAGGTCTCTTCCAACCTTCATGATTCTGTGATTTTTTCCTGGGGACTTGTTGTACAACAGTTTAATCCCTACAGGCTGCCTCAGCTCTCCTAAAGGAGACTACACCCACGGCCCCATAGCTGGGGCAGCACAGGTAGGCAGAGCTGGGCAGGCAGTGCCCCTGCATGCCCTGTGCTGGGAGGGAGAGGAGGGTCAGCAGCATAAGACCAAGCCCAGCAGGGTCTCACCATTCCTCCTGCCCTTGCAGACTACAGCCAGGATGAGAAAGCACTGCTGGGAGCCTGCGACTGCAGCCAGAGTGAGTGCAATGCTTTGGGTCCCTGCTCTCCCACCACACACCATGGCTTCTGCTGATCCCAGTCCCCAGCTCCTCCATCCTCACCCCAGCAAGAGAAATAGAAAGCCAGGCAATGCCAGGCCCTTCTCCCTCCCATTAAACAGAGGCTGGGATGTGGGTGCCAGGACCCCAGTAGCCTGCTGGTTTCTGTCGGGGGAAAGGAAAGGTCCCCAAGAGGACATAAGAAATGGCTGTTGGGAGAAGTGCTCCTCTGGAGCACAGGGGAAGGGAAAGAGAGGAACACTAACTGCAGAAGCAGAGGAGAGAAGGAGAACAGCTGGGAGGGGCTGTAGGGTGCACTCACTGAGGTGGGAAGCCACATGATGGTGGAGAGTGTAGCTGGTTCCTCACTGCACAGCCGGTTGGCTTTCCAGGGCACTAACATCTTCTTTCCTCCCCTAGTTGTTAAGCCCAGTGGTGTGCACCTGAAGCTGGTCCTCAGGTTCCAGGACTTTGGGAAAGCCATGTTCAAGCCCATGAGGTAAGGCACATCGGCAGAGCTCCGCCAGGCCCCTCACAGCCAAGAACCAAGATGCTGTGCAGTGAGGGTGTGAGCATCCCTGGCAGGGACAGCCACCCACAGCCATGTCTCTTCTCTGCTGTGCTCAGCTACCTTGAGAGTTGAAAAGGTTTAATCATAGCTGCACCATCCCAGAGACACAAGGGGATAAACTCCAGTGTTCCCACACTGCCTATCAGTGAAATTTCTCAGTTCACAGATGTGAAGGACCTTGGGGCAGACACTGTCCCAAGAGCCTTGCCATTGGAGACTGCCTGTCTCTTACTCTTACCCAGCTGACTTTGTGGTTTGCCTTCTTTCTCCTTGGATTCCCAAGAGTATTTCCAAGGAATAGCCATCAGCCTGGGTCACCTCAAGCAGGAGTTTTAAATTGCTTCTGCCCTTACTTCTAGCCCCTTGGCACATTTATTCCCAGTCCCTTTACCTTCCAAGCAGAGGCAGGACAGCTGGCAGCACCCCAACTGCCATGCTTTGCTCATCCAGAAAGCAGCCTGACAGGTCCTGGAGGGGAAGGAAAGTGTCCATGCACTCAGTTGAGCCAGGAGAGCTCAGCAATGCTTGTGGTGACATACAGCTGCTTGGGAGGCTGAGCATCCAAATTCACTCACTGCAGGTATTGGGTCACCGTGGGACAGCACAAAAATGAAATTCAGTCAGCTGGTGTTTTCATCCCAGGGATATGAGAGCATCAAACCTGAGCTTTTCTCTGCCTCCCATGGGGACATCAGAGGTGCAGCATAGCCTATAGGCATACCCTGATGTTGTACCCACCTAAAAGCCTGTCCCAAGTAGCTCTGAACTCTGGCACAAGTGATTTTAAGCCCACACTCAACCTTCTGCCTCCCTTGCCCACCTGGCACCAAGACAAGACACAAGTGCTGCTCCCCAGCCCAGCACTGGGCACTTTGGGTCCTAGCTTGTGCACTAAGTGCTGTAGCTCTGCCCTGTAGCCTTGACATCAGCATAGCCATATGCTGGCTCTCCCCAAGCACTCCAACTGTCCCTGGGTGCTCTGTCCTTGTGCCACCACATGCACTGGTGCCTGCCTGCACTGCTGTGCCTGGTTAGGTCAAGCTCCTTGCTCTCTCCTAGGCAGAAACGTGAGGAGGAGACTCCTGAGGACTTCTTCTACTTCGTTGACTTCCAGCGGCACAACGCCGAGATCGCTGCCTTCCACCTGGACAGGTAGGGACCTGCCACAGCACCTGCACCTCTGCCCTCAGAGAGCTTTGGCATGAGAAAAGCCACACTGAGCCTTGCAGAGCTGCTCAGCCTTCGAGATGTGATTGCTTTGCAGCACCCTTTTGGGAGCTGCTGGGTTACCTGGGGATAGGGTGGCTTTGGTTCTCATCTGAAGCCCAGAAACCAGCTTTGCCTTGGCCACTGCATGAGAACAGGCTGGTAGCTGAAGCTCAGGTTGGGAACAGGTCAGGTGTTTGCTTGGCCATCACACAGCCAAACACACACATACATCCAAGTGCAAAGATGAGCCCTGGGCACAGCCTGGATCCCCTCCCAGTGGGGGAATCACCAGCTCAATCAGCAATCAAAGCGTGTTTGGATTGAGATTAACTGCAGCCATGAAGTTCCAAGCCCTCAGCTAATGAGCAATGAACCTGGCCCCTCTTCCCAGCAGGCTTTGTATTTAATAAAACCCAAAATACCTTTATTAGAAAAGGAGGGCAGCAGCCTCCTTCTCTGTGATGGGATGAGCACTGACCACACCAAGGAAAATGATTCCTGATGCTGATGGTGGGTGGGGACCTCCAGATCCTGCACTCAAGCAGGACTACACTGGAAGTCTTGTAGCTCAAACTCTGAGCAAGGGAGTGAGGAGAGCTGAATTCCCTTTCTAGCTCTGCCCCTACACCTTGACTCACCTACCCTCAGCTTGCCTCTCTGCACGCCAGCTCCACCACCAGAAAAAAATGAGGGCAGACTGCTTTTCTGAAGTGCTTTGTGGTTTTAGAGCTGAAAAATGCTGGATAAAAGCAATTTCTTTTCCCCTTTAAACATTGCTCAATAAGTAGCAGGCTGAATCTTGTTTGGTGCCCAGTTCTCAGAAACAGAGGGGAGAAGAAGACAAGGAGCAAAGCACAGCACTAGCTGCTTCACCTCATGGGACTGACTCAGCAGTGAATGTTTCTCTGCCCCAGGCCCTGGTGTTTCTCAGGATATTTGAGATGAATCAGCCAGGCATGAGTGCCTCTGAGCAGGGATATGTCTCCTCTCCTCCCTCTGTCTCAGCTGTGTTGTACCAGGTTCAACACATCTTTGCTCTGAGTCAAACCCAGCACTAAACTATGTCCCCAAGTGCCACTTTTCCATGACCTTTAAACCCCTCCAGGGATGGTGACTCCACCACTGGCCTGGGCAGCCTGGGCCAATGCCTAACTACTCTTTCTGGGAAGAATTTTTTCCCCATGTCCAACCTAAACCTCCCCTGGCTGGACTTAAGGCCATTGCCTCTTGTCCTGTTGCTTGTTCCCTGGGAGAAGAGACCAACCCCCACCTCACTCCAACCTCCTTTCAGGGAGCTGCAGAGAGTGAGAAGGTCTCCCCTGAACCTCCTCTTCTCCAGACTAACCAAGCCCAGTTCCCTCAGCTGCTCCTCACAACCCTTGTGCTCTAGACCCTGCACCAGCTTCATTGCTATTTTCTAGAAAGAACCTGGGGGCAAAAAAACCCCAATTCATGTGGATTCAATGATCCAAAGGCCCCTGCTTTACCGAACAGAAGGACAAGGGCAGCATCTGCTGTCCTACATTGCCACCCTGTGCAGTAACATCCCTTTGCACTGCAAGCTCTCAGCCACTGTCCCTTTCGGGCAGGATCCTGGATTTCCGGAGGGTGCCCCCCACCGTTGGGAGGTTGATCAACGTCACCAAGGAGATCCTGGAGGTCACCAAGAACGAGATCTTGCAAAGTGTCTTCTTTGTCTCACCAGGTGGGTGAGCGCTCAGCTGCTGGGCTTAGAGGTCTTGGTTGATGTGGGTGGAAGAGCAGGGTCTACAGGCAAAAGGGATCAGCAGGACTTGTGCTGCTGAGCAGAAATGCAGTCCCTGGGTGAAACATGCACATGGTTACAGTAGAAGTGTCCCTGTCACAGTCTCCAGCTGGAATCATCTGCCAGATCCAATTCAGTACTTAAAGGGAGGACGAACATTTTAGCAGGACCTGTTGTGACAAGACAAGGGCTGATGCTTTGAAACTAAAAGAGGGGGTTTAGACCAGATTTAAGGCAGAAATTGTTTCCAATGAGGGTGGTGAAACACTGGCCCAGGTTGCCCAGAGATGCTGAAGATATCTCATCCCTGGAACCATTCAAGGTCAGGCNAGGCAGAAATTGTTTCCAATGAGGGTGGTGAAACACTGGCCCAGGTTGCCCAGAGATGCTGAAGATATCTCATCCCTGGAACCATTCCAAGTCAGGCTGTTTGGGGCTCTGAGCAACCTGACCTGAGCNACTAGATGAGCTTGAAAGGTCCCTTCCAACCCAAACCACTCTGTTTGCCTGCTCTTTTTCATAATCTTTCCCCTAGCATGGGACCAGGTCTGTCCATTCACCAAAATCCAGGTGTTGTCCACAAGCTGGTACTTTGAAATCCCTGCTGTGGCTCTGTGTGCCCCAACACATGCAGTCCCTGCCACACCATGGGGAAGAGGTCAGTCCAAGCTACCTTCCAGTCTCCTGCAGATCACAGCTCCTTTCCCTATTCTCCCCTCTTCTCCCCCTAGCCAGCAACGTGTGCTTCTTTGCCAAGTGTCCATACATGTGCAAGACTGAGTATGCAGTCTGTGGGAACCCTCACCTCCTGGAAGGGTCCCTCTCTGCCTTCCTGCCATCCCTCAACCTGGCACCACGCCTCTCCATCCCAAACCCCTGGATCCGCTCCTACTCGTTCGATGGAAAAGAGGAGTAAGTGGGTAAAGGATGCTGCTTCCCATACCTGCATCCCAGGGATCATATGGGAGGGAGAGTCAGCAGGGTACAGACACACACATGCACATACAGTGATTGTGTGTCCAGGCAAAAGGAAGGTCAAGGTTCAGAGATGCCCATAATTAGCCTAAGAAGTCTAAATGCCTGGGCATCGGCTGGGTCTGACTTCCAGTCTCCTGTGTGCACAAGGAGGGAGACTTAGGACCTCCTCCTCTCTAAGTCTGCACAGGAGACAGGCTTTGGGGTGCTGTTGGGACACAGCAGGGAACACTGAGTGTATCTCCCCCTTCTCCTGCAGGTGGGAAGTGAATCCACTCTACTGCAACACAGTGAGGGAGATCTACCCCTACAGCAACAGCAACCGGCTGCTCAACGTCATTGACATGGCTGTCTTTGACTTCCTAATAGGTATGATGAAGGGGGAAATAATCTTCCCTCCTTTCCTTCAGCACCAGTCTGCCTGCCCTCCCATGCCATGGTGTTTCTCCAAGCCACCCCTTCTGCTCCAGAGAATTTGGGGAGACTGCTGTCTCCCCACAGCTCCTCCTGATGTGCAGGCAAGGGGGAGGTCCCATGCCCACCCCAGCCCACTCCCCGGGGTGGGAGGGGATCCAGCAAGATGAAAGTATCTCAGGCACTTCCAGCAAGGCAACAAGTATTTCATACAGATCTGAAAGAAAACAGAAGATCATTTAGAAGTTGGTGACATGCAAGGGCAACTCTGTTCCTCTGTCTGCCCTTTCCCAGGGAACATGGACCGACACCACTACGAAATGTTCACCAAGTTTGGGGACGATGGCTTCCTCTTACACCTGGACAATGCCAGAGGGTGAGGCTGTAGGAGGACAGCAGGGAGGGGGAAAGGTGGTGGGCAGGCACTCAAGCTCTGTGCTCTCTGCTTACCCCCCTCCAGGTTTGGTCGACATTCCCATGATGAAACCTCCATCCTGGCCCCCCTCTCCCAGTGTTGCATGTAAGTGCCAGCTTCATCTTCCTTCCCAGGCACGTTGGTGTTCCCATCATGATGGGTGATGGAAGTCACCCAGACCTAATCCTAGCCAAGGGGACTTTCCAGACAGCAGAGCATGGAGCTCACAAGTTGTTCCTGAAGCAGGGATTAAGCTCCTGTTAAGCTCTGTTGCATTGCTGCCTGCTATGGTGTCATACAACTCTCAGTCCTGAATGCTTTCCTGTTGAAGCTAAAAGGCCTTGCAAGCATAAAAGCTGTCACTGATAGACCAGGAGATATTGTCTATTGAATCAAACCTTTCCAGAAGCATCTACTAGCATTTCCCAGCCCATTAACATGGTGCTATCAGCCCCATTTGTCTGACATGAAGCTCAGAAACCTCTGTCCAAAGGCCTGGTAGAACTTTGACAGAGTTAATCAGGTTTCTTCTTTCCATAGAATCATTTAGGTTGGAAAAGACCTTTAGGATCATCAAGTCCCACCATCAGGCTAATGCTACCAAGTAACCACCAAACCATGTCCCTCAGCAGCACATCTCCATGTCTTTTAAAGCCCTTCAGGGATGGTGACTCCTCCACTGCCCTAGGCAGCCTCTCCTAGGGCTTGACAACCCTTTTGGGAAGAAACTGTTCCTAATTTCCAACCTACACCTGCCCTGGTGCAGCTTGAGGCTGTGAGTCAATTCCTCACCAGTGCTCTGTGGAAGAGGAGCAGCATTTCCATCACCCTCTCCTTCCCCTGTTTCTTATGGAACTGTTACAGCATTAACTAAGCCATTCCCCACGGGCTCAGAGGATGCTGTTCTGCACCTCCAAGCCCTGTCACTGTTCAGGCCAGAGCAAACACAGCTGGTGTTTACCCACAGCAGCTCTTCAGAGTCACCCCTTGCCTAAAAGGAGAGTACACACAGCCATTTACTGCAGTTCACAGCTGCTCTGGACAGGACTTTCTCTGGCAGCAGTAGACAGCCCTGCTCACAGCAGCTGTTTTCAAAGCCTCATTGCCAGGCTTAGCACTTGATCAATTGATTACTTTTTTGGTTTGGCAGGAATATTAATGCAAACCTGGCAGCAGGCAGCCAGGACAACAGGCACAGTTTAAGTGACCTGCCCCTGTGGCAGCACCTTTCTCCTTCCCTTGTGCAATGCAAGAGGCATTGCTGACCAAAGGCTTGCACTTCTCTTGCCTGCTCCAGAGCACCTGGTGCATCTCAGCAACTGCTTGGCCAGGCACTGCAAGGAGCCTTTCACTTGACATCAGAGCAGTCTGTGTCCTATCAAGAGTTGCAGAGCCAGATCCCTGTTCCAAAGGGATGCTCTGGGTAAACAACAGGCATGAAGGCAAACTTTGGAGTTGCTTAAAATGTTCCTGACTACACCTTTACCCATCTGAAAACTCTGGTTCAGCTCAATAGGGGTGGCTCCAGCACCACAGAATACTCTGTTTCCAAAATTTAAAGGGCAATAATTAAAACCACTGATTCCTTTCAGTATCAGAGATGCTGAAGTCAAAACAATTTTGCTTAGGATTAAACAAATGATTTCAGAATCCTTAGCTTTGTTCTCCAAAGTGTTCTAATGTTAGAGCTTTTCACCCCACCTTCTATCAGAGGGAAATAATACTCAGATCTCAATAGCTCTTCCAGTGAAAAGTCCCAGTCAAATCAGCTCCAGGAAATGGTTTTTTTGCTCAGAGTTTTGACAGCAGATTTTTATTTCCTCATTTATTCCTCTTCACTTTAC
The DNA here is from genome assembly GCA_013399015.1 of Galbula dea. NCBI lineage: Eukaryota > Metazoa > Chordata > Aves > Piciformes > Galbulidae > Galbula > Galbula dea. The sequence goes on along the minus strand of VWZX01004773.1, from coordinate 3,946,282 downwards.
CTCTTCCCTCTGCCCCCATGCCATAAATGTCATCCCTGGGAACATGGCCCCACTCTGCAATAATCTGGGGCACTGGGTTATCTGTGGCTCAGAGGAAAAACACCCATTACTGAGAATTTCTACCATGCTTTTCTCTCTGCTGACAGAGATGTGCAGCACAAACACACTGCAAAAGCAGAGGTTCCTTCAGAAAGGGAAAGCTTTTGTTCCAAACTTCTTCCTCAAGCTAACTTCACCCATTTCTGCCCTCTCTCCTTCTCCTGTTACCAAGGGGCTCAGACAGCTGGTTCTTGCTGGGATGCCCTAAGAAGTTTCCATTAAGAGGTTTGCTTTTGTTTCCCCTCCTCCCCAGAATAAAGAGGACAACGTTGTTGCGGCTCCAACTCTTGGCAGAGCCCGAGTATCGGCTCAGCGATGTGATGAGGGAATCCCTCCTGCAGGACCTCCTGGCCCCAGTCCTCACTGAACCTCACCTCTTGGCTTTGGACAGAAGGTTACAGCTCATCCTGAAAGCTGTGAGGAAATGCATAGACACTTATGGAGAAGCCAAGGTGGTGGCCAACGACACCATGCAGCCTGCAGCCCTTGCGTCTCACAGAGTGAAGCTGACCACTTAACCAGTCCTTAAACTGATGCTCAGAGGCAGGGAAAAGCCCTGCAAGGCAAGGGGCAAGTGGTAATCTCCATCTACAAACACTGGCAGAGACAGAGGGGAAACTCTTCAGAGGAAGCACACTGGGCCTTCTAGGCTGGGTACCTGAGCAAAGCTCCTGTGCTCGGGCAGAGTGTTGGTAAGTTGTGGTCTGGCTGTAGCAGACCTTTACACCCTGGACATCAGCTCTGTGGTGGAAAAGCAGTGATCTCCTGTTCTGTGGTTGGGCATGCCCTCAGGAGGGTGGGGGAACACATGGCCATTGGGTTGCTCAACCTCTATGGGATCTTGGTCTTGTTAGTGAAAGACGCAAAATAGATCCAAGGATGAGGCTTGAATAAAGAGATGGCAAAAGCACTTTCCTCTCATGCTTCTGTTCTCTAATCAAGACTGTGTATTAGAGAAAAGAGCAATCTTGCTTCCCAGGGGCAGGACCTGCTGCTGAGGCAAGGTAACATGTTGATTCAGCATGGGCAGGCTGAAGAGCATCTGCACAGCATTCACCACCAGTCCTGTCTGCTGCCTCTTGGTCTCTTCTGCAGTGATCAAGCCACACCACCTTGATCTGTGCCATGTCACCCAGAAGTCCACTGCTTCACAGGGCAGTCCAACCACTTCTACTTTTACCTGCCTCAGCCAGGGTTTCAGGAGAAAGACAGGTAGGTATGTGTTACCTTTGACCCCAAGGAAAAGAAAATACAAACTCAACAATCAAAAAGAAAGCAAAACCCCAAACTGCTCAGAGCCACAGGACTGTCCTTACAAGTCAAGAAGCCACCCACTCCTGGTGAAAGCATCCTGCCCAAGTGTGTGTGTGGATCTCTCAAGTCATCTTTTCAGAGCTTTTAAATCACTGAAGTTGTCAGAATTCCCTGGAAACAGACATGGTATCCTGCCCCCCTTCCCTCCTCCAAGCTCTCTGCATTTGCAAGGAGATGCAATAGAAACTGCAGAGCAAAAGCCATGAAGAGGGAGCTACTGTAGAGCTTTCAGTTCAGGTTTCTCCTTAGCTCTCAGTGACAAAGCTTAAGAATAACTTGATGACTGAAAGTCTCTTCAATAGCTTTTTCCTTGAACAGTTCAAGACTGATTGCCCTGAGCCTTTTGGCAACCTAGGGAAAGCAGTTGAGAACTTTGCTGATAATTTAAGGAAAAAACCCAAATACAACAAAAAACCCCAACCATTCTACTTGAAGCTCATTCTGAACTAACCTTTCAGTTAAACAAAACCCATCTACAGCACTCCAGATCTTTCAGAGGAGATTCTAAAACCACAGCACACAGCAGCAGCACTCAACAGGCTCCCACCTACCACTGGCTCATTTTTGCCATGGGCTGGAATCTTGTCCAGCCTAAAGGCAACTTGGTGACACTGGCACTAAGTGCCTGCATCATACAAGGAAGGAAAAAAGCTTGTTTGGCTCTAGCTGTTGTTTTCCAGAGGGGTCTGTGCTGACATTTAATTCAACTCCACAGTAATTCTCCAGCTGACTATGCTGTAGAACTCCAGGAGAGACAGGAGTAATGGAGTATGTCCCAACAGGTGCCTCTCCTATTCAGTTGTACATTTGAGGAAGGCTGGAGGGTTTCTACTTAGCAAACAGGTTCCTCCAGCATTCTGAAGCCACAAAGGTTAGCAAAACAACCCCCACAAACCCAAGCAACCAAAACCAAACCAACCCCACACCATACTCCCTCAGTCTCTCTCCCAGCTTGTGACTCAGCCACATCCTTTCATTTCCAGCTCTCACAAAAGCAAGGCTTTAGACAGCCTGAATCAGACAAAGCACCCAACAGGGATGGGCTTCTAGACCTTCTCACTCTTGTGGACAGAGAACAGATGAAGAGAACAGGATGTAGCTCACTCTCCCCCTGCAGGGTGGAGAGGTTATTTCAGTACAGGACCTCCCTCTCCCGGTGATTTTGGGTGTGCTCACCACACGTGACAAGTCCCAAATGAATTTGGTGATGGGATGGGATGGTGACTGTTGGCTGCTCCAGCAGCAAGAACATGGCAAGAGAAGAGGAAGTGTGAAAATAAAGTTACAACGTTAGAAGTTTTACAGTCTAATTTTAGGTATTCAAAGTGTTTTCAGCCTTTATTTTCTTTTCTCTCTGCTCCAGGGGATGGCAGAGAGGGCCAGAAGTGGGACACAACCCCCCAGATACTTAGATGGCTGCTGCACTAACAGAGGTTACAAGCTTGATTTAGTCTTAGTTTCTATTTCATGGCAGCTTTTTAATATCTCTTCAAAGCTGGGTGATAGCTCTCTCAGAGCTAGGTGCAAAAGATGCCCAGTCTGAGCTGCTTCAGCTCATTGCTCCTCAAACCTTTCCTACTCCAGTGTGAAAATCCTGTTCCTGTGTCTCACTGCCTGACCACCAGAACTCATCTAGGATTAATCACCAAAACCTTCCTGAAGGGTGTGCTTACATGGGAGCAGACAACTGCCAGCAGCTTAGGAACTCCATTAGGGGCTGGGTTGGGAATTAACAACCTTAAGCAGAGATCAAAGCAGCACAAGCTGCTAAGAGACACTCAAGCAAGAGGCAGGTAGGTGCCTTCTCACTTCCACATCAGTCATGTGCACCCAACAGCTGACTCCAGAGAAGTTCCCAGCTCACAGGAATGGGCTGGCTCATGGCTCCAAACTCTCCAGCAGGCTCCCAGGGGAAGGTTCAGTTGTGCTAGGACTTGAACTCAAGCCTCCAGAGCTAACATAAAGCAAATCCATTAAGCTTCTTAGTTTCTCCTACCTCATTAATGATGCATCCTGAGGCCAATGGAAAACACCATACAGAGAGAAGGATAAAAAACCCCAATAAAATCAAAAAAGAGACTGATTGCATTTAAGAATTTAAATCATTTTATTGCTTTACCTGCCATTAGGACAATCTATAACAAAAGGAATATAATATAATATATTAGCACATACAGTAAATCAGACTGAAGATAGTCAGGTAACAATACAAAAATGGTCCTCTGGTTGACTATAGCTTTTTTGGGCAATAGACTTCATCAGTTTGCTAAAGGTGGACTAGCAAAAAACTTACTTCTAAAGCCCTGAATGTTAGCTAAGGCAAAACTATGCCAATTGTGGTTGCAAACATATTGAAATTGCACACAAAGGTAAAGCTATAACTGTGAATAATATTGAAGTCAGACTTAGCTGATTGATCTTAAAATCTTGTAGGTAAAACTACAAAAGGGAGTAAACCAGCAAGCTAAAAAGACACAGTAGTGAAACTTGATTAGAAAGCCTTATATAAAAAAAATGTGCATTATTGGTTTTTCTCTGTGGAGCTCTAAGTAGTTTACACTGGGTTTGGTGCTTTAAAGGAACACAAAGAACACACATGAATTAAAAAAAAAAGAAAACCCTGGAGAGAGCTAAAACTGAAGGAAAAACAGTTTTCCCCAAAGAAAAGGAAGCTAAAAGGTAGCATTTGCTTACTCCTTAAGGACTCTGGCAGCAATCCTCTACTCGACCTCTTCTGAACAGAGAGCTCAAACCACAAGCAGTGAAACCCCATTATTGGGAGCCCAGGGTCAGAAACACCCTGAAACCTTTTCTAAAGGCTTGCTAGCCTCAGGATTGTTTTGCATCAAGTAGCAGACTCTTTCTGATTCTCTCCATGCCTGGCAGAAAGGCTGTCCAATTGGAATCCACATCATCTCAGGAAGGAAATCAAAGGAGGGCTCCTTGGTTGGAAGCAGTTGCACAACAAATGCCAAGCTGCTTGCTGTCACTCCCAAAACCAAACCTACACTACTTCAGAGAAACTACACTTTAAAGGAAACCTGAAACACTGCCTACCCTTCACTGAACTGTGGAATTCAGTAAAAACTTCTGGGAAGTATTGGTGTGCACAGGATAATGGAACAGAAAGCTGGTAAATACTGAAATACATTTAAGACTCTGCAACAGATTGAGCTTGGAAACTGAAACAAATGAAGAGAGCATGAAACCTGTGGTGTGCAGACTCCACAAGCAAGGAAGGAGAATGCACCTTCTGTATTGACAAGATCTGTAATTAACCATTTGAAACATTATGAACTTGACTGATTTCAAAGCTTAAAAGTAGCTGAGTGTTGCAGGAAAGTTAAAACATTCACCTTTTCTGCCTCACATTCTCTAGCAAGAATAATGGCATCACTGAGACCAGCAAACTTGCCACCTGCAACTGGTTGCTGGCCATGAATACTCAACAGTTCTCTTCCCTGGTAACAAAGAGTCACCTGAATTAATGACCCTTGTTTCAAAAGTCAACTGAGGAACAGAAAGCAAGCAAGAGTCACAGGGAAAATAAAATGTTGGCTTCTGATTTCTACACTGATCAAGTACTTGAACATTATTAACAGCTGAACAGCTGCACCATTCTTACACCAACTCATCTACTAGAGACCAAAGTCAGGCCTTTTTGTAACATTTGGTTCTTGCCACTTTGAACAGGAAGAGTTTTAAATGCCATAGTTATCACTGAAGAAAGAACAAGACAAAGAAAAGAAAATCAGCTGCAGCAAGTCAGCAAATGAAGTAACAACTGCAGTAGTTCACCAGAACTATTAACCTTGATAGCTTTTACACCTGACAAGGACATAACTAAGCAATCTTAAACCAGCAGACACAGGAACAATTATACTGTTAAATTCCAACTGTGGCTTCCTTAGCAGCTGATGCCTCACAATTGAACCAAGGATTACAGTACCCAGAACAGGAGAAAAGGAAAAACCCCCAGCCCCAAGAAGCAAAATGACCAAGGGCAGTTCTCACCCAAAAAGAAATACAGCAGAGTATGACCACAGCCTTAAAATCTGTCCAACAATTTGAGAAACATCTTTAAAAGCTTTTTACCCCCCTCCCCCCCACACTCTACTGTCACCTCCTTACTCTATGGCAACGGCATGGTGCCAGCAGATCTCTCCCTTGCTGAAGCAAGGCTGCATTTGCCCGAGTTGGGACACTGATGCACAGAGAGAAGCCATAAGAGCAAACATCTCCATTGAATTTTGTCTCTGTTCATGTCATGGGCTAGAGAGCACAGACCTAACATGCTCTAAATTCAAACCAGTGCCATGATAAGCAATTTTTGTTTCTTTTTTTTGTGTGTGTGTGTTTGTTTGTTGTTTTCTTTTGAAAAACAGACAGGAAGCTGCAAATGCCAGTGGCAATGTGGCTCTGCACAAAGGGGAAGAAAGCAGTCTGCATTTGGGAAGCATGGTTTTGGCTAGGGAGGAAGGTTTCAGACAGAGAGAGATACAAAACTGTTGTACTGCTGGATGTTTCTCTTGAGGATATCAGAGCAGGGCCCCAGGACTCGCTCGAAGCGAGGTCGGTCGAGCTTCACGCACTTCAGCAGCCCCCGGGCGACTACGGTGGCAGCACGGGGCCGGTTCATCAGGAGAGCAATCTCACCTAGGGCAGGAGGAGAGAGCAGACACTCTTAAAAATCCACAGGCAAATAGCCAAAGGAATTCTCCTCTTTGCTTTCAAAGTGCTGCCTGAATTGGACAGAAGGTAACTGAGGTTTTCGTGCTGATCAGAACAAGTGTCTGTGGAGGTGCGTTAGAACATGTGAAGGAGGGTTAAAAAAACACCTGCTTGAGGAGTTGACAAAGAAGCTTGTCCACATTCAAGTCTCTCAGAATTCTCCATGTTAGTTCTATCTGAGAAAAGGTCATGTTTCAATTAAGCACAGAATCATTATGGTTGGAAGAGACCTCTGAGATCACCGAGTCCAACCATCCAGCCAGCATTACCATGCTCACCACTAAAGCCATGGCCCCAACACCATAGCTACACGTTTTCTGAACTCTCCCAGGGATGGTGACTCCACCACCTCCCTGGGCAGCCTGGGCCAACCCTCTCAGGGAAGAAATTCTTCCTAATATCTCATCTGAACCTCCCCTGGCACAACTTGAAACCATTTCCTCTTGTCCTATCACTCATTACCTGCAAGAAGAGACTGAGCCTTACCTTAGCCGGCTCTGAACAGGTTTCTTGCTTTGTTTCAGAACTACAAGCTACTTCTCTTCTAAACCCAAACTAAAACTGAACAGTATATAGCAAGAATATCTTAGCCTTTTTCATGCCAGCATTCCCAATTTTTTTCAAGCTAAGCAGCTTACCTATCATGTAACTTTTAACTGAGGAGTGACACCTTCAACAGAAGGAGAAAGGACCCTGATGTGCACCTGGGAGACTACATCCAGAATACCACACGTTTTCAGGTCCCCCAGTACAAGACACTGACAAAGCAGAGCAAGTCCAGCAGTGTCACCCAGCTGGTGATGGGACAAGATGTGCAAAGAGATGCTGGAAGAGCTGGGTTAGTCTGCCCTGGAGAGAAAGAAGCTAAGGAGGGAATCTTATTGCTGTCTTCAGCTACATCATGAGAGATTATAAAGACAAAACTAGACTGCTCTCTGCACAGCAAAAGAGAGAAAGCAACAAGTTGCAGAACAGGAAATTCTTGTCAGGCATAGAGGAAGAAAAAAGTTCTTCACAAGAAGACTGGTTAAAGAGTGAAAGAAATTTCCCAGACAGGCTGTGGCATCTCCATCCCTGGAGACACAAGAGACTCAGCTGAACCCAGCCCTGAGAAACACGATGCAATTTCAAAGTTAGCTCTGCTCAGAGCAGGGCAGCCAGACCCAAATCACCACCAGGTCCTTTCTAAAGCAAAGCACTCCAAACCCAATCACATTTCTGTGATGGACATACACACCAGCATGCCAAGGGACTCTGATACTCACCTGCCAAGAGGGTGAAACCACAGGAGTTAGCCAAAACAGTAATTAAGCAAATCCATCCCATTCCTATGATCCCCAGCAGCCATTAGCACAGCACAGGTACAATGCTGTCAGTGGTGTGTTGAATCACAGTTGGCACCATGGAACTCACCAAAATAATCAGAAGGTCCCAGCCTGCCCACTTCCACAAACTCTTCATTCTCTGAGCGACGCTGTAGCACTGCAGCTGTGCCCTTCAATAAAGCACAGACATTAACCACCTGCAATTGCCAGCACCCCTTCAAACACTGCATTCCACAAGGAATCAGCTGCTGTGCAGAAAGAACTGTTATGTCTCACTCTTAAGACAAAAACTATTCCCAGCCTTTCCATAGTTCCCCAGACTGCTCTTTGGAAGCAGATACTCTTCCCTCCTCTCTAAGCATAAAATGTTCTTGAGTATTTACACACCCACAGTAGTGATTTCTTCCTGGTTTGCTTCATAACACTAAGAATATTATGGTATGAGTAGCAAAAAACCCCAACCACCCCAGACAGAAGACAGTGCTACCCCTAGCAAGACATTATTAGCTATCTAGAATGAGCCTCTGCTCCTCTGGACAAAAGATAAACTGGTTAAGCAGAGGGGCAAAGTAAACCATGTTTAAAAAAACCCACAAAACAAAACAAAAAAGTTCTGAGCTTTTAGTGTTGACCTTCCTTACCTCCAAGATGATGAAGAATTCATCTCCTGGCTCTCCCTGGACCACAATCTTTTGCCCATCCTCAAACTGGACAGGTTCCAGTGCATCAGCTACAGTGAGACGTTCCCACTTGTCCAGAGATTCTGCAGGGTAACAGTTCATTAACAGACTGTCTTTTCAAACCACAGATTACACTTTTTGCTCTGTCTTTTGTAAAGAGGTCAACCTATTTGTGGCTACATTTTGTGCATCAGCTATCAAGACTGGAATTAGAATTATTTTGGAATGAGGCAGCAAAGCAGTACAGGCTTTGGGGTCCTTTTAACAGCTGATCACAAGAGCCTGCAATCAGCACAGCTCTAGGGAACAGCTTTACTACAACATGGCAACTTATTCCCCTTCAGAAGAAAGCTCTTCTCACTTACCCAATATAGATACTTTGCTAAGGAACTCCTCATACATCTTTCTCTTTCTCAAAGTACTCCCCTAAAAACAGAACAAAACCAAACCAAGCACACAAAGTAAGTTTTCTTTCTGCTTCACATTTGACATGAGGCTTCAAATACAACCCAGGACAAAACCAAATGTAACCAGACATCCCACATCCTGTCTCTCAGACCCCAAACCCCCAAATTTAATGAATTCAGTAATATTTCAGAGATCAGCATATTCATAAAAGGATTTAGCATTGACTGAAGCCTTCATGTTTCTTAAATGCATTCTAACTGTACAACCCTCCCAAAATTCACACCACTTGCTCAAGTTAGTTACAGCTGCTGTTCACACACACTCTACTTACACATAGCAAGCTAAATGCAGAGTGGAATCAAAGTATCTGACAAGTAAACCAGTAGGGATGATGTTTTTAGTCCAGTTTAACACTGCACTAGTATTGCTTTGTTCACTAATGCAAGATTCTCCATGCCTGACAAATGGCTGCTGAGTGCTAAGCTCTCAGGATTTGGAATCACTCACCCCAGGAAACAGCAGGCACAGTTCAACAGTGCAAACTGAGTGACTAGCAAAGCCAAAAGCCTAATCCCAGGTTCTGCAGCTAGCTAGCTGAGTGAATAACACAAGCCAGCCATCAGCTAGGAAGATACTTGCCATCAGGATCCTTCTGTAGCTGTCTCTGTCGATGCCCCACAACTTGACGTTCGTCTTCGCTTTGACAGTGGCAGCACGAGGAGTTCCATAGATCAGGGCAAGCTCTCCAAAGCTCCCACCCTCACCAACGCTGGTTGCCCACTCACTGTTCACATAAACCTGAAAGGCAGGGTGCATGGTGGTAAGACAAAGCCCATGGTGTCTTGAGAGCTGGTCAGAGACAAGGTGAAGCTCCTGCCTCCTCCCGTTTCCTTCCCAGTAAAGGGAAATTCTCACATCTGTACAGGCAGAGTTGACCACTTCAGGGTTTCATCAACACTCTGCAGCCAATCTCAGCCCCAACCACAAGTTTTACTCTCAAAGGGACTCTCTCCCACATGCCATGCACAGAGACTACAGATGAAGACTCCTGAGACCCTTTGATAGGAAATAAAATCTCAAAGTCTCCATCCGAGAAAGTTCTGAATTAGTTCAACTGGAAAGTAAAAAGCCTGGTCATTCTTAAGGCATGGCCCACACCTCAGCTGGACTCCACCCTGCACTTGTAAAGCATTAGTCTTGTCTTGGTGTCTGAATTGTTCATTTGGAAACTCAACACAGCTCGTGGTCTGTGCAGCCAGAGCCTGTTAGGGATCAAAGAGGCACTAAAGAAAATTAGCTTCAAGTAAGAAGTTATTCTGAGAAAAGCTGCTAAAGGAAGGATCTGCAGAAGAGGCCTACAAATATCAGACTATTCCTCTGCCAGAACAGAACACATCATTAATAAACTACCAAAAATGCTTACATCCATTTCTCCTTGATCAACAACATAGAAGTTATCACCTTCATCACCTAAGGAAGAAAACGAAAAGAGCAGATGAAAGATAGCAGAGCTATGCAAACATTCCCATTCCACAGACCCAGCATCTCTGCCAGCTTTCCTGTGTAGAATCCAGTAAGGTTGGCAGAGACAAGTTTCTGCCCAGCTTGAAGACTGAAATGTCCCATTTTGCTGATTTCACACTCCTCTGATAGTCCTCTCAGTCAGAGGACATCTACTGGAATGTGGGAGATCAGCAGCACTTCCAGAATTACTGAACCTATCATCTGCCAGAACATGTTCTCCAGAGCCATCAAATGACAACCTTGCTAATAGAGAACATAGGCAATGAAAGGTGTTGACCTTCCTACAACTGCTCCACTCCTCACTTTAGCAGGAGCTGTGCTTCAGATAAAGCAAGAAAGGCTCCTTGCATCCAGATAATGGTTTTATTTAAAAACACCAAAACCCAAAACCAAACAAACCCCAAAACTAACAGAAGCACTAAAGCAGAGTCTGCTCACCCAGCCCCATCTTATTCACCAGTGTAAAGATTGTCACTTGCCTTGCTGGATGACAGTCTCTCCTGCAATGTAAGTGACAGGGAACATGGCATCAAAGATGTCACTGAAGAAAAGGAGACCAAAATGAGACAAATGCCTGGACAACAGCCATGCACAGATTCAGTCACATATCTGCACCTCCAACCTGTCCATACTTTTCCTGTAGTCTTTGTATGGTTGCACTAACTGTTGCAAAGAAGCTGTGAAGCTCTGTATGTGTATATATACGTGTATATATATGTGTACATCACGTATGGATTTGTAAATCAACAGCCTCAAAGGCAAAGGGGTCCTACAGAAAGGTCTGGACAGACTAGAGGGCTGGGCAATCACCAACTGTATGGAGTTTAACAAGAGCAAGTGCCAGATCCTGTATCTGGGAAGGAGCAGCCTTGGATGTAGATACAGACTAACATTCGAGCCCTAACATTCTGTGACCTCCACCAGGTGCAGGACCTGGTGCCACAACATAAAAAGGATCTAAAGCTACTAGAGATTGTCCAAAGGAGGCCATGAAGATGGTAAAGGGTCTACAGGGGAAGCTATATGAGGAGCAGCTGAAGTCACTGGTTTGTTCAGCCTGGAGGAGACTGAGAGAAGTCCTCCTCATGGTCTGTAACTTCCTCGGAAAGAGAGCAGCAGGAGCTGATCTCTTCTCTCCAGTGACCACCAACAGGAAGCAAGGGAACAGCATGAAGCTGTGCCAGGAAAGGTTCAGGTTGGATGTTAGGATAAGGTTCTTCACCCAGAGGGTGGTGGAGCACTGGAACAGGCTCCCCAGGCCAGTAGTCACAGCAGCAAACCTGGCAGAATTTAAGCAGCATCTGGACAATGCTCTTAGACACATGGTGTGGCTTTGGGGTTGTTCTGTGCATAGACAGGAGTTGGACTTGATGATCCTTGTGGGTCCTTTCCAGCTCAGGACACCCTATGATTATGATACAGTCAGCTCTCCTGAAGTCTGTACTTTAAGACACTTTCTTTAAGACTACAAAGTCTTATTCCTACCTTCTTTCATTATCATCAAGATGGGCAAACAGCACATTCTTCTCTATAGCTTTTGCCAAAGCAGCCATAGTCTTATAATCTTTTGGAATAACCTAGGAAAACATAAAACAACAAAAAAATCAGCATTTTTTTCAAGAAACATTTCTACCTTCCCCTGGGGAAACAACTCATTCAATTGCTACAAAACACTGGCTGAGTCTTTCCTGTTTCTTTCAAGGACTGAAGACAAATATACAATGTTTATAGCCAGTTTGCTCAGAAGATAAACAAAATGTGGTATTTATGCAACACTAAAAGCCTCATTCCACACTAGGTTTGTAAGGTTTCTTTGCAAGAGTACAAGTGTCTGTCCCACCTGTGTTTGCCTATGAATAGCAGCATGTCTGCTCTGCCATTAGGCTAAATGTAATGTTGTTGCAGCTGTTGAATAACTGGAAGCAGTTTGTTTATATATATGAAATATATAAATACATGTACATCTAAATATATATTACTTCAAAGGGAACAGGTCTAAATTCTGTATAAATGGTCTAATTGCCTGACAGTTTCTTCTAACCTCCAGTTGAACACCTATCCACACAGGTCTGCTTCAGACAGTTGTCACAAGACTTAACAGGCTCCAGGAGCTGTTCTTGAATCCACTGGAGGAGGTGATCTTAGATAAAACTCTTGGATTCTAGCCAACTTTGAGCAATCTTTAAAAAATGAAGAGCACCTTTCTAACATAAGATGCAGCATCCTCTTCTGTGTAGACTTCTGCACTGATGGCCCCACGCCTCCTTCGACCCTTAACCACAGGGTTCATGGGAGGAGGAGGAGAGATCTCATCCTCCCGCGAGTCCGAGCGCGAACCAGACTTCTGTTGATTCAACAACTGCTTTGTTTCCTCCTGAGCAGGAAGGAAGAGATGCTTGTGTCACATAACCCAGGAAAGCAAGAAAAGAAAGCCAGGACATATTATATTCCCATGTAGTCTGCCAATGCAAGGAGCTCCCTGGCTAGCGTTACTCCCACGTTAAGGCAAACAGGAGATGACAGCAAGCAAGACCCAGGACCTTTCCAGCCAGATGACAGTCACACCATTCATTCACTACATTCCTCTCACAATGGGGTTTATTTTAGTGAGTTACATTCATAGTTTAATCATTTCAGAAGTAGAAACAAGCTCATTTTGCTTTCCATTAGTCTGTTCAACAGGTGATGCTGAAGATTTTCCCAGCTGTAAGCCAGCAGCTCTCTCCCTCAGCTGTGAAGTGCTAAGCCTTCTCTAATCTGAAAGACAGAAGAGCAGCTCCTCAGAAATCCATGTTACAGGAGAAGCTTTTGAAAGAAGGTCAAGTCATGGACCAACTTGATATTCAATAACCACCAGTTATTTCAGGAGAAAGAAATAGGAACACCACTGGAGGAAGAATGCTAGAGGCCAAACTAGGGCTTTTTCTGCAAACCACCACAACATTCCTTATTTCCCTCAGTACCCTGCTGGGTGCTGATGTAGTGCTAGTGAAGAAGACTAGCACAGTTACAATAAAATGAAGTCTAACTAACTTGACACAAAGAAATTTCATTCTTCTATGTCCCAGAAAATTCACCTTCATCAACCAAATTACTCTGTCTCAACTCGGGTGCAGGACTCTTGCACTTGGACTTGTTGAACCTCATTGGCATCTTAACAGCTCCAATGGCTTTTAAAGCATTAAGGAAACAGGGGTTTGGGACCTGCCTTAAAAGAACAAGAAGTCATCTGTTCCCTAAGAGCTGCAGGCACTTTGAAAAGCTGAGTTTGTCCCAGTGTCCTTGATGAAAGCCCTGCCCAGCTGGGAGCCTTCTGCTTGGCTGCCACCCTCCACTCCGGAGGTGCACAGAGGCTATGTATAACAACACCACTGAGGAAAGGGACATCAGATAACCACAGCCAGCCCTGAGTTTATATTTTACACCTCTCAGACAGGCACAGAGCAAGCAGTAATCCATCCACTGATATTTCACTTCCTGCTTTTTGCTCATTGAGAAAATAGTGCTACATTTCCAAAGGATGGGAGCAAAACATATTTAAAACCTTGTTTCTGTCTTCTGATTTTAGAGAAACAAGGCTCAACTGAGAGGAAGTTAAAAATAGCTTGAGGAGTAGTAAAGGTTCAGTTTAAACTGCCTCTCTACTGAGTAGGAAACACCCCAAGCCTCAGAAACATACACAGAATAATTAACCCATAATAAAACCTGACCCTTTTTAAACCAGGGAACACCAGCTGCTGTATTTTTTCCAGTATCACCTAAAATATCAAATACTGGGATCCTGTCATTTTCAGAGACAGAAGCACTTCAGCAGCATTTAGCAAGGGAGCTGGGTAGCAACCACTGCTCAACAAAAGCACTGCTGTTACCAGACATGTTTGCACAGCAAAAAGACCAGAGGCCTCAGAACACCACACAGAGAGAAAATAAAAGCATTTATACAATCAATGTGTAGTAACTGGATTCATGTAACTTTGAGTTGGACTCCTGAAACATTCAGGAGTTGGACTCAATGATCCTTGTGAGTCTCTTCCAACTCAGGAGATTCTCTAGTAGCTACTCCAATGTCACTGGCAGTCATTTTCATGCTCCTGAACATAAAGTCCAAAGCATGCTTAAATGTCTTCAACATATTTGAATAGGAGGGCAGTGAATCAGCTCCATGCTGTGGAAGAGATGACTTGTCAGGGTAACTCCAGAGAAAACAGCAACCTCCCTTCAGTTTTAAATGGTGTTCCCTCAAAATTCAATCTCAAAAATAACCAACCAAACAAAACAGCAACAAAAAAAAAAAGCAGCCACAGCTGTATCTCAACCCCAATTTCATCCAGTCCAACAGATTCAGGAGGCATACTGAAAAGTGCTCTGCTTTATTAAAGACCTAACAGACATAACTACTGGAAGGTGAAGCAGACTCTGTTTCAAAACACTTTTGCTCTACCAGAGCTAAGACCCAGGTTAGAGCTGGTTAATAACAGTCCTTAGCATTTGTGGTTTGCAGACAGGGATGTCAGGTGTTCACCAAGGCAGCACAGGATGTTCACTGTTCTGTTACTTGATGGCTATGAAGGTACCACATTACCTGGTTAAACTAAGCCCCAGCCATTAGACTGAACAGTGGAATTACTAATTAAGTTCAAGAAGGGAGGAATTAAAATGCTCTGGCTTCACTTCTAGCTACAGCTGCACAAGTGGGCCTGTATAACTCATGCCAGCACAACTCATCAGCAAAGACTCTGATCAAAATGGTTAGAATTTAAGGAGAAAACCATTACCTAACCAGTTTTATTTTCAGCTTCCTTGTAGGCTGACCAAGTACACAGCCAGCCTACTTGCACCAGAATAAAATGATCAGGAGTTATTCAGCTCCAGAACACATGTGGTTAAGTGCAGAGCTGGACTTGTTCTCTTGCTAAATATAAATCAAATAAATAAATCAAGTTTCCTTTAGTGCATGTTGACCATAAGTCCACTGACAAAAAGCATTTGATGTGCCCATTTTACAGCCCTACATATAGACTGGTTTACAATTTATTCTGAGTGGAGTAATGCAGTTAACTCTGTAAAGTTTTGCCTCTCAGCACTTGTGATGATGTTTTCAAAATCCTCAATCAATCAGCACTTGGAAACTCACAAATCCAAGGTGGGAATTATCCCACAGTAACAGAGAGGGACAATGGGTTTTGAAGAGCCTTATTACAAGCTGGTTTCCTGCTGGTATCCTCTCTGAAAGAGAATGTACAGTGCACAGCTACACAAAGAAAAAGGCAGACATGTTATGAGAGTTCTTGTTTATTTAATAAGCAAAATGTAGGAGGTTACTCTGCACCACGTGGTCATTTTCTAGTATCTGCTTTGAACACTTCCATTAAGAGGCAATTTCCACCATGCATAAGTATGATCTCCAATTTCTTTTCTCTTGACATCAGTGATTAGTAACTAACCAGAATAAAAACATAAGGGAAAGACAGACCTCCCATATACAACAAGAACTGAAGGCACCACCTGCAAATGACTCCTCTACAAGGTCACAGCTACATCATTCACTCAGTGGGTATTCTGAGTAGAGTTGTTCTATCTAACCTTTCCTCTGCATGAGCCTTTAAACCCCTCCCAGCTCCAGAGCAGCTTCTCTTCCCATCTGCTTAGATACCACTATAGAAAATGAGCAGTTCAAAAGAACGTGGAATCACTGTTTCAAGCCCTGAGACAACAAAAACCTTTCCATTCCCAAGATCCCAGGATGCTTCCAACAATAGCAACAACAACAAAAACACCAAAGAGACCCTGAGGACAAACCAAGAGGAACAACAAAGCAAAACACCAACCCCAACCTCCCGAGAGAAGGCAGGAAGAGGCTTGCTCTCATTTGGAATACGAATCCTTCTGTTAGACTCCAGCTAGACCTGGATAACTGCCACTGGCAGACTACTTCTGGGCTGTACCCAAACTATTGGAAACCATTTGTCTCAACAGAAGAAAGCAAATGCCTAGTGCCAGTGTCTAACCAAGGTCAAACACCACAGTTATCACCTCACCTCAGACAGGATCGTGCACGCTATCTGTTAGCTCCTAAGAGCGAGCGTTAGATGAGGATTAGAGCATCCCAGCTGGGTAAGTCTCCTTGGCAGCTGCTGGCCTGCCCTATGTCCTCTGTTAGGACAGAGGTGCTTCCATACCACCATCAACTGGCACAAACTACTGGAAAAGAGGATTTGCTTCCCAAAAGCATCCACTGCAATTCCAAACAGAATTCCAATCTGAAACTAAACCGCAACGAAACGAGGTAAAACGAGGCTGTTCCGTTCTCCTTCCTTCCCCCAGTGTATTTTTACCTTCTCCAATCTTTCAAAGTACTCTCTGAGGAATCCCATAGGTCTTTCAGGTCTCACTGTGCATAACTGTACAATGCAATCCTTCAGGAGCTGCTGGATGTTGTGTTTTTGGACGTAAAGTTCACACTCCCGAAGGCTACGCTCCTCCTCGCTGCTGCTGCTGCTAGAAGCTGCCATGGCTGAAGACAGGAGAAAGAGAAGGTTAAACAAGTAGTGGAAACAAAGACACTGCTGCCCAATACAGTCAAGCACATTATGCTGCATTACCATCTTACTATCATCTGTATCTGTACAAGTAGCAACTAAGCTCAACTGGAACTGAAAAAGCCAGGAATTGACTCAGCAGCTGGAAAGAAAAACAAACAAATGTGGGGTCTCTACAGCCACAGGCACAACCAGCAAAACATTTGATTGAGCTGGGAAAGCTTCAAGGACTCAAGCCCAGCAAGCACTCACATTCAGGGAAGCTTCCACCCAAAATTTCTGCTGATTAAACCCAATGTTTGGTAGGATTGGAGACTCACTGCAGAGAGCTGGACTGTCTGTATGGGGTCATAGCACAATGACCAAGGGATAGGGGGGTGGAAGCTGGGAATCTGAGAGGCTGCTATGAAAAGCATTAGGAAGTGAAACACACTGAGGTTGAAGCAAAGCCAGTTTGCCAAATGCCAAGGCACAGTCCACCAACAGAAGTGACTCCTGAAAAAGCTAATCTGCAGTTTAAATTAGTCCATACTTCCTAACTATCTCCATGGACACACTGCAATCCCACAACACTCCTTTAACACTAAGTGATCAAGAGCACATCTCTAAACACATCTGTTACAATGCCTGGTTTTCCACAGACTTTAAAAACCCTTTCAAAAATGTTCTTAAGCAGGTTTTTTTCCCCTCCTTCAGGTTATAGAACCATCTTAAAATATCTTTTTCTTACACATAGACAGTAAAACATTTCATGTTATCTTTTTCATAAAGCAGTTAACACTGAGGTAGCTAAAGAAACTCAAAAAGAATTTCTCAGGGCATTTTTGATGAAATAGAAAGAAAGTTACCTGGTACAGGGACAGGGGCAACAGCTTATGAATATGCAGTAAGATATGGTGATCCCAGGATCAGCTTTTGAAAGGGAAAAAATGGATTCAGAAAAAATACTTCTGAGAAATGAGAAGTCACTGAAAAGCCAAGTGGTGCAGTCATATCATGTGTATTCTCCTACTGAGGCACTGGATTGACAAACACCGAGTACACAGGCAATGTAACACTGTGCCCCTGTGTATTTCAGGAGAAAAAGAGTTAATACAAAACTGCTAACACTTCAGACAGGTTTCATTCTTGTCACAGTTAATCCCTGCCTAAGTATGCATGGCCAGATGTATTATGTGTTGCATAAACACCAAGAACGGACTTCACATGGACTGAAAAAGGGCCTTAAAGTTCTCCAGTTACTTCCTTTGTTTTGACAACTCACTCAGTGAAGGTCAGTCCTAATTAACAGCCTCAGAAAAAACCAATGGCTCCGTGACAGCCTCCAAATTACAATCTACAGAAAAAGCACCAGGCTGGTGATAGACAGCAGACTCGAGCCACGGCTGCTCATGAGAACTGCCAGACCACTGCAGAAAAAAATAACTAAAGAAATAATGAAAATTCCAGCGCTGTTTTTTTACAAGGTGTTTTTTTTTTTTCTACATGCGGCAAACCCGCAGTTCTCCAGACCTCCCTCCTTAAGGCCCTGTACAACCTACACCGCCGCGAACCGCCCTGTCCGGGGCTGCCCCGCCAGACCAAACCCGCCCCTCCCCGCAGCGCCGGGGCTGCTCGCCGCAGTGGGGCAGGCTGGAGAGAGGGAAACCCCAAGGCGAAAGTAACGACAGGACGTTCCCGGGGCGGGAACAAAGCCCTCCCCAGCCCTATGTCAGGCCACGACTGTTTCAGATGTGAACCTCTGCGTACCCAGCGCCCGGAGACTACACCCGGGACAACCCCGGGCAGGGCCCGACAAGCTCTCTGGGGACTCACGGACAGGTGCCTTCCAGCTAAGGCAGGAAAGGGGCACTGCCTCCGAGCCTTCCAGCAGGCCCAGCAGCTACCGGCTCCGGTCCCAGGCCGCTCCCCTCAGCAGGGCCGGCCCCCGCCCCCAAGGCCGCAGGCCTCCCGCTCCGCCGCCCTTCCCGCTCAGCCTTGCCTCCCTGCCGCCACCACCATCCCCTCAGGGGCTGCCCGGCCGGGCGCTGCCGCTCACCTGGCGCGGGCGGTTCCCCCGGGCTCTCACCACCACCACCACCCCTCGCCCGGCCGCGGCCTCAGCGGTATCAGTAGCGGTAGCAGCAGCAGTGGCAGCTCCCACCGGAAACCAGCACGCCTGACCAATCACCGCCCGCCGTGACGTCAATGCGCCTCGCTCTCAGCCAGCCCTGTCGTGGTGGAAACCTTAAAGGGGCAACGCCGGGCGCGGCCGCTCCAAGGGGGAAACGGCAGCTATAGAATAGGAAGAGGAGGCGTCGGCTCCTTTAAGGCGAGCGAGCGTGGCGGGAAGAGGAGGGCTGGATTCCTCCGCAGGACGGGACGGGCCCGAGGCCGCTGGGTTATCCCGGCCTGGAGCGGGCTCACTCCCCGGGCGGAGGGAACCCGCAGGGGTCCCCGGTAGCGGAGGCCCAGTGACTGACGGTGCTCGACCTACCGAAATGCGGCGAAATGGCATTTGCGGTGGAGTGGGTGAAGCTCGGCCGTGGAACTGGCGGGTGGCGAGAGCAGAGCCTGCTAAGGGAGGAAATAAACGATACCGAGTTCGGCAAAGATTTTGTTAGAATCCACGTAAAATCCGTGTGCAGAATTATTTCATGTGCCTTTAGGGCTGAGATGAGCCTTCTGACTCCTTTCACTGGGTGTACGTAAAGCCTCTAAGAAGTGACCGGCTGTGCTGGCAGGGAGAGGCAGACACCAAGCATCCAAGGGCTTCGGAAGGCAGGAAAGGAGCCCTGGACCTGTGTGACTGCTGAGGGAACACAGCTCAAGTTTTGCAACTCAGTGTTAGCGTTGCTGTGAGCATTTCAGCCAAAATTCACCAGTTCTTCAGTTGATGGGGAGAACTGTGTAACTCAACTGAAGTTATTCCAGTAGTAGACTTGGATATGTATTTTGAGATTGGAAGACACTGGTGCTTTTGGAAGTACATGACCAAGCCATCAGGAACTATCTCCATGGTGTTTCTAGTTTACTAGTTCTCCTATTAAAGAAATCATAGAATCATTGAGGCTGGAGAGGAGCTCCAAGATTGAGTCCAACCATTAACCTAACACTGCCACCTCACCACTAAACCATGTCCCACAGGGACACAGCTACAGGTTTTTTGAATGCTTCCAGGGGTTGTGGCTCCACCATTGCCCTGGGCAGCCTGTGCTAATGCTTAACCACTCTCAGTTAAGAAAATTGTTCCTAATATCCAATCTAAACCTCCCCTAGCACAACTTGAGGCCATTTCCTCTCACTCTGTCTCTTGTTCCTTGGAAGAAGAGACTAATCCCAACTCACTCCAACCTTCTTTCAGGGAGTTGTAGAGAGTGAGGTGGTCTCCTCCTCTTCTCCAGACTAAACAACCCCAGTTCCCTCAGCTGCTCTTCACAACACTTGTGCTCTAGACCCTTCCCCACCTTTGTTACCCTTCTCTGGACACACTCCAGCACCTCAATGTCCTTCTTGGAGTGAGGAGCCCAAAACTGAACCCAGGGTTCAAGGTGCAGCCTCCCCAGTGCTGAGTCCAGGAGGACAATCCCTGCCCTAGCCCTACTGCCACCCTAGTGCAGATCCAAGCCAGGATGCTGTTGGCCTTCTTGGCCAATAAATGGTAACAGTTTAGATGCAGATCTTAGACCTGCATTTATGACAGACCAAAACTAGCCCCTGAGTTCATATTCCTTAAATGTTTGATAGCTTTTCTCTGTTACAGGTTAACTAGAAGCCAGGCTCCAGGATTTCCTGATGCTAAGCCAAAAGCTGGAAGTTTTACACAAACTAGGAATTGTGAGGAACCATTAGTGCATGTAAAATACTGCCAGAGTGCAGCATTAGTAAATAACAAATGCACTTGCTCACCTGGTAACAGAAACTTCTTCCTGTAGCTGAACACTACCAGAAGTTTCTGACCACTAGAAAGATGTTTTCTGCATTCCCCCACAACACTTCTTTTGCTTTTTATCTTCCCTTTCTGCAAGCTGTCTGCTACTGTCACACCTCACTCCTTGTTTGGACAAGCCCTGGTGCTGTTTTGGGATAGATCCCATCTGGAACAAAGATCAGACCTGTATGTAAAACTTGTTCTGCAGCATTTGCTTTGTTGAGAGAACAAGCTCCTGTTGTGCAGCATGCTCTTGCTGCAATCCCTTCCTGAGCTGTAGAGCCAGGGAGGTCAGAAGGCAAGGCTGGAGTATAAGAAAAGGAACAGAAAAGGCTTTCAGAAAGAACCTTATGATGCTAACCTGAGCTCCCTCTTGCTAACTGTGCACAACTCCTTCACCATGAGTCAGCACTGATTTATCTTTGCAGCTTAAATCAGGCTTCTCCTCAGTTTCTACATATTCATGTGTTAACTCTTACACTGCTAAAGACATAAGAGAAATTAAAAGCAAACAAAGCCTTGTTCCATTAGGTCTGGTCTGAATTACAACCAGACCCTGATCTTAACTCTCTGATTAAATAATACACATTCCTGAGGGAAGAACTTGCATTACCATGGGCACTATTCCCACAACTTCCATTTCAAATGACTTGATGCATGAGAGTTTCTCATGAAGCAGTCTGTTGCCCGAGGCTGTGGCTGCTGAAGAGCAGAGGAGAGCTGCCCAGGCTGCCAGTACAACAGACCAAGGCCAACACAGGAGACATGGTGTGACATGGCCAGCAAAGGCCCCACCAAGAGGGGTGAGGTGGAGAAGTGTCCTGGCTCTTTCTAGCTCTATTAAGTAAGAACTCCACAGAACTATTTAGGCCAGATAGAAGGAAGAATTTATTTCTTTTTTTTACACTGAGGGTGATGAAACACTGGCACTAGTTGCCCAGAGAGGTGGGAGATGTCCCATCCCTGGGACCATTCCAGCTCAGGTTGTCTGGGGCTCTGAGCAACCTGATCTAGCAGATGTCCCTGCTGACTGCAGGGGGCTTGGACTAGATGACCTTTAGAGGTCCCTTCCAACCCAAACCCTTCTAGGAGTCTATCATTTTCCTGGTACAATCTCACCCATCCTGTAGCAGAAGCTGTCCTAAAGCACCACTATATCTAGTAGTCCTGGTTCAAACTCCAATGGCAACCACTCTGGGTTAGCATGGTGGTGACTTCAGTAATGGTAACCATCATGTGTCCTTAATGGTGGGACACTGCCTTTTTGAGACTGGGAAATACTGGCAGAGTCTGAGTGTGGATGAGACAAGATGACTCCCTGGGCAGGAGCTGTGAATCATCATGGGTCACAGCATGGACTTGCAGAAAGCTGCAGATAGGACTTCTTGCATTTTAGCAGGCTGGTTGCTCTCCTTTTCAAACCAAGAAACACTGCCTGCAGTGTGATATTTCTAGGCAGATTCTGGATGAAATTGTCTAGAGATATTCAGGTCCCTGCTAGTTAAGGAGTTGGCAACCTAACAACCTGGGAGAACCTGGGCCAGTATGTCCACTCCTTTTGGTAAAGTACTTTGCTGTTAGGTTCATGTATTTAGCTCCTTCTGCTTCAGCCTCACAAGGAGTCAAAAGCACTATTTTCATGATTAAAACCAGCAGCCTTCTTCAAGATCCTCACAATTCCTTCATCAGCTGAGTGAGAATGCCACCTCATGCTTAGGCATTTGGCTTATCTCCATTCTGCAGTTAGTCATGCAGGCTACATATTCCTGGTCCCATAACAGACCAATAAATTTGACTGTAAAAAGCATCTCTGAAATACCCCAAGTGGGAAGCTAATGTGTTTGCTTTTTAACAAAGCTTCCCAGAAGTTCTTACAAAGACTACATTTATGACTCTAATTTTTATGGTGCTATTTATCAACACAGTGATCAACAGTAATAGAAGCTAAGAACAGTCCCTGGGAAGGAAAGAAATCAAAGCTTTCTATTCTGCTTACTGCCATGGAATCATATAAACCCCAGAGATACAAGCTCTGTCTTCCCCTGCAAGCATAAATCCTTGCAGGATTGACTGAGGAAGTAAACAAGAACCTAGTGGCACAGCAGGTCAGCTGAGAGGAGGACATCCAGGGCAAGGCAGCCAGGTAAGGTGGCTGTGCATGGGACAGGGAGGATGGCATGGGGAGAGGGCACCAGGAATAGTGTTAAAAGGATGTGAAAACCAGCTTGAAGCTAAAGTGGCTGAGGAGTCACTGGATCCATCTGAAAGGAAAATGGAGGGGTGGGGAAAGAATAGATCACAGGGCTAGAAAAATCAGCTCCATGAGCAGTCCCACTCTGCCAGGAATAACAGCAGGGCAGTGATTGGGAAGAGAAAGCTCTATGAGCCAAGAGGAGAAATAAGAGCACAGAAGTCATCTACCCCTGCTGTGTGCACAGAACAACAAAAAAAGGCTTCAACAGGTACTTTAGTAGCAGCAAAATTAACAGTGCCTGTGGGTAGCTGGAGTGATACAGAGGAGTTAGCATAGCAGGGTTTCTCCTGAAGATACCTTCCCAGCTGCTGCCCATGAGGTAGCCCCACCTCAGACAAGCCACTGGGATTGAAAGCCAATGAACTGAAGAAGTGTCAGAGGGAAACAGCCAGTGTTTGGCCCACAGACCATTCTTACATATTGAATCATGCAAATCTATCAGCCTTGATGTCCAAGTAGGGCCCAAAGTCCCAGCCCAAGAGACAAGACTCTTCAGCAGGTGGTTGCTGGGTGTGCATTGTCTTGTGGTGGAGGGAATGGGGAATGAAGAAGCTTAATGGTACAAAAAGGTTGCTTATACCAACAGAAGCTGCCATTAGCCCCAACAGCCCTAAAATCCACATTGGCCAGCAACCAGAAAGTCTCACAAAATCCCAGGATGCCAGCATGGTAGCAGTTGGAAGGGACCTCTGGGGATCATACAGTCCAACCCCTCTGCTAAAGCCCTTGGCCTGTCCCTGGGCACCACGGAGCAGAGTCTGGCTCCAGCCTCTTGCCCCCAGCCTTGAGCAGCTCCCCTCTGGGGCTGCTCTTCTCCAGGCTAAGCAGCCCCAGGGCTCTCAGCCTTTCCTCCTGCCAGAGCTGCTCCAGTGCCCTCAGCATCTTCCTAGCCTCTGCTGCACTCTCTGCAGTAGTTCCTTGCCTCTCTTGAACGGGGGAGCCCAGAACTGGACACAATAGTCCTGACTTGGCCTCACTAGGGCAGAGCAGAGGGGGAGAAGGAACTCCCTGGACCTGCTGCTGACATTTATCTTAATGCACCCCAGGAGACCATTGGTTTTCTTGGCCACAACAAGCCAATGGAATCAAAACTTGTGAGCTCACTGCAAGCCATGATGATGTCAGAGGTAGAGTCCATGCTGTTTTCTTTGGGCAGGTCTTCTTGTGTATTACTTAAGCTTTAACTAGCACAGAAAATAACTGCTTATTGCTGCTGCACACCATGTCTCACTGAGCTAGACAGTGTGATTCATAGGAAGATCCACAGATTAGGAGCTAAAACACAGGGGAAAAACACCATATTCCTGTTAACCATAAACTATTTGAGGGCTTCTGGGTTCCAGGCCAAACTTTGGAGGTGACTGCACTAAACTTGACAGCTTTCAGTGTGACACTTCAGTAGACCTGCATGCAAGGAGAGGAGAAGGGTGCTGACCACACAGAGCCCAGCAATGCACAATGCTTGCCAAGTAGGCTGAGGCTCTGGGTGAGCTGCAGCATAAATCAAGCTGCTATCCACCTCTGCTATGTTGCCACATGAAAGGCAACAGAGGAACAAAGCTAGAAATTGATGCAATAAAACAGAGTCTGAAAGACAGCACTTGAGCTTCCTGCTCTAACCTGGTTATGACCTGTGCTGTGGGCTGAGAGCCACTCTAGACCCTGGAAGATGGTGCATGGAAGCTGGCTGTGGTCTTGCTGCACATTAGCTGAGCAGTTAGTTGTGTGAAATGGTCTTCAGTGCAGAATGAGTTTGCTTTGAGCAGCAGATCTCAAATCATTTCCATCTGTTACTTTGAAGAAGAAAATGACTCAAAGCAGAGTTACCAAGAGGAAAAAAAACTATGCCCTGAAGTGCCCAGATGTTAAAGATAAACCAGTCAGGGAATCCATTCACATCTGCCAGACATGCCTGCTGCAACACAACCCTCACACACTGTGTGCTTCCCAGCTGGAAGGCTTCCAACAGCCAAAGGGGCAATGTTGGGAACATTTTACCTCCCAAATAAATGTTAAACAGCTCAGCAGGGTGAAGGAGGCAGTGCAGACAGCCCAGGTGCCATCATTGTCTGAGGTATGGCAGGTAGCTCCTGGGTTGGCTTAGGGATGAGCTCAAGGTGACTTTGAAAAAGCCACAGAATCATTAAGGCTGGAAGAGACCTCTAAGACCACTGAGTTCAACTGTCAACCTATCACCACCAGGCCACAATACCCTGATTAAATTGTAACCCAGACAATGGTGTTCTGCTGCCATCCAACCATGCTTAACTTGAACTCAATGTTCTCTTTCTCCTGACCTAAGGAGCTGTGTCTACATCAGCAGTTAACCTGCAGCTTGACAGCAGGGCAAGAAGTTTCTAAGCACCCTCCTGACAATATTGGTTGGAAACTCCTTCCTTAGATGTCTATGCACAAGTGTGAAGGACTTCAAGGGCTCTCCCTCTCCTCAGCTCTGAGTGAGGACAGGGATTATAATGCACAGTGGGAAGCAGATGCAGAGCAGAGTTCTAGGCTGCTTCACAAGAACTGGGCAACAAAACAGCATCCAAAGCAGAGCAACAAAAACGAAGACCCTGTGATGCTCAGGCCTCCAGAGAGAGGGAAGGAGTTGGGAGAGCAGCAGGTCTTTGCCTCCTGCAGTTTGGATGTGAACCATCTTTGCCTTGCATCATTAACTTTACACAACCTCTGGGCAGCTCCAGCAGTTGGTGAACTGGCCAAGCATCTGCAAACACAGCTCTTGACTTGAAGATCTCTGACGCAGAGCAAATTAAAGAGCAGTGAGATAGTGTGGAGTTACTGCTGACTTCTCTTCCTGGAACACATGTGAAATATTACCAATGTTTGTTTTGTAACAGAATGTAAATACCCCCATGGAGTAGTTCCTCTGCTTCTGATGTAGATGCACCCTGGGGAGAGCTCCCTCTGTGCCACAGTTCTCTTGCAAGATAAATGCACATAAAAGCATGAGGAGCAGCTGAGGGAATTGGGGGTGGTTAGGCTGAGGAAGAGGAGGCTCAGGGGAAACCTTAGTTCTGTCAGGAAGCTTCATCTAAGTGAACCTTGGGCCATGGCTAGCAATAGTTGAGGTTACCTTGGCTCTGTCTACCCCACAGTCCTGTGGATGTGTGACCTCACAGATGCCTCCTTGCATTCGTTGTTTGAACAAGAACCAAGTTGTTTCTGCCATGAATGTATTTATTATATCAATGTTTTGTGCCATTTCTCCTCAAAGCTTTTCCTTGTCTCCTCTAGCATGAAAGGGGACAAAGTCACCCAGGTCATGAGACTGACTTACATGTTAGGAGCATGGGCAGTGAGCTCATGTCTCCCAACATTATCCCTCCCTGAGCAGAGCTGCTCCTGTGCTTTGGTCATACCAGGTTGTGCAGGAACCCAATGTTCTCCTCTCTGTCAGGACCTCTGTGTGCCCCCAGTCTTCTCTTGCAATGTTACTTGTTCTGATCTCTCATGTCAGAACATTCTCTGATCTTGAGATAACTGCAGAGGAATTACAGTCATTACTGTATCCAAGAGTTAAGGAGAAGGCAAAAATTTGTCTCCCCTCCCTCCCAGTTTTAACTCCTTTGCTCCCTGTGGTAAGCAGGCCTTATGGTTCTCAGCTGAAGACTCCAAAGCTTTAAAGATGCCAGTGTGCATCCCAAGGAGACATGAAGATCAGCCTGTACCAGCTCCTGAAAGCCTCCAGTAAGATTATCCATTAGCAGGGTAAGTGTGATGTCCTAATCCTAATTAGGGAAATGGGATGTTTGCCAGAGCCAGGACAAGATAAGGAGCAGTAATCCAACTTACATTAGGTTGCAAGCTCTTCACTGACGTCAGCAAGCACTTCTGAGAGGGCTGCTCACCAACCACAGCTCATTAACTGGCAGGATCAGGCTCAGGGTCAACATCCAAACTGAAAAAGGAAAAAAACTACTAGAAGCAAAGCTCTCGAAATCTTGTTGACATCCAGCCTGGCCGTGGAGTCAGGCATGACTGCTCTCGTCCTTCCCTCGCCCTGACTGATGTAAGGGCCAGCAGATGGCTCTCAAGGTCTCCAGGCATCTTTCCTGATTCCTGTACTTTAATCAGAGTGTAAGGAGACTTCTTGGGTGCACATGGCACACACAGTGCCACTGTGCACCCCTTCTCCTCCTGCACTAGGTTAGGATCTGTCCCCTTAGCTCAGCAAGACAAGCCAGCCTGCTGGTGACTATCACAAGCATACTCTGGCCATGGTTCATTTTCTTTCCTACATCTTTGCATTTGATACAGGAATAATTTTATATGTATTTTTATATATATATGTTATAGTTATATATTTTACTGTTTTATATGTTACATTTATTTTGTGTATATATACACACACACACACACACATAATAAAGGCTTTGAAGTGATGACTTCTCTGGTGTCTTGATTTTGTGATCAATGTTCTTCCAAACTCAGATTGGCCTCTGACACACACAGTCCAGCTCTTCTCCTTACTTTTCCACTGTGTAAGAGAAAAATAAAGACTTCTCTGTCCTGATGTAAATAACTCAAAGCAAGAGGGAGTGCAGAGTATAAACTCCACATTCCTCTCTATAGTCTTTTCTTAGCAGGACTACTTGGCTCCCTCTGAAGTCAGTGTTGTTTTCCTTTGCCAGTACTGAAAGGGCTGTAAAGGTGCAGGTAATCCACTCCATTTACCAAGTGCTGTGGAGGAACAATACTGTGGATGAAGGTGGCCTGTCCTGAACAGTGTGAGCAGCCAGCTTCAATGCACCAGATGGCAGCATTTATTGTCTGGAGATCCTGGAGCAGCTGGGATTGGCACTCCAGTGCTTGGCAGTTCAAGTTATTAAAACCCCTCCAGGCTGGGCTGCAGCCCCTTCTCCCTGCTCTGTCTCTCCATGTTCATGATCCCTTGCAAAGGGTAATAGATAAAAGCAAAGCCACTGTGGATGTGCCACCTCTCCTCACTCCCTTCACATGCAAAGGATTGTTTCTTTGCTGTGGGAAATTCTTGCCCTTCTTGTTAAACAGCCAGTCACATTTTGCCTGTTCCCTCCTGCCTGTTTTTCTCCTGGAAGGTTCTAGTCCCTCAACAGGCTCCTGGTGATCATGAATATCAGTCAAGGATATTTAGCAGATTTAGCCCTTGCTAAGACTTTTGTGTCTTGTATTCATTCAAACACCAGACATATCAGTAGGAGCAGGCTTTTATCTGAGAGGGAAGAGTGTGGCTGGAATTTAAACACTGAGCAAGGGAAAAGCCTGAAAGCTATCAAAAGGTACTTTTGACCTTGTGCCACAACGATGGGGAAGGGTCTGTAGGGGAAGTCATATGAAGAATGGCTGAAATCACTTGGTCTGTTCAGCCTGGAGTATAGAACTTCCTCACCAGAGATGAAGGAGAGGCAGGAGCTGATCTCTTCCCTCTGGTGACCAGTGACAGGACCCAAGGGAATGGCATGAAGCTGTCCCAGGGGAGGGGCAGGTTAGATCTTAGGAGAAGGTTCTTCACCCAGAGGGTGGTGGAGTGTTGGAACAGGCTCCCCAGGGATGCACTCATGGCACCAACTCTCCTGGAATTCCAGCAGCATCTGGCCAATGCCCTCAGCCACATGGGGTGACTTTGGGCTTGTCCTGTGTATAGAGAGGAGTTGGACTCCATGATCCTTGTGGGTCCCTCCCAACTGAGGATATTCTGTGACTCTGTGAACAGCAACACACAGGATGCCGTGGCTGGGAGAGTCCCTTCTAGGCACAGAGGCTGGTTTCCCAGCTTCTTCACCTCCACTTCCTGTTTAAGGCTTGAATGCCTACACCCAGGGTGGAGAACACAAACCAACATCTGTCATACAATGGTTTTTTGCTTTGAAAAATATTCAAAATCAGATGGCCACACTCTGGACTGGTTTTAGAGTTAATGACTGAGTTGAGGTTGTTACTGTCAATAGTTCCTGCACACAAAGCAGAGTTACTGCAATCACAGGGTTGTCAGGAAAGGGAAGCCAACTCCTGGTATATTCTTCCCAGCAAATACATGCATCAGAGCAAGAACTGTCCTTCTGGTGTCTGGCATGGCTCTTTATCCTCTCTGCCAGACCATTCTCCCCAGGTATGATGTATACCCAGATCCCAAGAAGGAATTCAGCCCCTAACTGCTACCTCCTTTCAAAGATGTGTTCCTGAAAACTCAGGCTAGCTGTTTCTTTGTTGGAGTCACCATGTACCTCATTTCTCTACCAGAAAGTCCCACTATTTCCACACACAGCACCTTATCTTCTATTTCACACCCAAAGCCCAAGTGCCCCAACCTGCCAGAGCACAGATCCCAGGATCTCTTGTGTGTCAGAGCTTCACCAACACACAGAAGCTGTTCTAGACTGAGAAGCAGCTTGCCCTGGTGCTAGCTCTGGTCCTACAGCCATGGCCATTGCTATGGCATGGCTGTTCTCAACAGCAACATCTCCTCCAAAGGTTTTCACACTGTTTCAAAGGACAAGAACTGTTTATTTCCCCCACCTCTGTTAATTAAACAGCCATTGGAGCTAAAGAAGATTGACCAACATGGTTGCATCAGTCAAGCTACAAAAGTGATTGCATTGCCCAAGTTTCAGATGCCTCTGGGTCTCTGCTTTATCAAAGTTTCATTTTAAACCCAGCTCACAGTCATCACCTAAGCAGCAAACATCCAATTGTAGCAATGGCTCAGAAACTGTTTCATGAAATAGAAGGCACTGACTCCCCGGCTGTTTGGAGTTTGTTTGTTTCTGTTTCTGTTGTTGCTTTTGTTTGTTAGTTTTAAACTTTTTCCTGCTCTGCAACCCCATTTTCCATCTGACATCCCCATTTCAAAACCAAACTACACTGATCCACAGGGACAGTCAATACATTTAATTTAAAAGTCAAAAAAAACAGCTTTTCCATTTCATTTTTGGGACTTATTAGAACTTCCCACTACACTCCTGTGAATAGAAGATGTTTTCACCCAAAACACAATGAGTTTAAAATTATTCCCCTGCTGCCTTTGCAGGTCACTCATGTGCTCTGTGTCCTAGGGATGATCTGCTGTCAGCCTCACTCCAAGCTAACGCTGTTTTGAAGCTGCCTGTTTGCATACTTCCTTCCCCCAAAAAATCAATCATCTTCACAGTTGCAGGTTTTAAACTTTGTAGCAGGGGAATATTACAGATGCTCAAAGGCCCACATGCTGCAGAGGGGAATTAATCCAGGCAGATATATGTGTCCACATGGAATCTGCCTCATTTAGATGGTATTGCATGTGGCTCTTTTTCCAAAAGTCCTGTGGTGCACATCAAGTGATCTAGGGCCAATGACTTCAGCGCTCACATGAGGATTACTCATCTAATTAGGGGGTTTGCAGGCTCTGCCCCTGCCTTTCTGTGCACTGTTAATGTCATTGCACTGACTTCGCGAACGTTTGTCATCTAGTGACTGGCTCTGGGGATTGTTTTCCTTTGCCTTTTCCCTCCCCGAGTCAGCACGAATAACCCCACGAATGAAGCTGTTCTGTGCACAAAGCCGGGAAGTTTAGAGCGGACACTTTTCAAAGAGGGGTAAAAACCAGACTCTGCTAAGCACTCAGTAGCCTAGAGGGCGAGAGGAGCCTGTCCCGCGCCCGCTCAGGGTGACAGCGCTGCCATCCCAG
>VWZX01004773.1:3811809-3915734 GCA_013399015.1 Galbula dea | reverse complement strand
CGCGGGGGCCGGAGCCGGCCGAGCCGCCGCGCCCGCTCCATGGAGGCCGCGGCCGAGGCCCCGCCGGGGCCCGCGGCGCTCAGCTGCTTCTCCTACAACCAGGACTGCACGTAAGCAGGACGGGCGGCGCGGGGAGGGATCGGGAGGGGGGCGACGGCAGCGATCGGACCGGAGCTGTCTCGGCCTCACGGCACACCACGGTCTGGGGCGGGGCTGGGCCCACAGCCCCCACCGGGACATGACAGCTCGGAGGGAGGCTGGGCCTGAAGGGATGACCCTCACACACACCCCGGGGCCCTGGGCGACGCCTTTCACTCCGCGGCCTAAACGGGGCTCGCCCTGGGGGATCCCGCAGCCCCGCAAGGTCCTGTCCCCTCCTTGGGGGCATCTGACTCTCGACAGACATCCTCAGATACTCCCAGGTGTGGTCTCTGGGAGTACAAGGGAAGCAAACAACATTTTCCCTTTTCACTGGGCGTTTTTTTAACCCCTCCAGCCGTTTGGGAAGCACGGTCAGAAAAGTGACTTTCTCCGAGGGCTTTGTCTGCCGACCTGGGCTGTGGCCACTTCGTAGGTGGTAGAGTTGCCAACAGCCACACGCAGGCTCCTGGTGAGCAGCCTGGCCTAAAGCATGCCCCTATCACCACCTCAAGACAGAATTTCCTTGGAGCCTCTTAGCCTTACACCACTGCAAAGCTGTGGCTTACCTGCTTCAGAGCTGATCATTTAAGAACCATTTCCAAGGGGAACAACACAGTGAGCAGAAGCAGAGTTTCTGGCCCTGTCAGAACCAAGATCAGCCCAGGTCACAGAGAACAAGATCAGAGTCACAGATATCAGTCTCACCTGGAAATACTGTTTCCTTTGCAACACTGCTTTGCATTTGCTGTGTCTAAACAAAGGGTGCTTTGATGGGTGGCAGCATGCTGCTGACGTGAACCTGTGGGTCACTGCTGCCAGCACAAGTACTGGGTGTTAGTGTTCTGGGCTGGCTGTTGGGTTAAGACCTAGATGTTGCTGCTTACTCTGTCTGGAACAGATCAGAGCTAGCACATAGCATGACTGCACCCACTGCTATTAGCAGTGAGAGCAAAGCTTCCACAGCCCTCACAAGTCAGTGTGGATGGATCAGCTCCTGGCTTAGGAAACAGCCCCTTTATGGGTCCCAAAGGTTCTGTCTGCAGCCTCCCAAGTCTCAAGGGTGCATGCTGGTTCCTCCAGCAGCCACAACACCATATGATGGATGACAGTTTGCCATGTCACAGGGATGCTTGCCATCTGTAGACTGCAATAGCCTCAGACAAAAAGCTACATTCTTGGGTTTATTACTTTATATGCTTTAGATTGAGAGTGGAAACAAACTGAAGTTGTGCCTTCACAGGTCATTGTACCAGGAAGTACCTGTTTCCTTTACTGCAGGGACTCTTACTGTCACCTGAAAGCCTTCAGGTCTGATCTAGCAGGTTTGTCTTGTCTTTGCAGCTCCCTGGCAATTGGAACCACAACTGGATACAGGCTTTTCTCCTTAAGCTCTGTGGAGCAACTGGACCAGGTCCACGAAAGCAGTAAGTCTCTTGGTTCACTTCAGTGGAATATTGGCTGACAGACTTGATCTGTGTCACTGTGCTTCAGTCTGCCTCGAGGGGCTGGTTCTGCTCACTGCTGTTGCAGAGTTAACATCTGTTTCTGCTGTAGCCATAGCAGGAGAGGAATAGCCCTGGTTATTGCTCTGTGCACAGCAGCAGCATTCAGAGTGAGCTGCGGCCCTGGAGAAGCTTCTGAACAGCCAGCAGTACTTGAACAAAGTTGAAGGACTCCCTCAAGTTTAGAGTCCAGCTTCAGTTTTACTGTTGTCAGTTTGACAGCAGCAGTTTATCCTGCAGAGCAGCACTCAGAGGTAGTTTGCCATGAGCATGTTTCAGATACATGGACAGCAGAGCACAGACTCCCAGCACAGATGCTGGATAACTTGTAGACTTCTAGTCCAATGCAGTATTTACAAGCAAGATGTTTTCAACAGGTTTCTCATGCAGGAAGGTCATTCACAGCAGGCTTTTAGCTATTAGTTGTGCTGAGAGCAGCATGCAATGTTTTTAACAGCCCAAAACAGGTCAAGCCTCATGGAGCACATACTCTAGTCTGATTCAGGCTGTGGCCAGAAGTGTTTCAGCTGAGATACACTAAAGATACACCTCACAGCTGGGATATGCTAGTGTCTCTCCACTGGTTATAGAAGGAGCCTCAGCAATCAGACACAGCTGCATTATCTGGCACAAAGTCCAAGCTCCTTTCCTCTTTTTCCTTCCAGAGGAACTAAGCCACTACACAGCAGCAAGCCATAGACTTAGTTCAAAGGTATTTAGGAGTTTGGATTGCCCCCACAGTCAGGCCAAAGAAAACAAAGAGAAACAAAACCCTGCTGGTGACACACTAAGGGTGATGGGCAGTGAGGCCCTGAGACCTGAGCAGTGCCACATCATGGCTTTGGAACAGCCCAAGCACCATTCAGAGCTACTGGTCCTAGAATAAATGCTAGAGTCAGAGATACTGATCCTGGAATCATCATAGCTTCTGATGAGCTAAGTAGAGGTCCACTAGGAAAGGTGCCTCCTCAGTACAACAGGAGGCTCTGCAAACATCCCAAACACAGTCTCTGCAAGACCTAACACCCCCCTGCTCACTGCAGCCATACCAGAGCTCTCCAGAGACCACAGCCCTAGTGACAGGGATGGTTTAAACATGTCAGCCTTCCTAGAGGAGACTGAGAGAAATCAGCATCCCACAGAACAAACACTAAGTTACACAGAGCTTGTTCCTTACCTTAGGAAGCCCCAGCTTGCTCACTCCCTGCAGCAAAAGCCTTGAGCAAGTCAGGCAAGCTCCTCCTTTTTATAACACCTTCCCAGGGATTATCTGCAGCTGGAGGACCCAAAGATGAGCTTCAGCTGGAGAGCCCTTCACTGTCAAAGGGGGCTGGCTTTCATTCTGCCCCAGGGGAAAGGTTCATTAACCCCTTCCTGCTCTGACCTAAATACTTTCTGTCAGGTATAAGACTTTTTTAACCAAAGGAGATGTTCAGCACCTTAGCACTAAGCATTCCAACCCAATTCCTTCTTGAGTTGACTCTTGTTGCTGCAAGCAAAGCAACTCTAAGCCAAGCTGAAGACTGTCTTGCTTTCCTTCTGTGCCCAGATGAAATCCCAGATGTTTACATCGTGGAACGTCTGTTCTCCAGCAGCCTTGTGGTTGTGGTCAGCCATGCCAAGCCACAGCAAATGAATGTCTACCACTTCAAGAAAGGGACAGAGATCTGCAACTATAGCTATTCCAGTAACATCCTTTCCATCAGGCTGAATAGGCAGGTAAGAGCCTGGGGAAAGGAGGCAGCCAGGGTTGGTTTGCTCTGCCTCTTTGCTGGTGTTGACTTTCCAGCTGGGGCTTTGTTGCCAGAGCAGCAACAGCCTGGCTGGGTTTGCACAGAGACTGAAGTAGGACTGGAGGGATTGGTAGCTGTCATCTTCTACCAGCTCCATGTCAGGTTTGGTGACCTGTGGCAGAGGAGCAGGATGGCTGTGGGTATCCTCTGCCACCACCCTTTGCTTCAGGAAAATGAGGCTGAGTCCTTGTGCTCACAGCAGTTACACAGAGGCCTTTTGTTGTCTGCCTTCATGCCTATTCAGCACACAGCTCTGCCAAGAAAACACCTTTTCATCTTCCTCCCTCCCTTAGACTCCCCATCCTGACTTCAGGCCCAGCTTTGCCATCTTGGTTGCAAATGAGACCTTCAGAGGTGGCAACAAAGCCCTGGAGTAAGTGGAACTCCATGGATGAGGAGAAGGGATGCTTCTCAAGTACTGATAGCAGCCTTGGTTTAGTTTTAAAGGTATAGATAACATTCAGGCCACTTAGAAGAAGACTTTCAGAGTGTTATTCTCTGAACTGACATGGCCTCATGCAGCCCTGAGCCCTTTTGGAGGATTTTAAGTCATTTTTTCTTCCTTTTTATCCATAATTATTTTCAAAGTACATGCCATCAGCATCAGAGGCCTTTTTACAATGGAGAAATGAGCAGTCTGTGTAATTGTATATAATCAGCCTCTCCTCAGTTAGCAACAGTGAGTCCTGCAGTAAGGCTCTCCCCTAAGGAAGCTCTGGGCTGAGTTTCCAGTAAAGTTCTCTTTGACCAGAAGTTCCTGGACTCCAAATAAATCTGCCTTAAATTGATTTGTTTCACTTAAACTTGCAGTGGAGCCTGCAAAATAAGGATTTCTTTTGAACAGCAGGTAGATGTCTAGGTACAAAAATAAACTGGGAGGTTTTGTTCAGCAGCTCTAGCAGATTAGTGTGAGAAGAAAACAAATTCAGGTTCTTCCCCCTGTGCTGCTCTGGAGAGTGCCTGAAGATGATGCACAGGCCCAGCCTTGCATCTCAGTTCCTTGGCTGCTGTGTGAGCTCTGGTTCAAACCCAGGGCTGAGCTCAGCCTCTACCTGTAACACAGACAGATGGAGAGATTTGAAGATGCTACAGATACTTGGATAGGTAGAAGAGAGGTCACTGTTTCACTCTGTGTTCCAGATTCAGTCTGGTGGCAGTTAGGTTCTGCAGGGGTTGTGACACCTGAACCCCTCCCCTGGCTTTCTGGATGGAAGTTGGACTTCATTAACAGTCCCCAGAAGGTCACATCCCATACAAGGTGTTGACACAGGAAAATGGTGGCAAATAAAACCAGAACAGGTCTCAACCAAGTGGTGCAGGTTTCTATTTGATCCCTCTGTGAAAAAGTCCTCACTGTGCAAACAAGCAGGTCCCTTGGCTGTTACTGCCCATGGGGATTCTTTGTTCCAAGCTCTGTCAGAACTCTGAAGTGTGCTCAGGAGTGGAGAGGTCTGCTCTCCCATAAACTCCCTGCCTTTTCCTTCACTGCTGAAGCCCTGCTGAGCTCTTTGAAGAGGTCTGAGAACATTTTTCTGGCTGTGTCTGTACCCAGCAGTTTGAAGCCCTCAACATACAACTCAGTTATCTGACCTGATCCATCTCCACCTGGAGCACTAAAGAAAAATCCTAGTGAGCAGTAACATTCTGTTAGAAGGTGCAGTGCCTTGAAGCCTGGGTAGCAGCCACAGCACCTAGCACCTTCTCTCAGTGCACACAGTGAGGAGAAAACCCATCCCTCCTCTCAGCAGGGCTTTGTGCTGATGTTAGCATGGGCTGCAGTGCTGTGTGGAGGCCAGGAGGCAGAGAACCAGCCCTCTCCAAGCCATGGTGGGCTTGTCCAGGCCTCCTTTGCATGTTCATCTCCTACCCCCATTGCTTCCCTAGGTTTTGTCCCTCTTGGTGCCAGCATCTCTTGCTGCTTGGCCATCATCTGGACACTTCCCTTCACCTGTGTGTCCTCAGCAGCACGTTTGCAGTGCTGGGAAGGCACATTTGCTGGACTCAGCTGTCTAAATATGACTCTGACAGTCTCTGCTAGCAAGGCAGAGAAAAGGCAAAGCCTTCCTGGAAATGCAAAATGGCTCTGACACAGCCCCAGATGCTGTGGTTAGCAGGAATAGAAGTGGGAAAGAGTTTGATCCTAGAGTAATGCTGGAGCAAGGCAAAGATTTTCTAATGTGGGTGTTTGTAGTTAGTGACTAAGCTCCACATTTAGATACTAAATAAGTGGCCTCCTTTCTAAAGAGGTGGAGGCTTCCTGGACATGGATTTGGGTGCTGTAGCTTCAGGAGCCTGGATAGAGCCTGGCCTTAACGTTTGTACTGGGAGGTTTTCAGAGCTTCTGGACACTTGGCACTAACATAAGAGGAGCTGTGCCCTTGCTGGACTTAGAAGGCACAACCCTTCATCCAAATCCAAAGCCTGGGCCCAAAAAAAGCCTCTGTGCAACATGCCTCCATGGTAACAGATAGGAGATCTGGCCCAAGCTGAGTGGTGACAGAGATGTTGACCCAGTGCTAAGGTTCCAACATTAGGCTTCCTTTCTCCTTCCTGCCCTTCCTACCCATGGCTGGGCAGCTCCTCTCTGAGCAGGTGCCTCTTGGCTGGATGTTCCTGATGAGTTCTGCTGAACCACACAACCACATGCAGTTGGAAAGACCCAACCCATCTGCCAAGATGGTGTAAATGTGACTATCCCTGAAGCAAGTGTTTCTCAGCTCAGTTTTTCTGCAGTCCTGCAGGGTATGGAAAGCAGAG
Source organism: Galbula dea (assembly GCA_013399015.1). Lineage (NCBI taxonomy): Eukaryota > Metazoa > Chordata > Aves > Piciformes > Galbulidae > Galbula > Galbula dea. Next base: position 3,909,541 of record VWZX01004773.1, on the reverse strand, counting down.
GCTTGGCTGCTGATGCTGGATGGGGAAAGAAACATTCATTTGCTGACCAGATGCATGAGGTTTAGCAGCAGTGGGAGGCTTGTCACTTCAGGGTTTGCTCCCAAATCAGGGCAAAGAGCACTGAGTCCCATCTGCAGGCATCCTGACAAGCAGGACTGGCAGCCTCTTTGCTGCCAGCTCTGTATGAAATGAACTTTTGCTGTGAAAAGAACTGCAAAGAAAACTTAGGGTAGGGATAATGATCTTTCAAGGTCCCTTCTAACCCCTCACATTCTGTGGTTCTGTGACTAGATGGCAATCAAGGCCCCTGGTAGGGTATAGCCCTTGTGTCCTCCTGTTCCTGGGGTCTGGGGATGTGGAAGAGTCACTCTGCAGAGAAACAGCTGTGATGTTACAGGTACTTTCCAAAGCAAGAACAGATGCAGACAGCTCTCCAAAGCAGAGGCACACAAAATCAAAGGTTGCCTAGTGAGGGAGGATGGAGTGGCAGAAGAGGTCATGTTTCTGTTATACTTCAGGGCATGAGAAGTTCCTGTTGAGTTTTTCTGACAGTGAAGGTTTGGATGTGTGACTGTGGGAGCAGCAGAGGAACTCTGCCCATTCTGGTGAGGTTCTGTGCATATCCCTTGTGTCCTTGCAGAGGCTGGTTGTTTGCCTGGAGGAGTCCATTTACATCCATAACATTAAGGACATGAAGCTTTTGAAGACTATTCTGGATACACCTCCAAATACAACAGGTAAGCACAGGAAAACTGTGTGAAAAAGAGAGATCAGCTCTGCAGGAGCTTTGTGGAGCCACAACACCCTTGTTAGAGTTTAAACCACCCTGTGGTTTGTGTATCCTAGTTTGGCATTAGGGAGCCAGAAATGGATGGAGGCAGGCAGTCAGGCTTCAGAGAGCAGAAATTTTGCTCTGTCCTGAGCAAAACCCTGCTCTGTCTTGAACAGATGGCTCAAAGGAGCCCAGAAATGGTCCACATGGTTGGACTTCACCTCCCAGGTTCAGTCCCTTCTTATCCTCATGCAGGATGTCCATGCATCTCACAGCTTCCTGCAATGTGCCATTATTCTCTTTCCCAAGTCTAAAGCTGTAAGGCAAACCAGGACCAGAAACTTCCCTCCACATGCAGGACAACTTGAAACTCTCCCTCCAGGGCTCCCTGCCCTTCCTTCACCATGCCCTGTGTCAGAGAGTCCCTTTTTGCTCTCCAGACGAAGGAACCCTGCTTCCTGCACTGCCAGCATGAGTCAGCTCTGCAGTGTCATGCTGTGCTGCAAGCTCCCTGCAGACCTGCAGTTAACCCATGTTCTCTTTGGGCCATGGCCATGTGTTGCTCTGCTAAGGTGGAAAGGTCCTGTGGTTACTTACAGGCTTAGAACCAGAGAAGCACAGAATCATTTAGCTTCCTCAGCCTAACCAACCCCACTTCCCTCAGCTGCTCCTCACAACACTTGTGCTGTAGACCCTGCACCAGCTTTGTTGCCCTTCTTTGGACACACTCCAGCACCTCAATGTCCTTCTTGGAGTGAGGAGTTCAAAACTGACCCCAGGGTTCAGGGTATGGCCTCACCAGCACTGAGTACAGGAGGGCAATCCCTGCCCTAGTCCTGCTGGCCAAACTAGTGCTGATCCAAGCCAGGATGCTGTTGGCCTTCTTGGCCACCTGAGCACACTGCTGGCTCATTTTCAGTCAGCTGTTGACCAACACCCCCAGGTCCTTTCCTGCTGGGCAGTTTCCAGCCACTCTGCCCCAAGCCTGAAGCATTCCTGGGGTTATTGTGACCCAAGTGCAGGACTCAGTGCTTGTCCTTTTTGAACCTCATTCCACTGGCCTCTGCCTATTGATCCAGCCTGGCCAGATCCCTCTGCAGAGCTCAGGATCAGCTCCCAGATTGATTAGCACTGTGAAGATCACCCTGGGCAAAAAACAGCCAGGCACAGCACTAATTCCCTGCCAAGGAGTTCCCAGGAGCCTGGGCTGTCACTTGGCATGATTTCATGTGCACTGCAAAGCCTGGGGGCAGGGCAGGTGGCTGCAGAACAGATCCTCTCTGTGCAGCGTGGGGTGAATCCGGCTTTCCTGCTCATGGGAGAGGAGCTATTTTTAGCTGTGGAGAGGGAAGCTTGGCTGAGTGCCTGCAGCAACCCTGCCATGCCTTGCTCTGATGTCCTGGTCAGTCACAGGCTGCAGCATCGTTTCCTGGGTGGTCAGTTGGGAAGTTGCTGATGTGCTCGTGCATGGCTTTGTAGGCTTTCAAGGGATGTTCTTCTGGTGGCTCCCCTGACCTACTTCAGGTCTCAACAGATGGCCTCTCCATGTGGATTAAACATACTAAATACTGCAAATATAATTAAAGTTTAAAACCTTCCTGAGAAAACCCAGCAGTGGCAGAAAGGGCAGGGATAGCCAGGCCTGAAGCTGTTCTGCACTGGGGCTGAAGGATCAGGTCATGGTTTAAGAGCAACAGCAATCAGCACTGGCCAGGTTAGGACTAGGCTGCTGCAGATCACAGGACCTCATCCAGGCTTAATTTTTTAAAACCCTTTTACTGCAGCAGCTGTCATGGAAATGAGCTGAGTGATAAGTGCTGTGCCATGCATGCTCCCTTTGTCCCTGAACCATCTGCTTTGGTCCCAAACTTGACCCTGAGGTTGGTGTGTCCAGGAGGCCAAAGCAGTCCAGCCTTACCACTCTCTGGACAACCCTTTTTGGAGTGGAGATCTGTGCCAGGGGTGTAGGAGCACATGGCAAGCTTACCACCCCCTATCAAAGTCTGAGTCCTAAGCACAGTAATGACAGCATTGTGAGGACTGAGATTTGCTGTGCCCCCATCAGGCAGTCCTAGTGAGATTCCTGGCTGTTCCTGGCTGGGACCTGACTCCCAGTCCATCCAGCCTCCACTCAGGAGAGGAAAATGCTTGTGGTGGGTGAGCCTGTTGTTTTTCATGTGTGCTGAAGCATGTTATTTTTCACGTGGCTTATGTCAGGGGCAGGATTTGCACCAAGAAGGTCACAGTGCTTGTGGTGACATGAGTGCCATGAGGGCACATCTCAGGGATGACTGAAGCTTTGCAAACCACCTCATATGGCTCCCTCCAAGGCCCAGAAGTGCCTGAATCTTCTGGCTTGGGGGCATGACTAGGCTTCTTGGACACAGAAGCATTTTTTCCATGCTGCTGGAGGAAGCCACCTCCGACGTGGCATTCCCAGAGATGCCCTCCTGAGCAGCACCAGCTTCCCTCCCTCCAACTGAGCCTGCCACTATGTGCATCACCCCTCAGCCCTTATTAGGGCTTTGGAGCTTCTGAGAGCAGTAGAGCATCTTCAAAGGCTGCCCATGTCCCTTGTGCTTCGTGCTCTCTGTGTGTCCCTGAGGTCAGCCCAGTACACTACACTCACAGCTGTGTTTTCCCCTGGCCTGCTTTCCCGGCCGCCTCTCCCAGCCAGGCGCGGAGCAGAGGGAGCAGCTGACTCACACCAGCCTCTCAGAGCTTGCTTTGTTTAGCTTGAGCCTTCTCTAGATCCTCTGCTTAAGAGAAAGAGCTCTGCTGGTCCCCCCTGGTGCTGCCTGGGCTAGGGCAAGACCATCCTGAAAAGGCAGGATGCTCATCATGAGCAAAGTCTCTGGGCTGTCTTTGCTTCTCTCCTAGCACTCCTTCTTTGGGTGCCTTTTAATTGCTTCCACTTTGCTGCTTCACCTCTTCAGTGCCTTCAGTCCCCTGGCATGAGATGGAAATGCCTCTGATTGATAGGGAGTGGATCCCTGGGGCCCCTGGCTGATCCTGCAGCTCCTGGCTCCACTGTGCTCTCTTTGTTTAGTTATAAACAATGACCTAAAAGGAGAGCTTCAGCCGATCCTTCCCCAGGGCTGGGCCTGGGCCAGGGCCGTGTCCTGACACCAGGGCATGGGTGCACAGTCTGTGTGTGTATGTGCACGCATGCTGGTGTCCTCTTTGGGGGTTATGGCAGCAGCCCCAGCAGCCTTTAACCCTGCAGCTTCCTCTGCGCGTGGGACCCCGCAGCTGGGGCCAGGAAGCCTCAGGTCGTGGTGGAAACCTTTGGTCGGATTTGGGAGGACTCTGAGCATGCTGACATGGTGCAGGAAGTGAGCAAGACCTGTTTCTGTATGTGACAGGATTCACTGGGTTGGGTTGTCAGCCAGCAGCAGAAATGAGCAGCAGGAAGAGACACTCTTTGCCGAGGTCACCTGGGGGACGGGCAGATGGACATACCCACACACACATCCATCCATCCATCCATCCATCCCTGTCTCATCCTGTAATTCCTGCTCACTTTGCAAAGGGTGTTTGGGATCCTTTATGCTCACATTAGCATAAAAACAGATGGCTTTTATGGGGAGGAATTCCCTCTGTGGTTAAAATTTAGCTAGGTTGAAGTTCCTTGTCAGCTGGAAATTCAGCCCCACTGCTGCTGCCTTGCTGTGCCAGCTGTCGTGTGCCAGGCTTTGTACCAGGGCTGTGTCCACGCTGTGCTGCTCATCTGAGCCTCTGACCTGACACCTCCACCCTTGTGCACATCTGGAAGTGCCCAGATGTACCTGGACGTGAGTCCTGTTAGCCCTGAGATCAAGACGTCCCTCCCTGTGTTTCATGCACCTGCTCTTGCCTTCTCAAAGGAGACGATTAAGGGGGAGAAGCCAAGAGCAGAAGCTGGGCTCCTTCTGGGGAGGTTTTGGGAAGGACGATGGCTGGAAGAAGGGAACCAGCCTTACTGTCCCATACCAGCAGGTGTCCCCACGGCTGAGGCATTGCCAGCTCACCGCCAGCCTGCACCCAATGCCAGACGCTACCCCAGAACGAGACAAGAGCCTGAACCCCCTGCCGTGTCCGTGGCCTCGTTTCTGCTTTCCATCCTCCACCAACAAACAACCTCAGCTGTGTCCTTCTTTGCCTTGCCAGGTCTGTGTGCTCTCTCGATCAACCACGCCAACTCCTACTTGGCTTATCCCGGCAGTGCGACCAGCGGAGAGATCGCGCTTTACGATGGAAATACTTTGGTAAGCACGAAACTCACCCCTCTGGATACCAGCAGGGACTGAAAACAAACAGAGCCACAGCAGAGCCAACAAGGCCTTTGGGAAGGATGAATAAATATACTCCACTGAGCTAGGCTGCAAGGGAATTGCCTGGGGAGACACATTCCCCATCCCCCTTGCTTGGATACTATGTGAAGCAAACAGCTTCTTGGAGATCAAGACATTCATCTCCCAGTGTGGGGTATTCAGGGAAATGTGACCCATTACCCTGCAGCCCCAGGGCCAGGGATCCTGCAGGGAGTTCCTATAGAGGGTCCCTAAAGGGATTTCCTGTAGGGGTTTCTATAGGAGCTTCAGCAGTGTTTCCCATGAGAGGGACGTAACTAGGGTGGCTCAGGGAAGGTTGGAGCTGCTCCAGGTGCAGCACTGGACCAGGAGCAGCTGCTTTGCCATGCCATGGGCTGGAAGGGATGCCAGACCCAAAGTCACAGAGAGGTTAAGGTGTCCAAAGTCCCCTCAGGAAATCTGTCCCTAGTTGGAAGCAGGGTCATGATTATCTGCTGTTTATGCCAGGGCTTTGGATTACATAAGGCTGTCGCTCTGTACGTGCAGCAGGAGCTGAGGATCTGCAGCAGGGGAGGAGCAGAGCACAAGGGGAAAACACACTGCTGCTGTGAGAGGTACCAGCGAGGGCCTGGGCTCCCTGCAGACATCAGGGCGGTGTCGCTGCAGCAGGGTTTGCTGTACAGGCAAGCAGATTGCAGGGAGCCCAGCTCTGTCTGCACAAAGAAATGCCAGGCTTCAGAGAGGGCACGATCCCACAGCCTGGAGAGGTGGGAAGCTGAGCACCTCTGCCCCTGAAATGAGCTTTCTGTAATCACAGTGGCCCTAGTAGGTGCTGAATGAGCTCAAGGCAGGGCAGAGATAAGAAGTGCTGAGGTTATTGAAGGGATACCATAAAGTGTGATAGGATCCTGTGAATCCATATGCATATCAGCAGGCCTGGCCAGGGTGTGAGGCAGGGAACACCCTGCCCTGACAGAGTTTGGAGCAATGTGAGCAATGTGTGTCTGCACTCACATGACCTTTTGCCCTACAGAAAACAGCCTGTACGATTCCTGCCCATGATGGGCCTCTGGCTGCTCTCACCTTCAACTCCACTGGCTCCAAGCTGGCAAGTGCTTCCGAAAAAGTGAGTGAGCACCACTGTAAGCACCCTCCCTGATGCCTGTGCTTTCTGCCTGTGCCTGACAGGGGTTCCCAGCCAGCTCTGTGCATCAGCTGCCTGGAGCATGGAGAGCCGGACCTCTGAGCTGGCCGCTCTTAATCAGAGCCGACAGAGGAGGGGTACTGAAAGGAGTCTTAACTTGTAAAAGGCCAGTGTGTCAGCTTCAGATTGACCCTGGCTGGCAAACAGGAGGGGCCTTTGCATGTCCAGAGTTTCCTGGGTGTGTCAGAGAAAGGGTTGCCTCTCTTTACCCTGCTCCTGCATGATCTTTCCATTCACATGTTTTGCAGGGCACGGTCATCCGTGTATTTTCCATTCCTGGGGGGCAGAAGCTCTATGAATTCCGGCGAGGGATGAAAAGGTCAGTCCATTCTTCTGGCAGTGACAAGTACACAGAGGGCTCCCAGAGCTGAAATGTAAACAGAAGAGGGACAGGACAGCGTCAGATCCTGGTGGCTTTGGCATCTTTTGCAGAAAGAAAACAAGAGTGAACATAGCAGATAGAAATGTCATTGTGCCAGACAGCCACGCTGCTCTCAGCTGCCTCCAGCAAGTTGAGTGAGTCAAGGCAGTGTGTCACAGAACAGGGAGATTGCAGAGAACAAAGGTAGACTTGGCTCCATTCGCTCCATCCTTTCTTGTTCCTTGAAATAATGAAGTCCCCAAAGTTGCTCTCTTAGAGGAGGTGCTTTGAAAGGTGCTTTGAAGCTCTGTCATTTGCACAGAGCCCAAGTCTTGATGGCAGGAATGGGCTGTTGTTGCCTTTCTGCAGGCTTCCTCAGATCTTTTCAGAAGATCCAGTCCTGACTTTTGCCTCTTCTCTATCCCTGACCTGCCTGTGATTTTACACCCACTTCTACAAGTACAAAAGCTGCCATGACCAAGACACCCTGGCCCTGCTGAACCTGCACAGGAGGAGATGCCATATGTATTCTGCTATCCAGCACTTTGGCTATCCTCCCTGGCCTTTGCAGTACCAGAAGCTTTAGCTGCTGTAGTGAGGCTGGCACAGATGTTCACTCCACAGGCAGCTCTCTGATCAAGGACATTTCCACCTCTCTGGCTCTTTGTCACTAGCTCGAGGCTATCCCCAGCTCTGCTGAGCAAAGAGATTAGGGAAATGCTTATCAGTCAGCCCACAGGCTAGGCCACAGCCAGGCAGGGTGCTCCTCACTGTATGTGGGTCTCCTTCCTCCCCATCCTCTTCTCTGTGAGCAAAATTGAGCAGTTCCCCTTGGACAGTATGACATGAAGTGACCAATCCTGTCTTTGCTTGGCCCTAGGTATGTGAACATCAGCTCTCTGGTGTTCAGCATGGATTCCCAGTTCCTCTGTGCTTCCAGCAACACAGAGACTGTGCATGTCTTTAAATTGGAGCATCTCACTGACAGGTGAGGATTTTGGCCAGGGCTAACCTGCCTACCCCAGGGGTGTCTCTGCTTCAGAGGTCTGCCTTTACACACTGGCCTCCATTTCCTCTACTTTCCATGAGCAATACCAGCTGCATACTCTGTGACTTTGTGTCCTGAGGGACTCACTCCTTGGAAAAGATCCCCACTGCACCCCTGCTCTCAGCCTCTCCATACCTGCTCTGGGTTTATTAGCTGCCACTGTCTCCTGCTTCCTTCCCATGTGTTCAGCTAGGCTGGTACACAGTGTGTGCAGGTGCTCCAAAGCCTTTGTGTATCCGAGGTCAGGATCATTTTTGTCTGTTCCTGACCTGTTTTGTCACACCGTTTGCAGTAGCCTCACTGATGCTGCTTTGTAACCCCCTCAGCCGACCAGAAGAGCCTCCAACCTGGAGTGGTTACATGGGAAAGATGTTCCAGGCTGCTACCAACTACCTCCCTGCTCAGGTCTCAGGCATGATGAACCAGGATCGAGCCTTTGCCACTGTCCGCCTGAACATCTCTGGACAAAGGAACATCTGTGCCCTCTCCACGTATGTATTGATGTCTGCATCCCCTCTGCCACACCAGCCTGTGAGCAGACACCTCTATCTCTGCAGAACACCACCCCTGTGGCCCCTTATCTTCTGCCCCTGCCTGCAGAGCATGCAGCATGGGTGCCTGCAGTAGCTGTGTGTTGGGACTCACAGTGCTCTTCTCATCAGGATTCAGAAGCTGCCTCGGCTGTTGGTGACTACATCAGATGGACATCTCTATATCTATAACTTGGACCCACAAGATGGAGGAGAGTGTGTCTTAATTAAGAAACACAGGTAATTATACCTCCAGGCACACCTGAGAGGCTGATGGCTTGAAAAGTAAGGGGTGTTTCAACTGAAGGCACTAAATGGAGCTGTAGGAGCAAGAAGGTTTGAACTGACTTTGTGATTTTAGCTGCCTGAGCTGACAGGTGTGGGTGGGAACCACATCAGCAGGCAGGGACATGGGGCTTCTTGTGGCAGGAACCAGAGACATCTCAGATCTTTAAGCAGCTTAGATAAGAGGTGGGCAGGCTGGGCCTTAGGAGATGCCTCCAGCAGCACAGCGTTGACCACCATGGCAGCAGGAGAGCAGAGCACCTTCTCCAGGCACGAATGGGTGCTAGAGAACTGACTTTGAGGGTAGGATGGCATGGGGTGACTGAGACCTTCCCTGAACAAAATCCTCACCCAGATGCATGCCTGCAGGCAGAAGCATGCAGTCCCAGAGCAGAATCTTCCACGTTCCTGGTCAGTTTGTATGCAAATTCGATGAAGCGTGGAACGCCCCCCCCCCACACACACACATCTGGGCTACTTGGCTCCAGATGTGAAGCCTTTGGGGTGGGGTGCGATGTAACATGTGCTTGGAGCCGGGGAGGTGGCTGACAGCCAGGAAAATGCCAGCAGCTTTGTGAAAAGCCACAAAACAAGAGCACTTCAAAGCTGAGCTGTCCAGCATGCTCCGGCCACTGGCCGCCTCCAGACACCGCTGACGCCCGCCTGCTCCCGTCCCTGAGCAGCCATCCAGCTTTGTATGTGGGTTCCTCTTAGCATCAGAGGACTGAAAAGGGCCCTTGGGTCATGAGTTACGTTACATCATACTATATCTCTGCTCAAACTCCATCCTAAACTAGCCAGGGCTGCTTTTCTCATCTAGTCTGCTCCTGTTGGAAGCCCTTTAGAGCCCCCTCTGTGATTAGAAACACTGTTTGCCTTTGTAACCTAAAGCTTTTGTGGTCAGTCTGTTTCCTTCTATTCTCATGCCAGCATTGTCCTCTAGCTGAAGTAGTGCTTTCCCTATCTTCTGCTTCCCCCCCTGAGTTACTGGTAGAGCACAATGCTCTGCTCCTCTGCAGCACTCTTAGGGCTGCAGGCAGTGCCTGGATGCAGTGATGCAGATGGATTATGTGCTTCAAGGAGACGTGGATGCATGTGCTTGTCTTAGCCAGTGCTGGGGGAGGAATGGTTGGGATCAGAACTAACTCTTCTCCCTTCTCTTGCTCGTGGACAACTAGTCTGCTTGGCTCAGGAAAGATGGAGGAGAACAAAGAAAATGACCTTCGGCCTCCATTACCTCAATCTTATGCAGCAACTGTAGCCAGACAAAGTACAGTGCCTTCAACTTCCACTATGCCAGGTAGGTATCACATCTGCCTTTTCTCAGGTTGAAGCCAGAAAGCCACCTGGGGCAAAGAGGGAAGTCTCCCAGCTTCCAAACGTTTAACCAGAAACACCACTTATGCAATGCAGACTGGGGCATCAAGACACCCTGGACGTCACCTGGTTCACCCCCTGCCCCAAAAGCAGGCCAGGCATTTACTGCTCTGCTTCCTGGGACCCCTTGCCAATGCTGCTTCTCCTCATGCAGAGCTATACCACTGAGGGGCCCACCAGCAGAGCAGGAACCACATCTGAGCTTCACAGTCTGTCAGGCAGCAGCTGCTGCTGCCAGGCTGGTTTCCAGGAGTTGAAACTGTGGATGCAGAAGTCAGATCTAGCTATTTTTTGGGGCAAGATCACTACAGATACTCCTAAGCCTGTTACACATTACCCTAACAAAGCTGGCACTAGATTGCTGCAGGAGAAGCCTGCCTGCCTATCCCATTATATTCCTGAGTCTAAAGGTCCACATACAGCTGTGGATCTTGTCCTGAAATTGGTGCTTGCACTCAGGGCAGGAGAAGGAAAGCTTCTGTCACAGGAGCTAGCCAAGTAGTCCATTCCCTAGCCTTTCTCTTCTACAGTCCCCCAGAGCTCTGCCAAAAAGCTAGAGAAAGCAGCTGTGTGCTCCAAAGGTGATAAGACAGTGTGCCCACTGTTTGTTTCCAGCCTCCTTCCATAACATCTTGTCTTTTCCCTTGGACAGGTTACTCAGAGGATGGTGGTGCCCTGCGAGGAGAGGTTATCCCAGAGCATGAGTTTGCAACTGGCCCAGTGTGTCTGGATGATGAGAATGAGTTCCCTCCTGTGAGCATTCGGGACCCCTAAAACTGCAGTTCAGGCTTCATGCTAAGAAGAAAGTACTAACCTCTCACAGAAGAGATACTGTTGCCCCCACCTTGTCCCCACTCACTGTGAAGCCTCAAATAACTCATGAAGTTATAGGGACAGTGCCAGGAAAAGTAAAGGCCCACTACATGGCAGCTAGGGATGGGGAAAGATGATCAAACCTAATAATTAGAGATGGATCTGAAGAAATGAGTTGAATGAAGTGCAGATGCAGAATGATGTTCAGATCCAGATCAACCTTTGTGCCTTGTGCAGATTTCTAGCAGTAGCAGGAATAGCTTTCGTTTGAACAATGCCATCATTAGAAATAAAAGCTTACTACTCCCTCTTGCATTTACAGTCAGTTCTGTTAGTTTAGGAAATGCAACTGGGACATACCTGAACCTCCTCAGTCTCTTTGTTTCCAAGCTAACTGAAAAGGAAACTCTTAAGTTGCAGGAGGTAGAGCAAAACAGAGTTATAAACTGTTTTCTGATTTTTATATGGCACTTTCTCAGTTACCATTGGAAGAAGATTCTGGCTTTTTAAAACCTGACTTAAGCCTGGCAGTGTCTTTCCTGCTCCTCTTCCTTTTGCACACACATGCATTGTGTTAAGTATCTCACCCCTAAAGGGACAGATGTTGGTACTGTGTATGACCTGGTTGTAATCAGCAATGTCTTCCTAACAGTAATGCATTGATACAGCAGAATATTGGCATGGATTTCCAGTGGTAGAATTGGCATCCTTTGAATCCTTTACTCTCTTTTTACATATCTTGCTGTTGGGAGTTTTGCCTGCACAGGAGGAAGTAGAAACTCTTATTGGGATCCCAGGATTTGTTCCATATGCTGAGGCTGACCTCTTGGAGGCACTTTCCTATGAACTGATACAAGGTGTTATTTAGATAAAAGATGACTAGCTCATGACTCCCTTTGAAACAACACTGCCTCAGTCCAATTCAAAGTGCATAAACCTTAGCCCAGTTCTCTTTTGTTATCTCTAACAGAACTGAGACCAAGAGTTTTCTAGTTACCCTGCTCCATTACCCAAGAAGGATATTTCAAGTTTATTTGACCTCATCTGGCCATGGAGAAGCTGGTGCCTGTGGCCCCTGGAAGGAGCCACAAGGCCAGAGAGAAATCCTTTGCCTCCTCTGAGTGAACCTGCTCTTGAATGTGTGGTTTGGGGACAAGCAAATGCCAGCAAGCAGGAATCATGCTGCTCTAGAATGAGCCTTCCTGCTGGGACTCTACCATATAAAAGCAGCCCTGAGCCCCTGTGGTACAACAGCAGGAGCTTTATTAAATGAACTTTGATCTGGCCAAATCCTGAGCTGTAATTAACCTGACAGAGCAACTTAATGTGTGTAATGTTAGGGAGGAGGTGGTGTGGGAGGGAAGGAGCTTTCCAGACACACTCCCTGATACAGTGGCTTTGTGAGGGGAGCTCCCAGACCAAGTGTCTGCAGCTAGGACCTGGTTTTGCCTCTGCATTGCTGACACTAATGGGTTTAGCATCTGGTCTAGCAGCTAGTGCAGCACTGGCTCCCACTGCCTCAGTGCACCCAGAGAGCTGGTTGGGATCTTTGGATGCTCTGACTGCCTCTGAACTTTGCTGTTTGCTCTCAGTGACGTGGTTCAAGGGGGTTTTCAGGCATCAGTCATTTCTGTGCAGAGAAGGAAGGAGAGAAAACCTGACCTTATCCAAGAAAAATGTTTTGACAGCGTTCTGCTTTGCAGAGAGATGGAAAGGGTTTTGTTTGTTTTCCAGTGTGCAACAAAAAGACTTTTAAAAGCCTCAAAACTTGTGACAAAATGGAATATTCACCCACAGCCCACGCCACGAGGATGGCTTTGAACTCAGACATACTTTTGGAGAAACAGCAGTGCTCAGACCCAGCAGTTCCTCTCCATTTTGAAACATCTTCCCTTCCCCTGACCTCAAGCAAGACTTCAGAGGCTTAGCTGTGAAGTGTGAGACAAAAGCTGCTTCAAGTCGAACACAATCTGTGGCTGGTTGTTGAAAACTGCCTCTTCATTAAACAGAAGGAGGGACAGATCAGAGGAGAGGAGAGGAGCCCAAGGAGGGCTCATAAAAAATGGCCTCCACAAGAGTGAGTGAGGATGTTGCTCCTGATGCTGCCAGGACTGCTGGAGGATTCTGCAGCAAGAGGTGGAACGAGTTCAGTTGCATCTCTCACTTGCATGGATGAGGTGGATGAAGTGCTCTCAGGTCTGCTGTTGCTCTTATGCAGGAAGGATTCAGGTGTTATGGAGATGGACAGCAGGCTAAAGCCTCAGCTGAGAAGGTGCTGTGCTTCAAACATGCCAGGAGAGGCTGTATCACCTCTGCTCCACGTGCTCAGAAGGCTCTGGGATGGGAAGAACAAACCCAGCTCTGGCTGCAAATGGTTGCAGCAATTATGGCTGGTTTCTGGTTACCTGTCTGAGCAGCTGCCACTTTTCTGTGGGTTTCCAGCAGTGTCAGGAGCTGTTGGTGTGTGCTTCAAGCTTGGCCAGCCTCACTTTTGGGAGCCACCAGAGTGGCTCTTCCCACCAAGGCATGGTCAGAAGAGTTTTGAGGTAGTGCTGTGAGGTTTGGTAAGAGAAATCAGACAGGTTTCAGCAAGCCAGATGGCCTGTGTGGACCTGAGGAATGCAAGCAGGGGATCTGCTAGGATTCAGTAGGAAAGGTGATTTCTTCCAGCAGGTTGTTGGGTGCTTCTCCAGGCATGCATGACCCATCCTGCATTTGGCTGCACTCTGAAGCTTGTCAGCTTCAGGACCAGAGTTGATGTGAAGGCTTTTATCAGGAGAGCCATTTCATTAAGTCAGGCTAGGTTGCATTGAGTGGGAAGCTCTTCAAAGACAGCTTCCCCTCACTAATACACAGATAGCCTTTTTAAAACATCTCTTCAACATTGATTTTTGGCTATCTTCACTGCCAAAGGATGCTGCTGCCCATCACTCCTGCACTGGTGACAGGATGGTACAAAAACTACCTCCTGGCAGCGAGCAGCAGCTGTCAGCAGCTCCTCACTGCAGCTCCCACTCCCACCTGCTCCCTGGAAGGATGGGCAGGAGGACAAGTCCCAGCAGCCTGTGTACCAGGATGACCCTTGAAAGCACAACATCCTCCCCCTGGCAGTGCTGCTGTCTACAGTGGGAAGAAATCACTGCCCCAGTGTGGGTTCTCCACACATCCTAAATGCTCCAAGCACAGATCTTCATACCAGCAGCCAGGCTGCAAATGGATCTTCAGCTCCAGGGGACTGGTATTTGCCTAAGTTCCTCCTCATTGGTTTCTGGATGGTGTTTCAGTGTTTCACTGGTTCTGTTGCAGAGAAATGTGACATTAATGATTTTAAGTGGTTTTGTTTGGTTTTTGGGGTTTTATTAACAGCTGGCAGTTAGCAGGGGAGAGGCCATAGATTGTAGAGTGAAGCTCCACTAGTAATCATGTTTCACAAGGGATGAGCAAGTTTGGCAGAACCTGATTGGCTTCTTCTTCCTCATGGCACCTCCTGCCCAGATATCTCAGACAAGCATTTTGGGCAGCTGGGGCTTACAGGATTAAGCCTGGCTTATCAGTACATTATCTGAGGTCCTTTGGGGAAACATGCAGTTCAGTACCAATGCTTGTGCCTCAAAACTAGGCAAGTGATGGTTCCAAAGCCCATGGAGAGATGGATCCCAGGAGGGGGATCTGGCACAGACCCTCCTGCAGCTGGGGCTGTGGGGACCACATCTGTACTGCAGGAAGATACAGGTCACAACTGGCAAGGCTGGAGGTGATGCAGGGCAGATCTGTGCCTTGGCTTGTGGTTAGTGTCTACAGAGGCACCCACCTCAGGTGCTGCTGCAGCAGCCCTGCAGCACTGCCCAAGCCTCATCCAGGTGTAGGTGCACATCTTACCCCAGGGTCTCCAGCCTCATCCCATGGCACGAGCAACTGATATGAAGAGCTTCAGGGTCCTTGCTTCTGCCACTTCTATGCACCTGCTCTACTCTTTCACTCCAAGGTTTTGCTGAATCTTAGGCTAGGCTTCCCCTCCTCTAATCCAGTCTAACATGTAGGTGTTTAACTCTGGGGCTCCAGAGTTAACTCCAGATGGATCTGGAGACTCTAGACTAGAGATGCAGTGATTGCACAGCACACACCTGCACACACCCTTCCCCTCCTGCCATACCAGGAGCTGAAACTTTTTGGGAGGACTTAGCCAGGCAAATAGACTTGACCCCTAGTAACTGAAGTCCTGCAAGAGTGGCTGTGCTCAGCCCAAAGCCAGCTAAGAGGCAAGCCACACTTACCACCAAGCCAGATGGTTCCTGTTCCCAGGACTGTAAATTTGGGGAGGGGGAGCGGAAATAAATAAACCACTCCGAAATCTGCCTTTGAAGGGAAAGTCCAACGCTGCAGGACATCCCTCCCCCTTCTCCTCCCATCTGCGTAAAACCAACTGGAAACACACCCTGTTGCTGGGAAAAGTAAGGCCCTTCTGTTTTGATTTTGGTAGATAATCTTGTGCCGTGGAGGTCAGCCGGGCAGAGCCAAGAGGTCATGAGGAGAAGCAAACATCCGCGCTCAGGACAGCTGCTGGGAAGTGCTTTGGAAATAACAGGACTGTCGAAGAACCAGATTTGTGGGAGTCCCCCAAGACAAGGAAAACTAAATAAGCAATTCCAAGGTGGGCCACTGCTTTTTTGTTTTTTTGGACCTTTCCTAAAGTTTGAAGGGACTACCTGGCCCCACCAGCCCCTTTCTGTTCACTCGTGTCTGGGGGGGGTGGTCAATGTACTGTATGCACATTGCTATAGTGAGACAAACTCTTATGTTAGGAGCACAGTGTAAATGCTAATGGATTCAGATTTGTATGTAACCAGAATTTTATAGACCTGTTGGTCCCTTTTCTAATTTATGCTGGTTTATGTGTATAAATGTACTTAGAGGAAGATATATGAAAGTGATACCTTTGTACAGTATATCCAGACTGTTTTACCCAGGCTAGGTCTTTTTGCAGTGATATTAGAGAAGATGCCATTTGCTATGTTTAAAGACAGAATAAAGTCATGGCCTGTCCCTGGCAGCTTGCTGCCCGTGCTCCTGCTGTTCTTTGTGGGGCCCTAAAGATGTCAGTCTTGATTAAGTTTTATGAGTGGGAGAGTTGGGTTTGGGGAGGCTGGTGTGAGGACAGCTGCTCCCACACCACCCACCTGGCCAAGTCCACAGATGGCTTGTCCAAAGAAAGATCTGAGTGCGTAAATTAGAGTCCAGAATGGTTTCAGAAAACCCCCACTCAGCTGCTGAGAAGTCCTAGTGGTTTCTTAAGTTTCAGTTGCAGCTTCGTTTTTGCCTTTGCAGCTCCTCAAGCCTTTGCATCTGCCCAGAAATGGCCCTGGAAGAGCTGTTTTGCCCCACCTGCATCCCTGGCACTGCCTTGAGATCAGCAGAAGTTTCTCTGCCTTGAGCCCTGATCTTGTGGGAGACCTCAGGGCAAGGACATCACCCTGTAGTTACACCACTGGTCTTCCCATGCAGAGTTGACAGGGTGCAGCTACCCTAGTTCTGCACTGCAAACCTCTCCCCAACACCTTCCCAAAAAAGCCTTTTCCAAACACTGGGACTTGGGTCCTTGTCTGGGTGCAATCCCTGACCTCTGCCATGGCAGTGCCCAGCGGCTGCAGGAGATGCCCAGCACCCTGTCCATGAGGAAGGAGAGCCCAGGACCCTCCTTCTTTCACAGTGGGGTCCTTAACACAACCCCATGAGTAAATCTCACTCAGCAGCTGATGAGGCAGGTGCTCCATTTCCCAAAGCACTCACCTCATGCCAGCCTGGAATTTTCTCTCTGTAGCCACAGACCTTGGGGGTCTCAGCACCAGAAAGGGTTGGCTCAGAGGCTTTGGTCCCCATGTTCCCCTGCCTTGTGCTCCCACCAGCCACTCCTGTTTTACAGGAAAGTCAAGTAGTTTCCCAAAGGAATTCTTTCCCAATGCCAGCTCTCCAAAAAGGTAGCTTTAATCCAAGACCTGGCTCTTTCTCAGCTAAAGAGCCCCACAAAAAGCTTGTCTCCTTCCATGTGCCTAGAGCCACCAGGTACTGCAGTGCCCAGCTCTGCCAGGGTGATGGTCCTGCTCTGCAGCAGAGGGGACCCTCCACGTGCCCACACAGACCCACAACTAACTTACCTCCCTGCTTCATAGCACGGACAAGAGGCAACCATCTGAACATGAGGAAAAACTTTCCTGTGAGGGTGCCTGGGCCAGGGCCTCTCTGCCCAGAGAGGTTATGGAGTCTCTCTGGAGAGATTCCAAGCCCACCTGGAGGTGATCCTGGGGCAATCTGCTCTGGGTGACCCTGCTTTAGCTGGGGTGTTGGGGACTAGATGATCCCCAGAGGTCCCTTCCAACCCTCACCATTCTGTGACCACAGCCTCCATCCACCTTCTCCATAGCCAACCTCCAGCCTGGAGCCAGCATGCACAACAGTTCCATTCACAGAAACCAGAGTGGGGAAAGGAGCAGCCTGAAGAATTACTTGCTTAAAGGCAAAGCCACGTTGCTCTTGGTTCTGTGCTGTGGTCCAGCATGGCTGCCTGAGAGCAGGGTGCTTGGCATCGGCAGGCCACCAGCTGTGAGTTGCAGCAGGGTGTCACGGCTGGGTCTTTGGAGTAATCTGCAACTGAGATGTTGTCTGTCTTGATGTCCTCCAAGGCTTGAATGTAAGCCCTGCTGATTGCAGGGAGCACTGCCTGATACTCTGTGGATGCCATATCCAAAGGTTCCTGCTCCTGGATATCACGATCCAGATTGAAAATGAGGGGTGGCTGGTGATGCTCAGCTGGCCCAATGCTCCCACCACAAGCCATTGCTCCTCCTAGGAAGGAAATGAGAGAAAATCATGGAGTTCCAGGCTGCCCAGGGATCTCCTCTGTATTCCTCACCCATTTATGATGGCCCAGCCCCACCATGGCCTAGCTTTGGGAGCCTGGGTCCTGCTGCTAGTCTGAGAGGGCTTCTCTCCAACCCCACCACACAGACACAGGAGGGCAGGTATTTACTCCTCGCTGGGTTTGCTCTTGCTTGAATTAACCTGAGTTGGTTTTTACCTGGATCTGCAAAGAAACAAGAATTCCAGAAGGTTTTCCCCAGACTTTATGATCTCTCCAAGGGTCACAGTACCTGTGGTGTAAAATGCCTTGTACTGAGCCAGCCGCAGTGTCTCTATCTCGCCATCCTTCCCAGCTGCCCCACTGTTGGGGTGGAGCAGAACCTGAAGGAAGAAAGGAAAAGTTCCTGCCAGCTCTTTGCAGAGAAAACTGCTCTGTGAGACCCACTCCCCACCCAGATGAGACCACCTTCCACACATTTGGAGACACCATTTAGCCCCTGGACTCTGAGCACTCAACTGAGGTTGGCTTGCTGATGGCTGGGGTGACTGCAGAAATGTTTCCTGCTATCCAATCTAAACCTCCCCTGGTGCAACTTGAGGCCATTGCCTCTTGTCCTCTCCCTGGTAACCCAGGAGAAGAGACTGACAAAGGGATCACAAAGCGGTGGGGGCTTTCAGCAGAGCAGGGCAGAGTATTTCAGAGCTGGGACAGTCTCAGGTGCTCCATGTCACCCACCACTGCCCCATGCTGACCAGACACCATCTCCCTCGGTGCTGACAGCTCAGCTAGTGGCAGAGACATCCAAAGGAGTCAAATCGCTGCCTGGGGCCAGCAGTAAGCCACAAGCTGAGGGTGAGCTCATGGGAAGCAGAGGCTGCTCGGGTAGGTGAGGTGCTGGAACATCACTCCCAGTCTGTCTCCGGTCGCTGACTCACCCTGCTGTGTGAGTGCTCCCTTCCCTAACAACAGCCATCCCGGCACCGGGAATGGGGGGTGAGAAGGAAGGGAAGAAGGGAAGGGTGGGTCAAATCTCTCCCTTTTGGTATTTAGGACACTTGATCCACACAGGACGACTGCTTTGGCACGGGGGAGCGAGAAGACAAGTGAGCTGGACGGTTCAGCGGGCTCCTCTGTCAGATAATATCTGCTGTGGAGCCAATGGCTTCATCGAGGGATGAGTCACTCGAGGTTTCCTCCCTGGGAATTGAGTTTAAAAGTGATTCAAGAAATTTCCACTGGGCTAAAAATTAGAAACATCTGCTGAAGTTGTTGGCAGCTGCCGTGCCAAGTTTAGTAACAGCCTTCGCAGCTGATCAGCGCGGTAATACCGTAGCAGGTGCCCGGGGTAGAGTCTTCTCCTGGCACAGCACCACCAGGCACCCAGCTTGGGCAATCCTGCACTGCCTGCTCTGGATGTGGCCACCTTCTCAGAGGTCAGCTGGTCACTCATCCAAGAAATGCCAGGATTCAGGGTGCAGGGTGACTCCCAACTGCTCTCTGGTTCCTTTCTTGCCCTCCATTACAAGGTAAATTACAAATAAAATTCATCTTCTAGAGTTTGGTTTAAAAATCCTGGTTTAGGGAAAACACTTCAGGGTATAAAGTGGTGGTGGAGAGTAAGCCTGCTGCAAGGAGGGAACCCCTGCTCTGCAGTCCCCTCATGCTGATGCTCCTCAGTTAGAGTAAACCAGCTCCAAAGCAGAAAGCAGCCAATATTCAAGGGCCCACAAAGCCAAGGTACCAGGAACTGAACCAACTCATCTGCTTCCAGCACTAAAGCTTTGCCTACACCCTGTTGCCAGTCAGTTTAGCAGCACAGTTGGGATGCTGCTGTCTTGGTGCAAAGGCATTCAGAGCTCCTTTGCTACCAACAAGCACGTTCCTAAACACTGCCTCATGAAACCCCACACTAAGAAAATCTATTATCATTTACTATATATTTACTATATATAACTATGGAGCTGGTTTCCATTGAGCCCTTTCAAGAAGCACTCCCAGGTCTGCAACCTGGCTATTGATCTTTGACTTAAAAACCCCAAAAATAGAAAAGGGGAGGGGGTGGGGGGAAAGCCTTTTCACCCCAGAAAACCTTTAGAAAGAACTCAGTGCTCAGGACTGTTTGTACAAGCACAGGGGCAGCAGGCACACACCTCTCTGCCATTCAGCTCATGGAAAGAGCTTATTTGTCTGACACTTGCACCCTTGACACATCTTGGAGGATGTGTTTATTTTTACTGTAAATAGCCTTCACTCCAAACAGGACCTTGGCACCACCCCAGCCCCGTCACAGGTTGTGCCGGTGCTGAGCATGCCGTGGGACCAGGACGATGAGCAAGGTTACCCCAGGGAGCCCTGACTGCCCCAGGGATCCCAGTTAGGAAAAGCTCATGGAAACTGGGCATGGGGTGAGCAACAGAACTGCTTCGGGAGGATTTGTGTCAAGGAGAAGTCTGTAGCATCAAAGGGAGGATTGCTATCAGCCGCTCCCAAGGAGGAGAGGAAGGGCAGAGAGCCAAGAGCAGAGGGAACGGGGACATGTACTTGCTCCCAGTCACCCCGTGGGGCCAGAGCAGGGGGGTGCTGCATGTCCCCCCCAAGGTCACCCCATCCCCTGGCAGCGTGGGCAGCTGGATCCCATCCCCTAGGAATGCCCACCCTGCTCAAGCTGCTGGGATGGGCAGGAAGAACAGGCAGTGCCCCCCAGCTTCCAGCCCCACAGGGGTTAATTCAGCCCAGACTGCAGTACAAAGCTCCCCAAAAGACTGGGGAGGCTGGGGAAGCCTGGGGAGATGGTGGGACTAGGGAGGCTGGGGAAGCCCAAGGAGACCGTGGGACTAGGGAGGCTCAGGAAGCCCAGGAAGCTGGCAGGACATTCCAGCTCTGGACTTTATCCTTTGGTCTAAGACACACAGGAATGGTTGATATACCCCTCCACAGCACCCCTGACACCCAGCAAACCATTGCTCCCAGCTAACAATCGTTCCCAGCAAACCATCACTCCCAGAAAATCACCTGTTCCCCCTCCCAGCACCACGCCCTCAGGAGCAGAGGGGTTAATCAAGAGAAGTCAGTGGAGCACAGTGGCTGCATCCCATCCTCTTCCCCACTCCATCTCAGGTTCAGCAGAGGGTTCCATAAATATGAAGCAAATACCAAAACCCTGATGGACACAAGAAGCAAATCCAAGACCCCCACTGGGAGCTAGCTCATGATGCTCAGAGGAGGGTGGACTTTCAAAGCAAAATCAGGGTTTATCTGTGGAGCTGCTATTAAAGAGATTTTTTTTTTCTTTTGGTTCTATACAAATCTTGTGCAACTCTGAGAGAAGTGCATCCCCATACTGCTTGTTTAGGGAATTGCATATTTTAGGTTTAAAGGAGCTGTCAGCAGCTCTGTATAGACAGAGAGCTTCAGGGTACAGGGCTGCCCTGCTTCAACATCAGCATGTTGCCCAGCCCAGGAGCTGGGAGAAAAAAGCTTTTTTATGTCTCCATCTGACAACATAACTAAAGTGGATGCAATGAGGTGTGAGCCTCTGGGATCTTTTCTTTCCCACACAGATATACCTTTTCTGATCAGAAAGGAGTCACACCATGCTGGGCTTCACAGGGCTTCTGGGTGGGTGGGTGGATGGGCAAGCCCAAGCACCCCTGGGACAGCAGGCATAGAGGATGGCACACCAAGCTCCACACATAGGCATTTTCACCTATAATCCCACATTTATGAACAAAGCATAACCCAACTCTTCATGAATCCAAAAGTTCTTTTACCCCAGGACCCTATGCTCAACCTTGGTGCAGCACCCAGCCTGCTCCACCTGTCCTGCTCCGCTGGATCAGCAGGATGATGCTCCCATGGGTCTGTACCTCACCAGCTGAGAGCCTTTCTGCTCCCCACTTACCTGTTTTAGCTCAGAGGTGGTGGCACATGCTGTCAGGAGAGGGATGGCACCAGGGCTGGGGCGGGGAGGGGAGTGGCTCTGCCTTACCTTGTGTCCCACATCCGACCACCCAAAGAGAACCGGGGACACATCCAAGCCATCAAAGCGTCTGTTCGGGGGAAGTGCTGCCCCAGCCAGGGCCACCAGCGTAGGGAAGATGTCCAGGGTGCTGGGGAAAGATGTGGCTTTCATCAGAGCACGGAACGAAGACCCCTAGAGGANGGGGGGAGCTGCAGCCAGTTCCCAGCACCCACCCCAAGAGCTGAGCTCTGCAGAAAAGGTTAAAACCAGCTTCAAGCAGCAACTTGGCCTTGGCAAGCCCTCGCTCCACACACCTCCCACCCCCGGCGCCGGCTCCTCGCCAGGCACCGCGGGTTCAGCCAGGATCTGCTACTCCCCATGCCCGGCAAATCCCACAGCCGCAAGGCAGGGGCACGGTGGGCAGCAGGGGCAGCCCCTTCCCACCCTCCCATCCGCCCTGCCGGGGACACAGGGGGGAAGGCCAGCAGGTCAGCCTCTGGAGAAAGTGCTAGCACAGGGATTTTTTACGCCAATGACAGCAGATCCCATCGCCCCAGGAAAATGTGGTCTCGCTTTTGCAGGGCGCAGCACGAGCCGCCGCAGCCAGAATGGAAAATGAGAGCGGTGCTATTTTGTGTGCTCCCACCAAAACGGCTGTCAGCATTTCCACCGTAAGCCTCTCGGGTTTTTTAGGGGCCTCAGCCACAACAGAGAGCTTGGGGCTCGCCCTTGGTTGCTTCCCGCATGAGGAAGGAGTAGATGATGACCTGGTGTCCCTCTGTGGGGATGTGGAGGGAGAGTCTCTGCTTTCCCACCTGCTGCCTGTGGCCCCCGGGGCCAAAGTTCATCCACGGTGATTCCTCACCTGCCAGCATATTCCTGCAGTGTGGAGGGACCACAGGGGGAGTAAAGTCCTTGCTGGGGTGGGATGGGGACCACCTGGCTCTGCTGCCAGCTTCTGATACAGACCAGGCATGGGCTTTCCCTTCCACCAGCTGCATTGCCCAGTGGGGTCTGGGCTTGACTCCAGTGGGACAGCCCACTCACAGCCACCACATCCGCCCTCCACCCTCCGTGTCCCATTTCTGTGAGGCAAAAGTGTCCTGTCCCCACCCTGTCAGCACAGAGCGCATCTCTCCCTCTCACAGGCGTGGTCGTGGGGAGACCCCACGCCCCTAAAAGGAGCCACACACACTGCGGATGTCCCACAGCCCCAGGGGACATCAGGACATCAAGGTGGCCAAAATACACCTCACAGAGCTGCCCTCCTAGGGGACAAGGCTGTGGCACAGGAACTGAGGAGAGGACAGAGCCACCGGTGCTGAGCAGCTGCCGGGGACTCAACCCACATCCCTCCAGCTGCAAAACCCTTGTGCCAGCAGCTCGAGGGATCAAAACCTCAGGGGCTCAGCTGGGGTAAAGAAATTGCTGGTGGAGGCAAAAAAACACTGGGTGTCCCAACTGGGGGTCTCTGCCAGAGTCTTGCCACTGTGTTGTCCCTGCCTGGTGCATGAGGGCATCTGTGTGAGCAGAGAGAGGAAGGAGCCCAGAGCTGAAGGGCCCCTGGTTCTCCCACTCAACGAGTTTTCATTCAGCTGCTAAGAAACGGAGAGAACAAATAAGAACAAACACTGCTGAGAGCAGCCCCGGTACAGTGCTCCTGGAGACAGACCCTGCAGCCAGGCGAGCCGGGAGGCTCCCAAAAAAATCCTGGCTCCCTGCTGTGCCCAAGGCAGGCCATATCCCTGCAGGCACCTCCCTGAGGTCAGCCCAGGTCCACCTGAAATGGCAGCCCAGAGCGGGTCGTGGACAGCATGCTCCTGATCTCATGGGTGCTCAGCACCCTCAGGATCCAACCCCCTGTGTGGTGCATCTGGATGTTCAGATGCGTGCACCAAGCAGCCCTGAGCTGTCCCTGATGGGACTGCTGGAAGACTGAGGTGGAAGAACAACACGATTGAGGGCAGAGATGGTCAAATGTAGGGGTAGATGTAACCCATGGGAAAAGGCACAAAAAGAATTAGGATTTTGATCAAAGTCGGTATCAAAGCAAAGGTCACACCAGCAGGCACATCCTGGAAACCAAGCTAGGGAAGCTGCACTTGCAAGGAAAGAGGAAGCCACACTGCAAACCTCCCTGCCCTTGTTCAGAGAGATTTCATAAAGTCAATCCAGCATCCTACTGCTGCCCCAAACGCCACGGGCAAAGGGCCCAGGGGACTGGCAGCTCCCTGCCTGCTGCACGAGGGGCAGAGCCGCCCAGGACACTGCACTGGCCATGAGCATCTCAGGCAGGATGAGTGCTGCCTTGCCCCGGCAATGACGTGGTGCAGGCAGCTGCAGGCAGCTGAACCAGCTCTTCCCACGCCTTAACCGGCTTGCCCAACCTGCCCAGCCCCACGCCGCCGGCACCGTCAGAGTGGTGCAATTTGCTTCTTCACCACCCCACTGACCTACTTCTTCCATGCCCTACTTTGAGTTGGGGCAGGGAAAGGCAGAGCTCAACAATTAAATTTAATTAAGAATAGTCGACGAGGCAGGTTTTTTATCCTGCAGAAACCAGCGTGCAGGTGCAGGTCCACGGCAATGTATCAGCATTTCTCCCCTGGCTTCAGCTTTCCCAGCCCCTGGGCACGCTCACCCTCCCTCACCCCTCCACTCCCTGTGTCGGGAAGCTGAGCAACGCTGGGGAGAGGCAAGGCACAGGCTCTTCTCCCAAGCTGGATGGTAAAGGCTGTCTGCATTTCCATAACCTCAGGGGCAGAAGGAGGCTCCTGCAAGTGGTTGATGCTTGCCCTCACCCAGCCCTTGCCCTTGCCGGGGGATCCCACCAGACAGAGGTCCCTTCTCATGTACAAGGTCTCCCAGCCACATCTGCAAACAGATTTCATTCCCTCTCTAGTCCTTGGTCTTCCCCATCAGCCGGGGGGACAAGTCTTGAACCCAGCTATTTCATGAGGGCAGCAAGAAGCTTGTCCTTCACAGGGTGTCCCCAAGGGTGATCCTGTGTGCAGAGAAAAGCCACTCACCCCAAGGCACTGCAAGCACCGAGCAGCCTCTCTGCCCTCCACATCTCCAGGCATCCCTCTGCATCCCCTGGACAAAAGCTCAGACCATGGCTGGGGCCACAATGATGACACCTTTCTGAGCATGAGCTATTGCTCAGGTCCCCCAGGTTGGCTTTGTGCTGCCTCCCAAACAGGAGGTTGCCTTTTCCTGATGCCAGGGCATCACTCTGCACAGCCAGGCATGGTCCCATGGCAATCCTGGGGTGTGCTGGGGAGGATGCTGGCTGTGCTCTGAGTCCCAGGGAGCTGCAGAGCTGCTTCCCAAGCGCCTGGGGTGCAGCACAGCCTATGCTGCCCACGGCTTTCTAGATATCTAGCTGCCCAACCTGCTTGACTGGAGCTGGGAAATGCAGGAGATAAGGGCTTGGAGGAGATAAATGGGATGCCTGGGCTTGGTGGCAGGGCTGCAGTGCAGGCAGCAGAGTCAGGAGGCTGGTGGGACAAGGGGAAGGGGATGGGCACTGATTCTGCACCACGATGCCCTGGCTGCCCAAGCAGGTTGGCAGCTCTGCTCCATGTCCCAGTGATCGGTCCATCACCTAGCCGTGGAGGAGAAGGGATTGGAGGTGAAACCCCAGGAGTGCTGTGTGCATCCCATCCCCTCCACCAGAATCTTCCCTAGCTTGCAAAAATCCGGCTCCCAACAGAGCTGCCCTCAGGTCACCTAAGGACTAAAGAGCTCCAGATTATCTCATGGACCTCAGAAACACCCAATGCCTCCAGGGCCCACCAGTCAGGACCTGCTTCCAGCAGCTGGGACACTTTCCCAACGCTCTGCAACCACTTCAGCTCCACCACCCCGACCTCCACCATCGTGTGCTTCAAGGGGTGAAAGGGGAGAGGGCATTCCAGCACACTGCCCCCAGTCCTGGCTGTGCCCCTGCACTGCAATTGCTGCAAAGGAGGGCTGTGGAGAGGAGTGCAACCACTGCAAGGAAGAGCTGCAACTGCTGCAAGGGAGACCCGCAAGTGCTGCAAGGGAGAACATTTGCTGCGTGGAGAGCTGCAGGTGCTGCATGCAAAGGCGCAGCTGCTGCAAGGGAGAGCTGCAAGTGCTGCGTGCAAAGGTGCGATTGCTGCATGCAGAGGTGCAATATTGCTGCAGTAAGGTCTCCTCCATGCCACCCTCCACAGTGCAGCAGTCCCCAGTCAGGGAAGGAGCAGAAGGCTGCAGCCTTTCCCCCTCTGCTCTCGGGGGAAACTCGCCACCTCCCAGCCCGGCCGCATCCTGCGCTAACTGCAAGTGCCATCTCTCCGGCCAGCCGTTCCCACAACCGCACCCTCCTCCACATGAAGCCATTCACAAACCACAAAGCCTAAGCCTGCTTCTTGGTGGAGAGAGAGAACATCGTCATCTTTTAATTATCGGGAGGCACTCAGCCACCGCGGGCAGAAGGCACACGGAGCCCAGTGCCTGCTAAGGCCAATCCAGCAGCCTCACAAAAAGCCCTTTCAATTCCTCTTTGCTGAAGCATTTAGTCTTACAGCCATGGGAGAGGACAAAAGTACAGAGTCTGGCACAAGGCAGGCAATAACCAGCACGGGCAGCTGCTGTTGCTGCCAAATTCCAGATCATCACCTGGGTTCCAGCGTTGGGACCATAGGGCCTTTTAAACAGGGGCAAAGGGATTGTCCCACTCCCTGATGCGACCCAGCCAGGCTCTTACCTGAGCAGAGCACGGCTTGTCCGCTTGGCAGGGATGTGGCCAGGCCAGTACACCAGTGCTGGCACCCGGTGCCCTCCTTCCCAGGTTGTTTGTTTTGCTGAGCTCCCACCTGCAAGAGAAAAAGGCAGAGCTCAGCATCCCACTGCCCAGGAGCTCTGTGTCGCTGGGAAAGCCTCCTGACCCAGCAGTTTCCCTGGGAAAGGAGCTACTCAAAGACATAGATGGAGTAAATTACCCCAGAGAAGGATGATTTTGCTGGAGAGGGAGCTTGGTCAGGGGAGGCAGAAGAGTTACAGGAGGTTTTAAAAGAAATAGGGAAAGGGAACAGAAAGAGGATTCGGTTTGGCAATGCCTCGTGTTTCTCCTCTGCTCTGGTGAGTGATGAGAAATGGAGCCAGAGCTGCCACATTTCCATCCACTTTTGATATGGGGTGAGAATATAGAGCAACTAGGAAATGTAGGAATTTATGCCAGGGGGCTGGGAATGGTCCTGTGCAGGCAGGCTGCCGCCCTCCACACAGTAAAGCACCAACAGTCTCCCAGCCCCCTGGAAACCTGCTTCATTAAAAACACCATCCTGCTGATAACCCTTCCACTGGCTAATTGCCCTGTTCACTTAATGCCCCTGCTCTGCCCTTGGGTTTGAGACACACAGCACAGGGAAGCTGCCTGGTCCCTTCCTCCACCTGGGGTGCTAAGCATTGAAATGGCGGTGCTGAGCAACAAAAAGGGAGTGCTGAGCAGCGAAATGGGGGCATCGAAACGAGTGGAAGGGTGTTAGAGAGCCTCTGCTTTGGCTGCAGCCCAAAGGACCCCCCAAGCAGCTGGGGGAAGGGGACAGGAATGAGGCAAACAGAAAATCCCAACTCGATTCACCGAGCAAACTTCCCAGGAGCAGCCTTTGTCCTCCTGCCTTTCAGCGTGCACATGGCAACCGCGCTCACCCAAAGCCATTTCCTCCGGGCAGAGCCAAGAGAGAGGCAGGTCCCTGCTGTGGCACAGCCACCCTGAGCTCCTCTGTGTCCCTGCATCGCTCCCCATCCCAGCCTGGCTTCTCCAAGAGTCACTGCCTGATGCTACAGGCACCAGGACTGATCCTGTGTTCCCAGAGCTGCTGCCATAGCAAAGGAGGACACTTACGGATGCCACAATGCTGGGGGCACCAGGAGTAGTCCAGGGAAAAGGTTTCTGGCTCTGCTGTTCATCCTGCCAGCACTCTGCTGCCAAGCATATCCCCAGCCTCTCCTACTCCCCTCCCAAAGTTTCCCCCTCAATGAACATCTCTTTGGGGCCTGAAGTGGTGAGATCCAGCCAGCACCTCTCTGGGGGCTGTTGGAAATGTAACAGCAGGGCTCAGGCAAGAAGCCTTCCTGCCTTCAGCCACCCCAGGAAATCATAGCAATGACAGTAGCTCACAACAACTCCCCTCCCTGCATGTATATTAAACTTGCCCTCCCAGTAAGGCAGCTGCATTTCAAGGGCTTTTCCATTCATGGTTAGGGACTCTCCAGGAGGACATTGGGTGGGTGTTTCCCTTCAGCCACCCCAGTACCTCCGGCTGGGCAGGACACCCGAGCTGCCTGAGTGAGCTCATGTTAACACTTTGGTCAGTAAATGGGGCTGAAACACCCCAAATCCCAAAGCCAAGCAGGGGTGTTTCTCCAGAGCAGGGATGATAGAGCCCTGCGGCTGTGGGAACCATTGAAGCTGCAGCTGAGAATTCCAGTGCTGGGATGAAACCCTGGTTCTCCCTCCTTCCATGCACAGCAGATCTCTAGCAGGGGGACAACAGGTCTGAAGCCTCCCAAATCTGCCTCTAAACATAGCCAACCTTCACATGCCCAAAATGCACATCTCCATCCTGGCACCCCCTTGTTGGGCTTTTGGCTCCAAAGTGGGAAATGACTTTTGGGGGCTGTAAGAAGCTCCCCAACAGGAGAAATGGGATAGCATGCATGGATGTGCTGGTCTCTCTGAGCAAAGACCAACTCTAGTGACCACCAGAAATCAATGGAAAACATCCCTGAAATTTGGATTGGACTCTGAGAGGAACCACCAAGCTACATGAAACATAATGTCCTGAGCAGCCTGTCCCCACTGCCCTCGTCCTCCTCAAAGGGCTTTTCCCCTCTGGGGGATGATGTCCCCAGGACAGGACAGCCCTGCATCCCACCCAGAACCCACACTAGTGGGTGTCTGAAGCATTGGACCAGCTGGCAGCAGACAGTGACACCAGTTGGCTTTCAAAACACCCATGCAATAGCCAGCTGAGGGATTTCAGAAGCCATCCATCCCGGTCATTATTTACAGCCGGCTCCTAGAGCCCTGCCAGCCTGACCTCCTCCCCAACCTCCAAGGCTCGGGGAGGGCAGAGAGAGGCTGGAAAGGGGCTGTGTTTTCCTAGCTTTGTTCCCGAACACTGGCCTGCCTGTACCATCTGCTCCAGCTTGTGACCGTGGGTTGCTCAAGAGCCAACCCAGGTCGTCAGCAGGGTTTGTTTACTAAAAGGCAGAAAAAAACCAAAATAAGGTTAAGATTTCATCCCCGAGGCCAGCTGTAAGGAAGGGCTCTGGGAACGGGAAAGGCAGCCAGGCATTGCCCAGGGAAGCGACCACGATTGCATCGCCTGGGTGTCAGGAAGCGGAGGAGGAAAGAGGTGCTTGCCGCTGCGCTGCCGCTGCTCTGCCCCCGAGCAGAGAGGGGAACCGAGCCCAGCGCGCGTTTACACTGCGTAATACAAGCAGAAGTGGGAAACGCCTGACTCATTGCATGCTTCTGGCCACTCCGGCTGAATAAACCCACCAAGCAGATGGCCTGGCCGGAAAAGGAGAAAAGGCAGGGGAAAAAAAACCACCACCCCCCCCCCCAAAAAAAAACCCCAAACCAAACCAAAAAAGAAAAAAACAAACCAACAACAACAACAGAAAACCACCAAGTGGAGGAAAAGAAAAGCAAAGTCCCATGGTGCTGGGAGGACTGATGGGTGTTCTCCTCTGGGTTGGGGTGGGGCTGGGAGGTGGGAGACCCTGGTTCTTGGTGAGAGCATCCCACCCCTGAAATCAGTAGCCACATGCTTCCAGCTCCAGGCTACCAGAGACTTCAGGAGGGGACAGCCTCCCCCCTGCCAGCAGTGGATTTAGGGGAAAACTTGACCCCTTGAAAGAGAAAAAATTATTTTGGGGTGTCTTCAAAGCAATGCAGCCCACGGCAGCAGCCAGCAGAAAGTCTGTGGGGTGAAATGCTCCCCATGTCCCACTCGATGGGCTTTGTGGAACAGCCTCCCTGCACCCCTGGGGATAGGGAGCCCCCCCCCCCCCCCCCCCCCCCACCCCCCCCCCGCGCCCCCCCCCCCCCCCTTCCACTGCCAGGTTACCTCTCTGCCTCTGCCAGCCCCCCACGAACGGCCCCAGGCATCCAGCCAGCTCACACTTCTGTGCCCAGGGGCCGTTGTCACCTGCAAGAGAAAACAATGTGCCCATGAGTGACACCAGGATCGAGGGACACCTCTGCAGTGGCTGGGGGAACAAGGACAAGTGACCCTTCCATCCCTCCTTCCCACCCCCGGGATGCATTCCCACATTAGCAAGAGCAGAGGCTTTGGTGATTTATTTTGATTTCTAAAAGTTTCTGCCCATCTGGATGAGGAGCTGGAGTGGATCTGGGGCACAGAAGGGGACAACTGTCACCAGCTTTGGGCGTTAATGAGCACCGGAGCGGTTCCTGTCGTCAGGAGCAAGACATCCTCATTAAGGAGGCTGCTCGGCGAGAGCGGATTTGGGCTTCCTAATGAATGAGGATTTTCAGTTTAATTAGGCACGGCCCTGCTGGTTCAGCCAAAGGAGGGTAGCAGGGTGGGCACCTAGCTGAGTAGCCACCACAGGCCAGGACCCCTGTCCCTGCCATGTGATGACCTTGGGCAGCTCAGCCACTGCTGCTGATCCCCATCCACAGAGCAGACGGAGGGCAGGGGATGAACCCAGCTCCTGTCCTTTGCCCCTGGGGCAGGTGCAAGCCCCAGCATCACCCCAAGGCATCACAGCTGGTTTTCCTGCTGTACCTGTGAACCACAGAAGCGTGTTGCCCTTCCCATGGCTGTCAGCGACCTGCTTTATCTGTCCCACCAAGGCATCCATCTCGCTGAGGGCAGCTCCGTAGATGCCCCTGCCCGAGGCAGGGGATGGCAGTGGGGGGACCTCCAGAGGGACGTGCATATGGGCCAGGGCCAGGTAGAGGAAGAAGGGGTGGCCAGTGTCACTGTGCAAGGAAGAGGGGGAGAGTGCTCAGCTGGGTTGGGGAAAGGGAAGGTGGCAGCAGGAGGTCACTGGGGTGGTGGCACTGCCAATTACATCAGCCAGTTGCAAACCCTCCAGACACCTGCTCTCCTTGCAAGGAGGATGCATGGTGCAAAGTGAGCTACTTCTCCCCTGCCCTGCTTAAACCTCTTCTCGTTGTCAACCGTGCTTCCATTTGGGACACACTTGCCCCTTTCTCCTCCACCAGCTGAACACTCTGTGTCGGTACACCCCTGGCACCTACCTGCCTCCCTCTCCTCTCTCTCAGGGCCCATTTTGGCCCTTCCTCTTCCCCCCCAGCAAGCTCTTGGACCCCACCAGTGATTTTAGCAGAGGATGAGTAGCAGGAGGTGACCAACACCGACCCTGAGCAGCCCTGGACAGGGAGCACGGCATGTTCACTCGCCGCTCTCTGCCCTGCTGCCTGTTTGCTTTTAAATCATCAGAGGACACGTCCTGTTTTCTTGTTTACTGCTATATTTATCTCCTCCAACGAGGCCCTGCTCTTCCTCAGGGACCTCTGAGGGGAAGAGTGGGATGGAAAGCGGCAGGAGTGGCCAGATCCCAGGGATGTGCCCCAGCCTGCGCACGTGCTCAGCTCCAGCCATCCCATTGCTGCCTCCAGCAAGCTTTAGGGGCCCCTCCGTGCCTTTTGGCACTTCCTTCCTTTACCCATCACCCATCTGAGGATGGAACATGAGTAAATCCCATCCCATCCCACCTGGAGCTGCAGCATCCTTCCCCAGAGGTGCTGGAGCCCTGGGAAGGGCTGCGTCCTACCTTTGGCACCCTGCACAATGCTGCAGGTCAGGGGTTGCTGACGCATCCCCTGCATGCTGTTGAGGCAAAAAGTGACGTAGCACCTTTCCTCTGGGAATCTCAGAGACCATGGAGTGGGAAAACCTGCTTCCCCCCAGTTCACATCCCAGCCAGGACTCCAGCATCCAGATAGACTCATGCTCATGGTGTCCAGCTGAACATCCTGCTCTCTTTCCACATCGATGTTTCAGAGTTCTCCCGAAAATCCAGTAAACATTTAATCAATAACTTAAGACAAATGGCCCTGACTTTTGCTCCCATGTTCACTGTGCTCAGAGTGTCCCAGGCAGAGCCAAGTCTCACTGCCACAAGTTGCTCAACCTTCACAGGACTGGTTAAAAAAACACCGAGATGACAAATCCGGTGTTCCTTTGTTGTCCTGTAATGAATGAGTCAGGCAGAGGAAAACTGGAATAAGCCATCAAAGAGAGGGAGAGAAAAGGCAAGCACCTGCTTAATCCTGTTCTCCATGAACGCAGATAACCCCCAAATACTACTGGGAATTGAAAGGTTTTTCCTATTAACCCAGAGCTTACACACTTGGTTTCACAGTCTAACAGCAGCCTGGCAGCCTGGAGCGTTGGGGTATGCCCAAGAGGAGGGATTGGTGCTGCCCTGCAGCTCAGTGCCTGGGTACCCCCAGCCCCATGACAGCCTGGGACATCCTCAGCTCATTGCCAGGCCATGCTTCTGCTGATATTTGGTACACGAAGGAGATAAAATATAGCTGTTACAGAGTTACAGAATATCCTGAGCTGGAAGGGATCCACAAGGATCATGGAGTCCAACTCCTCTCTGTGCACAGGACAACCCCAAAGTCACCCCATGTGGCTGAGAGCATTGTCCAAATGCTGCTGGAATTCCAGGAGAGTTGGTGCCATGAGTGCATCCCTGGGGAGCCTGTTCCAGTGCTCCACCACCCTCTGGGTGAAAAACCTTTTCCTACGATCTAGCCTGACCCTCCCCTGAGACAGCTTCATGCCATTCCCCTGGGTCCTCCCACTGGTCACCAGAGGGAAGAGATCAGCTCCTGCCCCTGGTGAGGAAGTTCTAAACTGCAATGAGGTCTCCTCTCAGCCTCCTCTTCTCCAGGCTGAACAGACCAAGTGATTTCAGCACTTCCTCACAGCACCCAGCCTTACAGAGAGCCATTTTCCTGCAGGCTGCTCCCTGCCCAGCCCCTCACCCTCCCCTGACACACAACCCTCTCCCCCAGCATGCCCATGACCCCCTAGCATGGCCCTTCCCTGGGTCTGTGTTATCCCTGGATGGAGGCATGGGATGGGCTCTGACACAGCTGCCTGGCAGCTTCCCTCTTCATGCTGCAGGGAGATGTTTTGCAGAGTCACAGCTCCCACAGCTCATAATCCAGCGATAATAGGGATTAAACTTACACAACGTGTCACAGGGCTGAGGGGTCCTCATCTCACAGCAGCTGTTTTGCTCCTTGGGCAAGAGCATGCCCAAGTCCCCCATGTTCCCACACAGCTTGGGAAGGCAGAGACCCCAGAGACCCCAGAGATGCCAGAGAATTTTATCCCCAAAATGGATCAAACCCTGCTTACAAGGTGATTTTAAACACCTCTGGGTGCTGCTCCAGTCCTGCTGCCAAAGCTGCCTTGGGCAAACATCCAGTACCTGCTCCTGCACGCCCACCAGCATCCCTCACCTTCAGAGGCACCTCCACCATCCCAATGCCACCTCATCCTGTGCCACCATGTCTTTGTGACAGAGGGATGGAGGACAGAGGGACAGTAGCATTTCCTTCCCTTCCATCCCTGCTAGTCAGGGTCTCACTGCACATTACCCCCAGGAAGAAGGCACAGCCCAGCTCAAAGGCTTTGATCTTCCATGTGATGGTGCTTTTAAATATACATGATCCCTTCACAGGAGACCCACCTAAAGGCTTCTAGGGTGAACCTTGACACCAGTGACAGCCCTGGTGGCTTCTCCCTCCTCCAGTGGGCTGGGAAGCCAAGCCACAGATACCTCAGATCTGCTCCTCAGGGACTGCAGAGCTACACCTGTCCCCCCTCAGCATCACACCAACGTGATGCAGAACACTCTTGCAGTGACCCTCAAGCTCTTCCAGTGAAGGGGACAAGGGATGGCAGGTGGCACCTCACCTTGCCTGCTGAATGAACCATGCTGCCTTCTCCACGTAGCGCTCTGCCAGGCTGCTGAGGTTAACAGGCTGTTGGACAATGGTGATGTTCTCAAAGAGAGGAAGGGCCACCTCTGTGTAACAGTCCTTCCTTGCCACCCTGCTGGGAAGAAGCCACCAGACCAGGGATCAGTGTGGGAGCAGGCACAGAGCCTGGCTGCTCTCCATGCTTTGTAGAAGGCCAAGGAGGGGAGAAGAAAGGGGACAAGGCCAATGTCCCCATGGCACAGGGTGCTCTGGGGACTGACAGTATGCACAGAGGGGAAATAAGGGAAGGTGACCACAGCAAAGGGCAGCTCTAGTGGCTGGAGGCACTGGTGCAAACACCCACCTCCCAGTGCTGGCACTGGAACCACCCTGTGCCCCCATACCTGGGAGCTGTGTCATGCCGTGGGCAGGGAGGGCAGGGAGGCAGGTTGTAGCCAGGGGTGTCCGTGCAGCCCATGTCGTGGCTGTAGGGGATCCCAAAGTAATAGTCAAAGCCTGAAGGGCAAGAGAGGGTGTCAGTGGGGACAGGATGACCACAGGATGCTCAGCTCATCCCTGCTGGGACAGTCCTTACCACGGAAGCTGGGGTGATGGAGGCCATGGTGTCCCAGGTGCCACTTGCCTGTGTGGAAGCCACAGAACATTTCAGAGGTTAACACAGCTACAGCTACCACCAGCCATCACCCACAGGGTGCCTGCAGTGCTGGGGGCTTTACTCTAGCAACAAGAAACCTCTTTGTGTGTGTTGGCCATGTTGCCAGAATGCCTTTTGTTGTTTTTTGTTTAAGAAACTCAGAACAAGTGCATAAGGTAACTCCTGCCTGTGCAAACTGGCTGCTTCCAGCCTTAAAAGGCTCCTTCATGCATTTGTGTTCAGAGAAGACAACTTTCTAGCCCCTCCCAACCAACCAGCTTCATCCTCTGACCTCCAGCACACTTGCTCCCACTGAGTGCACTGATCTGAGAGGGAGAACTGTCAAAACTCTGGGGGAAAGAAGCAAACAAGGGCTTTTCTGCCAGTAAAACCTGCACAAGCATCAGGAGATGCCGGTGCAAAGGGTTCACTGCCAGCTGGGGCTTGGACAGGACAGGAGGACCCAGGGTGACAGGAGGGTACCCAAAGCCCTGGGGACAGTGGCACTCACTGTCCCAAGTGACACTGGTGGCAAGATACTGGTGTGGGATGCAGGGAGGCAGAGCTGCTGTGCACAGTCCTGTTTGCTAAGGAAAACCTGGTGCAGTTCTTGGGAGGTGAACCAGGTAGAGCTTAAATGGAGCCCTGGGTGGGGGCTGGATTTCAGGGGCAATGTTGTATGCTTGAAAATGAAGATTTATTGCTTTATTTATTTATTTATAAGCTTGAGGCCATGCAAAATCTCTCCCATGTGACCCTTCAGACTTCAATGGCCAGCATCTCACCTAGCTACCTGTGCTAGCTCCTCTGCAGGGGATGGACATGTGCATCTTTGTCCCCACCACCACCATCGCCACCTCCCCACCCCAGACGTCCCCTCAGCATTGCAGGAGTTACCTATAGCCCCTGTGCTGTAGCCAGCCTCCCTCAGGACCTCGGCCAGGGTGGTCTCGTTGAGGGGCAGCCCAGCGACCGAGGTGACGGCGAAGTTGTGGGTGACCCCATTGCGCACCCCCAAACGTCCCGTGAGCAGAGAGGCACGGGATGGGGAGCAAGTGGATGCAGCTGAGTGGAAATCCACAAACCTGGAAAACCAAAAGACTCTTCACTTGTAAGCCCCTGACTGGTCTAAAGTTGCCCTCTCCCTCCCTGCTCCCCTGCACATGTTCCCTTCTGCCCCAGCGATGAAGGTCCAGAGCAGGGCATGAAGCTCTCAGGTCCCAGTCAGGACAGGTGGACCTACACCTTGATGTACTGGGTTCTGGACACCCTCCTTGTGCACCCAAACCCATGTCAATGAAATCCTTTTGCCTGTCAGTCCCATGGAAGTGTATTCCCCTTTGCTGCAGGACAGAGGGATGCTTGGAGAGGGTAAGGAAGTGGAACAGACATTACCTTGTCCCTTCAGCAGCCAACTCATCCAAATGCGGCGTCTCCTTCGTCTCTGCCCAGTTGGCTCCCAGATCCCCCCAGCCCACATCATCTGCCAGGATGACAATGAAGTTGGGTTTCTTGAATGCTTCATGGGGAGCCAAGAGCCCTGCCAGCACCACAGCAAGCACCAGCACTGCCCAAGGGGAGGGGGTCCCCATGGTGCCACACATCCACCCCCAGCTCAAGCTGGGACACTGGCAGCTTTGTTTGCCCCAAGCTCCCTCCGCGATGGCCCTGTGGGTGCAGTCGAGCTCCCCACAGGCTCTTGCAGCAATGCAAATGTCCTCTCCTTCACTGCTCCTGTGGGGCTGGGCTGGGGACCAGGAGGTCTGGGTTTGCTCCCTTGGCTACTCGTGGAGCTGCAACATCTTCTCCATCCTTCACACCCAGGCACACAGCTGATACTCCTGAAAGCAGTGCCAGCAAAGGTGTTATCCTTAGAAGTGAAAAACACCCTTTGAAGTCACTGTCACTCTATTTTTAACTTTCCTTCCTTCCTGGTAAATATCTAATTAGACACCAAATCAAAGTGGTATTTTTCCCTCCAGAAGTGTGCTCGATCCCTGGCAGTGGCTCCTCTCTCCTCACTGCAGCCTGGGGAGATGTTCACATCCAACAAAGGGCTCTTTCCCTGCAGACCACGCTCCTCAGCTTGGCTGAAGCACTGCCCTCCCTTGCTCCAGGTGGATAAACAACCACTGTGGCTCTGCCAGTGTCTGTTTGTCCGTCCTTCACCTTGCAGGGCTACAGCATCCCCTGAGCAAGAGAAACAAGACACAGTCAGGACCTGCCAGAGCTCTCCTGCACCCCAGCCCAGGGCAGAAGGGCTTAGTCAGATACCAAGGCTTTGCCTTTGAAGTTGTCTTTTGTTTTTGCTGCCTGGTTCAGGATGGCTCAATGGGAAAGGACTGGAAACACTGAGTGTCCCTTTCCTGCATCCATTGCCCAGGCTGGGATGGTTCCTACTGTGCTGCCATCCCTGGGGAGCAGTGCTGCTCCCTCCCACCCTGGTGCACAGCACCTGGAGCTAGGAAATGCTCAGGATCTTGCCTTCATTTGTAACAATCAAGAAGTTTCTAAAGCTTATATATTTTCTGAAGCATTGGCACAGGCTTTCCCAGGGAGGTGATGGATGTCCCATCCCTGGAAACACTCCAGCCCAGGTTGGACAGGGCTGTGAGCAAGCTGCTCTGGTTAGAGGTGTCCCTGCTTGCAGGGACTAGATGACCTCTAAAGGTCCCTTCCAACTGGAACCATTCTACAATTCTATGATTCTTATCTTTTAAACTCAGTTCTCCTCATACTGCCCCACTCCTGCCCATGGCTCAGAGCAGGGAGCACAGCCTGTGAAGGCACCAATCATTGGGCACTGGTCCCAGAGGCAAGAATGCAGGAATTCAGGCAAACCCAAAAAGCAATAAACCCCAGAAATACCTGGGCTGACAGCATCAAGCACGTACAGTTGCTTAAGGCAGGATTTGGCCTCCAGTGGTGGAGAGGTTCAAGGACAAACACCCTGAAGATCAGTGGTGGAGACAGAGCCATGAACTAGAACATCTTGAGCACAAAGTTATGGCCAAAGAGAGAAGAAGCTGCAGAGGTTTGCCAAAACCCTGCTGAGCTCTGCATGAGGAGCTCTGCACCAGCCAGGGGGATGGTGTGGGGACCTGTGGCCAGGTGGGGATGGCTGGGGAACAGCAGGACCCAGCTGGGACCAGCATTGTGGCAGATGTTCTCAGTTGCCACCAGCAACCTTGGGGGAGGGACATGCCATGGAATATGCAGCTCCCATGGGATGGTCAACAAAGCCAAGCAGGACACCATCCACAGAGATAAACCAGGAGAGTGAGGAAAGAAAGGAATACTGGGAAACAAAAGAGAAGAAGGAGACCAGAGAGGGAATACAATGAGCCCCATCTGTAGGCCAAGAAGTTTGTAGCTGGCAAAGAAAATTATTCCCAGGTTTTGCTGCTCACATCTTTAAAAGCAGCTTCAGAGCTGTTGCTGTAGCTCTGCAGTGGCCAGAGATATGACTCCATTCATAATTCATATCCCAGAGTGTCAACTCATAAACTTCCATCCGAGAGCCTTGAAGCTCTCAGAACGTTAATTAAAGGGGACAGATGGTGGGGGGTTGGTGGCTGAGCTGTGGGAGAGGCTGCACAGCCATGCCCCAACAAAGTGTATGAGCCCAGCTCCCTTTCTGCACCCTAACTGCAAACCCTTATCCCCTGAAGAGCCAAATAGCAAGAAGAATTGAGATTAGATATCTGGACATGTTTGATGGCAGCTAAATGGCCTTGATTTTCCCATGAAACATGCCCTTTGCAGTTTCTTTGGAAAGCCCTTAGGGTTTCTTTGAGGAAAGGGACCTGAAAGGAGCAGCCCTGCTTCAGCCCAGCACCCCTTTGCAGGGGCCAAGCCCAGCTGGACCAAGGAAAGTACAGACTTGAGCTCCCAGCTTCACAGGAACAGCATGGATTAACCCGGGCATGGCTGAGGGCAACCTCAAGCCCAGCTCAGCCCTTTGCAGAGGGATGAAGCAGGAGGTTTCCCAGCACTGGAATTGGTTTTCTGGTGGGAAAAATAAAGGAACAAAGTCCAGCTGAGTCCCATGCAACCACCCCAGCTGAGCCATGCCTAAGGTGGGTGGTGCCCACCCTTTCCAGGAAGCCACACCATGTACTGCCACCCTCCAGCACCTTTGGCAGCATCCATCAGCTCCTGGACTCCTCTGCCAGGCTGAGGGTGGCCCCTACACAGAGGCCCAACTTTTCAGAGCATCCTCCACACATCACCATGCCAGACCCTATCCTATCCCAGGGGAGGGGGTGGCCCTGCACCACACAATGTGCACTGGGTACCCCCCAAAGGCACCTGCAGCAACCCAGAAAAATGGAGTAAAACCAAAGGAGGTCAAACCCACAAACCTCTGTCCTGTCCATTTGCTTTGGGCAGGGACACCAGCATGACACAGCTAACAAAAACAAACCAAACCATTTTCAAAGGACACTCTTTTCTCTCTAAACTACAAGGGAGTGTCATCCAGGGCTGAAATCTATGCATTAGAGTCAGACAAAACTTCTTGATCATTGATGCTCAGAGGGCATCTGAAGGAGAGGTGGAACACAGTCCATGGAAGATGGGATGTGCCAGCACAGCTCCTGCCAGGCTTCTGCAGAACCAGCCTCACCCACAGCAGGTTCAAACTCCAATGGAACACAAGGCCATCCTTTGGCATTCAAGGCCAGAGCTCTCCTCCAAGTTCCTTGGCAGAGATGTCTCTCTGACCCTTCTGATCAACTCCTGGGTGAGTTTGGGCTGTGCCAGCTCTGTCCCCACAGCATGCTGTGCACACTCTCTGGCAGTGCCAGAGCAGCCACGGGGAACCTCCCTGGGTCATCACCACACCAGGACCTGCACTCCAGCAGCATCTCTGCTCCCTGATCACATTGCCACAGCTGGAGCTGAAGGATCATCTTTCAGCTATTTTTCCAAAAACTAAGGAACTCAGAAGAATCATAGAATGTCCTGAGTTGGAAGGGATCCACAAGGATCATTGAGTCCAACTCTTGTCCATGCACACAACAACCCCAAAAGTCACACCATGTGTCTAAGAGCATTGTCCAGATGCTTCTTGAGTTCTGTCAGGCTTGGCACTGTGACTACTGCCCTGGGGAGCCTGTTCCTATGCTCCACCACCCTCTGGGGGAAGAACCTTTTCCTAATATCCAACTGAAACCTCCCCTGGCAAAGCTTCATGCCATTCCCTCAGGTCCTATTGCTGGTCACAAAACTCCTCTGCTTCCCCACATGAGGAAACAGCAGCCTGTGATGAAGTTTCCCCTCAGCCTTCTCTTACCCAGGCTGAACAAAACAAGTGACTTTAGCCACTCCTCATATGGCTTCCCCTCAAGACCCTTCACCATCTTTGTGGACTAAGAAATTCCCCCAGGGCTGACTGTGGTGGGAACGTGGCTGCTGTGGCACCTCACTTTGTGCCAGGCAGGAAATACTGCACCAGAGGTTGTGAGCTCGGTGAGCTCCCTGGGCAGAATCACAGCCAGGAACCAAGGCCTCCAGATAACTGGCACCATGCTCCTCACCACAGGGTGTTGGGCCACCAAGACCAGCATGGCTCAGACCTGGCCTCCACAGCACACCCCTTGGACCAGGAGAATTAAACAAATAAAAGTGCATTTTTGCAAGCCAGACAAGGTGGTTCCCCAGTAAGACAGAGGGAGAAGTCAAAACCAGATAAACCAGTTTAGTAAAGCCCCAAAGCCTCTCCAACCAGCCCTGCTATGGCCACCCTGGGGCTGGCCCCAGGGCAGGGGAGGGAGAAGCCTCCTGGCTTTGAGGATGCCACCACCGACTGTGCCACCACCGAGCAGCCACGGTCACCCACCCAGGGCTGGGAGTATCTGTCATGTCTCTATTACACATTAACCAGAAGTTTACAAATCTTGGGGCCAGCACGATCATTTTCACATTTTTCACATTCTTTCACATTTTCACGCCTGCCTGGAGAGCAAAGCAGCAGCCAGAGCCCAGCAAAACCTGCAGCCCTTTGAAGCACGCCGAGCTGCGCCGTCCTCTGCCAGCACCCAGGGCTCACACCCCACCGGGGACATCCCAGCTCTGATCTCCAGCCCAAACCCACCCCGTGGCCCTGCTCTCCTGCAGAAAGCCCTGGCAGGCATCCCCATGCCAGCTGGGAGGAGTGGGGAGATAAGGACACAGTGGGGGATGAGAAATTCGAACTGCACTGGGCACCCGCTGTTATCCCAGGACTGCTCCAAGGGCTCCCAGCATCGCCCCCTCTGCCAGCTGGGGTCAAGGAAACTGAAGCACTGGAGCAGAAGCAAGCAGGCAGGCAAAGCAGAAGGCAGCGAGTCCATATCTAGGGTCTTGGGTCCAGTTCTGGGCTCCC
This sequence comes from Galbula dea, assembly GCA_013399015.1. NCBI lineage: Eukaryota > Metazoa > Chordata > Aves > Piciformes > Galbulidae > Galbula > Galbula dea. Next base: position 3,869,043 of record VWZX01004773.1, on the reverse strand, counting down.
TGGTTCAAGAGAGACAGGGAACAACTACTGGAGAGTCCAGTGGAGGCTAGCAAGATGCTTGAGGGCACAGCAGCATCTCTGAGAGGAGGAAAGGCTGAGAGCCCTGGGGCTGCTTAGCCTGGAGAAGAGCAGACCCAGAGGGGCTCTGCTCGGTGCCGACCAAGAGCTAAAGGGTGGAGGCAAGAGGCTGGGGCCAGACTGTGCTCAGTGGTGCCCAGAGACAGGCCAAGGGGCACTGGGCACAAACTGGAACCCAGAAGGTTCCACCTGACCAGAAGGAGAAACTTGTTTGCTATGAGGGTGGCAGAGCCCTGGCCCAGGCTGCCCAGAGAGGTTGTGGAGTCTCCCTCTCTGAAGAGATTCCAAACCCACCTGGAGGTGATCCTGGGCAAGCTGCTCTGGGTGATCCTGCTGGAGCAGGGGGGTGGGGCTAGATGATCTCCAGAGGTCCCTTCCAACCCTCACCATGGGATTCTGAGGTTGATTCTGGGATTCTGTGAAGCAATCACTCAGGCTAGGTGCTGACCCCACAGCTGCTAACACAGGATGGGGACTTGTCCCCATGGCACAGCTCACAACTCCAACCCCAGCAGGGGATACCCAATTGCAGCCTGAAGGGGATGGGTGATGGCACAAATTATCTATGCACAGAATTTATTCTTGATCCAAGCACAGCCAAGGGCTACAGGTACCTTGTGAGGAGTTTACCCATGGGGCAGAGGGTGCACAAGCTCTGCATCTGCCCCATTAGGTCTCCTCAGTCCCAGCATGTTTACCAGCAAAGCTCCATTCCCAGTCCAACTGTCCTGACAATGCTCTGAACAGAGTCAAGACTTTATTCCAGGAAAAAGGTTTTCTACTGGAATAGTTTATACTAGTTCCCCTACCAGAATAAGCAGCACCGACAAAAACATACTTCGGCAGATTGACCAGGACTTCTGCCAGCTCCCGAGACAGGAGAATGTTTTTCACCCATGGAACTGCTAGGGCTTTCAGAGAAAACATTACACATGCCAAGCAGGGCTGGGCAAACCCCAGCAGAATAAATGAACTGGAAGTCCCTGACCCATCCAGCAGCAGAAAGCAGGGGCCCATGTTCCTTTTCTGTTTGCAGCCTGCCCTGCTTCCCAGCTCCTGGATGATTTATGCCCTCTGACAGGACACTTGCTCTCCTTCCCTATGCTCTACAGAGCCCTCAAACACCAGCCACAAGTCTCCAAGAAAGATGGAGAAGTACATCCTGGGGCAAGCTGCTGCCAGGCACAAGAGAGACCCAAAATGGACGTGAGGTGCAAAGCACCCTGACAAGATACAGCCAATACACAAGAGGGCAAACAAGATGGGGGGGAAAAGGAGTTTATGGTGGAGCTGGGGCCAAAGAGGGTACCCTCTCCCTCCCATGGGGCCTCTCCAGCCCCCATCGCTCCCCAAAGCCTTATGGCACTTGGAAAGCCCAAGGAAAGGAATGAGAAGGTGAAGCAGAGACAGATGCAAAGGACTGACAAGAAATACCAAAGAGTAAATTGCCTTTGTTTTTTCATACCAAAGATATTTGCATTCTTATTTCTCCCCTGGAGGCACAAACCTCTTTTGTTGTCCCATAACCACTTGCACTGTCCCTGCCAGGAAGAATTACAGTTTGGGGAGGGTGATCCATGCTCAAGGAAAAGCTTGTGTAACAGGGTATCAGCACTTTGAGGCCAGATGAGGTGCTCACCCTTTATCCCTACCCCAAAAGGCAGGAGCCCTCAAGGGGAAGGTTTTCTTGCATGATGGGGTGACATGAGGCTCCCCAAGGACACACACAGCATAGTCCCCATCGGTCTCATGGATTTGAGCTTGTTTAAGATGGAACTACGAAGGGTGAAGCTGCTGGAACCTCCCTGCGAGGACCAGAGCACCAGAAGCTTGCTGGAGGCAGTGGCTATTGGACCAACATTCCCAAGAAGAATCAGCAGCAGATTTCTTGAAGTTAGCATGTGAAAGCAATAGCTGCTTTGCCTTATTTGTCAGAAGATGCCACAATTTTGCTCTTGCTACCTGCTGTCCTTACCTCCCATTGTGACAAAAAAAGGAGAAGGGACTCCTGCTGAATCCAACACAGCAGCCCTTGAGCCCTTGCTGATGGGTGAGGCACTAAGGAATATTTGAACCTGGACAGTTTTTCCAGGGGTACAAACCAGAATCACCAGTCTCCATAACCCACCAAACTGCAGTGGGGTTCCAGACCAGTGTGGTAGGGCAGGCGAGGAGGGGTCTGGTCACTGCCCCACTCCAAGCCCTCTACTATTACCTGTGGGCAAAAGGCACTTTCCCACAAGCCCTGAGGAGCAACGAGAGACTCCAAAACCTCCCCAGCAGTGTCTGTCTGACCCCAGCACATCAGGGTACCACTGTGGTGGTAGCAGTGTCTGTGGCACAGTGAGCCAGGTTAACGCAGTGCTGTCAGGTTTTTCCTCTTTTTTTTTACTGATTTCCAGGGAATTTAAGGCAAACCCCAAAGCACCCATTGCTTTAGCCCCATCCCCCTTTGCCAAGCGCTGCTGGGGAGGACCTCTGCCCCCTGCTCTCCATGCCAGGTATCTGACCTTCTGCTCCCTTCTTCCTCTATCCACAGAGGTGATGAACCGGTCTCACCCCCTTCCAGTTTAACTCACAAATCCCTGCTTTCAAAGTTCCTTACCTAAAGGAGATGTTTTCCCCTAAAACATGCAATGCGTGCTGCCCACAACACTAGGAATAGGTGCGTGGGGCTTTGGTGTGTGCTCTGACCCTGTCCTAGTTGCTCCAGTCCCATGCCACATGGGATAGTGGCTTCCTGCTCCACTGCGAGCCCAAATCCGGGATGCTCCCGGCACTGCATCCCGGTGCTGTGCGACCAGGAGGGAGGCAGCAGCCGGATCCCTGCCACGCTCCCCAAAGGGCGTAAAGCGTGGAGGGAGATCCTTTGCTTGCACCCCAACGTGCACCAGTTCATTACTTTCCCATCAGCAGTCTTAAGGCCTTTTCTGCAAACAAAGGGTCCAAAAACTTCGGTACTAAACTAGAGCGAGCCCCGAAAGCCCCCACCATGGACGGGGTGGACTCAAACCCGGGGTGGGTGACCCAAACGCTCCCCCGGTTCCGCTCACCGATGGCAGCTCGGGGCGAGGCGCGGGGCGCCCTCCCCCCAGCCCTTTGCACCAGCAGAGGTTTGCCTCCCTCTGCTCTGCCCGGAGACCCTCGGGGGCTCCCCGCAGCGCTCAGACTCGGTCGAACCGGCAGAAACTTGCTGCTCCCGGCGCCGCTTCCTCCTTCCCCCTCCCCTCTGCGAGGTTTTGGGGCGGGGGAAGCTCTGCCAGCTCCGGCAGGTGCCGGTCCAAGGCTTGAGGGGAGGGGTGTGGTGGCGGTGGTCCGGGAGCGGGATCGGTCCCCAGGGGAAAGGCAGTGGGGGGGTGGTGGGGGGGAAGGACCTGCAGCACCGCCCCCTCCGCCGCACACGCGGTGCCGGCGCCGGCGCTAGCCGGGCCCGGGCGCGCACATGGCGCTGCGGAGCCGCCGGCGGAGACCGGCTAGAGCCGGTATATAAGGGGCTGGGACCGAGCGCAGCGCAGCCGCCGCCGCGGGCAGCGGGAGCAGCAGCGGCCGGAGGGAGGCCGGTGGGCAGCGGGGCCATATCCTCCGCTTGCTGCCGCCCCGGCTTGCTCGGTGGGTCGCCCGCGCGGTCGGTCGGTCGCCCACCAGCCAGCCCTGCCCCGGCCATGGGCAGCCCCTAGCCCCGCCGCAGCACCCAGCGCCGCCCGGTGAGTGAGCTCCCGAGCGGGGATTCCGAGGGAGGGGGAGGCTTTGTTTGGCTTTTTATAATTATTATTATTTTTCTCCCTCCAACCTTCTTTTTTTTTTTTCCTTTTTTTTTTTTTTTTTCCCCCTTTTTTCCGCATCCCTTTATTTTTAGCCAGCGGCCCCGGAGCCGGTGCGGCTGTGGCGATGCAGAAACCAGGTCTGAAATGTTGGGAAAGTGATGCAGGGAAGGGGGGGTTGGCCACGCCGTGCCCCCGAGCTCTGCCATTTGGATTTTTATTTTTATTATTTTTTTTTTTTACATTTTATTTTGTTCTCCTTTCATAATTTCATTTAATTTTGAAAGGTACATAATGTCCGCCAGGATTTGTGGTTTGGCTTCTTGTTTTTGGGTTGCTGTTTTGGTTTGGTGTTGGGTTGGCTTTTTTTTTTCTGCTTGTAACTAGCGTGCTTCCTCCTAATCTAATATTTCTCTGTTCCCACCCCCCCTTCCTTGTGCGGTGACACAGGAATTCAGTGCAGCCCCTTAGCCTTATTCAACCACTTCCCACAAACTTTGGGCAGAGGCTGAACTCCCGCCTGGGCAGCGGGCGGTGGTCCTTGCCCCTCACCCCTTTCCCACCCGGAGGCACAGTCATAGTCAGCACTGGAGGGATGCTGGAGCCCACGCCTCACTCCATCCCTCGGCAGAGAAAACCCCAAGGGAGCCTTGTAGCCCCCATGCAGAAGGGTCAGCGAGGTGCTCGGTCCCCCCTGCCCCACTTAGGGGGAAACCCTTGGGTGGGTTCCTGCATCACTCACCCACACACATCCCCACCCAAGGCTCCCGTGGGGCCGCTCACGGCTCCCCGGTTGGCGCTGGTACCGGTGTCACCGGGAACGCGCAACGCACTCGCCTTGCTCCTCGGTGACAAGTTGCCCGGTGGCATGGGATGGGGAAGCGTTTGCCGGAGCCGGTTCTGGCTTCCTCTGGCAGAAAGTCTGTCGATGATCTGGAGTAGAAAATGGAGGAGGGAAATGCCTGGTGGCTGCCGGGGACGGCGACGAGGGGAGGAGGAAACGCGTCGCCTGCCAGAGCCGCAGGTTCACGCCGGGACCGGGACGCGCCGGGGCCGGGGGTTGGCAGCACCGGGGCAGCTAGCTACTCACGGCTACCTCCTGGTGTCTCCTCTTGGAGACAGCCCCCGGGACTGTCCTCCCTGCACAAGGTGTGGCCGGTGCCTCTGTTTGACGAGAGGCAGGACAAAACCATCACCCTGCGCAACCCCTGGCCCAAAAGTGACAAGGAACTGGGCTGTAGGGACAACCCCCCCGGGACTTGTAGGGTGATCCCCGAGGGCTGCAGCCCCCTCCTGCCGCGGAGGGGTAGGGGGATGGAGTGGCAGTGACCCCCCCGAGGACAGCACAGGGAGCTGGTGGTTGCGAGTGTCCCCATCCCTTGTCGCAAGGTTACAGCGTGGTGGGTATTTGGGGCTCAGCTGTGGTGGAGCAGCTGGTTTAGGGCACACTAGGCTCCTGGGGAGTTCCCCTCACCTCGAGCACTCTCTGGGTTCAGGACATCACAGGGTGCCACAGAGGGTTGTGTCTGACTGACCCCACAGCAAAGGGGTGGCACTGAGGTGTCACTAGTCACCCCTGGCCAGGCAGGAGGGTGCAGTGAGGAGGATGGGTGCTCCTGTGGGGGGGGCTTGGAGGGTGGTTCCTGCAGCTCCACCAGCCCATGCTGGGTCCTATCATGGATCTTTCCTGAACTGCATCCATCCATCCACCCACCCCCACAGAACGAAATACAAATGACAGTTCCTGGCTGATGGCTTTTGCTGATGGGAACAGCTCGCCTGGGTGCTGAGCGGAGAGTTTCTGGTCCTGGGCTCAAAGGGCACCAGCAGGAATGAGTCCCGTGGGCTGACAAAAGGTAGAAACTTCAGCTCAACTCCAGCATTTCATCTCTCGGCAGCACAGGGACCTGCTAGCGGTGCCTTGGGGGTGTTACAGCTGCTAGGCCCTGCCTCTTTTCAGCAAAATTAATCTTAAACTGATGCCTGGCTCTTTCTCCCCTCTTTCTGCAGATCAAAAATGACTGTCAAAGCTGTAAAAATGCCGTGCACTGCTCCAAACGTTTATACTAAAGTGCCTGATGGAGGATGGGGTTGGACAATTGCTTTTGCTTTCTTCTTTGTGGAAGCCCTAACGTATGGGATTATAAAATCCTTTGGTGTCTTCTTCAATGATCTGATGGAAAGCTTTGATGAAACCAACAGCAGGATCTCATGGATAATATCCATATGTGTGTTTGTGCAGAGCTTCACAGGTAAGAGGTGCGGGCGTTAGGCGTGACCGTGCTGCTGACTCAGCATGCAAGGACCTCGTGCCTGTGACTTTTTGGTGTCTCTAACGGCTCCATGATAAATGACAGCCACAGAGCCCAGAGGCTGTGTGCTCCTGAAATACCAAGAAATGTCTGTCTCAGCCCAGCAGTCCCTTTGAGCCCCAGCTCATATCCTCCTGCATGGTACAGGGGCAGTCCGTGTTGCTGAGCCTGGCCCAGCTGTTCAGCTGTCATCAGCAAGGGGTGGAAACAAGAGCTTTGAAACCTAACTCTGTAGTGAAAAGGATTAGAAACTAACTTGAGCCTCACTGAACTCCGCTGGGGTCTGTAGATGTTGCTGCAGGTTTGTCCCAGGCTGCCTCGCACCGTCTGGGTCTCTTCTGATGCTTTTTTAGCACGTCCTAAATGCCACGAGCTGTGCAGTGCTCCAGGGATGGCTCTGGGGCAATGCTCTGCTGTGTGAGGCCAACTGGCAGGGGAGGTGACATGTCACAGTGACCTCAGCAGGGGTAGAGAAGAGTCTCTGAAGGAGATGGGAGTTGGTGAGGTTGCTGACTTGGATGTTGACCACAGCTTGCTTCCTCTGCTGCCCATCCAGCTCCTCTGTCGACGATCCTCAGCAATCGCTTCGGTCACCGCTTCGTGGTGATGGCTGGAGGGGTGCTGATCAGCACTGGCATGGTCACCGCCGCCTTCGCCCGCAACGTTGTGGACATGTATGTCACCATTGGTGTCATCTCTGGTGAGTCATCCTAGTCCTGTACCTGCCCAGTGCTTTGCTCTCTCCTGCAGCTTCCTGCAAGCGTGGCTCTGGCCAGGGGGCTTTTACTTCCCGTGACGTGGGAATTGCTTGACAAATGCTGCTGCCACTTCTGAGCTGACCTCACCCTCCAGGCAGAGGTGATGACCTGGGTTCAAGGCTTGGCTTTCTGCCCTATCTTACCCAGAGAACCACCTCAGGACTTGTTCCTGCAGACCACTGTGCTAGTACAGCTGTACAGACTGCTTCTGGGGTTGCTGGGGAGATGCAAGCTGTTGACAGGGTCAAATCCTCCAACCTCTCCTGCCAGCCTTTTCTTCCTGAGACTTTCCCCTCTCTCCCATCTGGTCTGGGTTTTCCTGCTCGTGTCTGTGGCCAGGAGCTTGCTTCGCTTAGGAGAACAACTGCTACAGGCTCAAATTCTTTAAGCAGATGTGGTCCTCAAAGTGGACCCTGCTGGCTGTTGGGGAACAGAAGGTATTATCTAGCAGGTTTGGGAGGTTGGGTCTCTTGTTTTGTTTTCTTTTTTCCCCTCTCCAATTTAAAACCAATAACATTCTGGTTTCCCCAATGATTTTCTTCCAGGGTGACTTGCTGAGTTGGCCGAAATGATTCTGTAATCTCGCCACCGGGAAAGCTGGCTTAACGTGTTCTTGCATCGGTGTTTCCCCCTCCCTTACTTGTTGTTATGGCAATTTTTGGCATTTATTCACAGGCCTGGGATACTGCCTCTCTTTCCTCCCGACTGTCACCATTTTATCACAGTATTTTGACAAAAGACGTTCGCTGGTCACAGCAGTGGCATCCACAGGGGAATGTTTTGCTGTCTTCTCCTTTGCACCAGGTACAGTGCCTGAACCCTGCGAGTTGCTACCTGCATGCCTGAAGCACAACACTGCTCCCATCCCTTTTAGCCCAAGCAAATAGGAGCAAAAGGCCATCTGTACCCAGGTGGTGCTCATGGACCTTCCCATGAGCTGCTGAAGCCCATGGGTGGTTGCTCACATGCCTGTGGCACACATGCCCTGCAGGCAGGGTTACAAGTAATCCTAGAGACTGGTCTAATGGTGCCTGAGCTCTCCCCAGCATCTCCTGCCAGAGCAGGATGTGCCTCACTGATACACAGCCCAACAGGTTCCCTATATAGATCCAGCAAGCTAAAAATAAGACTGAGAAAATTGAGCTATTTAAAACACACACACTGGACATGTAACTGCTCCTAAAGGTTAGTGGGCTGGTGCTTAGCACAAGCTGCCAAATTGCCCCAGCCTTTTGGGGACCTGTCCCCAGGCAACACAGCCCTACAGAGGACACTGCCTGTCCTCTGCAGTTCAGGTAGTCTTCTGCTGTGCACACTTGCCTTCAGCTAATACCTGTTGCAAAGCTGCTTTGATTGCAAGCGAAGGCTTGCCATTAAGCAGTCACAGGCACCTTTGAGTAGAGCTAAGAGACTTCCTCTAGTTGCTGGTTTCAGGGTGGGGTCAACTGAGAGAGGAAACTCGAATGTTGAGTTTGCTCTCATTCACTAAAAATAACATTACCTTCATCCTGATGCATCCCAAACTTGCTGGGACCTCAAGAAGCTACCTAGAAGGTAGCTTCTGCTAGCCAGAAATCAAATGCAACTTCTAGCTCTTGTCAGATGCAGCTGATGGGAGAAATGTGGGTGCCAGACCCCTGGGTGGCCCTGAGCAGGATGGATCAGGAAGGACCCCTGCACAGCTTCTGTGAGAGCTGAGGTGCTCAGGACCCTCCAGCAGTGAGGCTCCCTACCTTTCAATCAAATAGCTATTTGGTGTAACTACAGGCTCTTCTAGTTATACCTTTTTCCTCTTTTCTGCCCTCTTCCCTCAGCAATTACTGCTCTGAAGGAGCAGATTGGCTGGAGATACAGCCTCCTTTCTGTTGGGGTGCTACAGCTAAGCATCATCGTCTGTGGATCGCTGCTGCGACCCATTCTCATCAAAGAAGAAGATGAAGCAGCAGTGCAAGCACGGCCTCCAGAAGAGCCCACGGAGACCAAGTACATGCTTGAAAACGAGCAAACCCGCACCTCAATAGAGTCCATAGACTCAGGAGTAGAAATAACTACCTCACCCAGCAATGTGCCTGGAAAAACCAAAGCAGAGCCGAAAAGTGACGAACCAAAGGAACATGTACAGATGCTTGTTGAAAAGGACAGCACTCCTCCAGAACCAAAAACCAAACTACTGGACTTCTCTGTGATGAAAGACACTAGCTTTATCTGTTATGCATTCTTTGGCCTCTTTGCTACCCTGGGCTTCTTTGCTCCCTCCCTCTACATCATTCCCTTAAGCCTCAGCCTTGGCATCAGCAAAGACCGCTCTGCGTACATACTGTCGGCCATGGCGATCGCAGAGGTCTTTGGCAGGGTTTCAGCTGGCTGGGTTCTCAACAAGAAGCCTATCCGTAAGATCTACATCGAACTCATCTGCGTTGTGCTGCTGTCTCTAGCGCTGTTTGCCTTCCCTTTTGCCTCTGAATTCTGGGGCTTGATGACATGTAGCATATTTTTTGGGTTCATGCTGGGAACGGTAGCGGGCACACACATCCCCCTCCTAGCAGAAGATGATGTAGTTGGCATTGAAAAGATGTCTTCTGCAGCTGGAGTCTATGTCTTCATTCAAAGCTTAGCTGGGTTGGCTGGACCACCCCTTGCAGGTAACTCTCAAAGTTTTCATCTTTGGGGTTTGGGGTTTTTGGTTGGGGTTTGTTTGTTTTTTTTGGTGTGTTTGACAGCTCTTTGTGCTGATCTCTAGAAAATGTTCTGGCAGCACTACTCGTGCTATCCTAAAAGCCCTGCAACTAGTATTAGGAGGCGCTTGGAGCCAGAAACCTGCTGCAATGCAGCTCTGCAGAGTCCCACAGATGAGGCAGTCTCCACTGAGGAACCTCAGAGTAAATGAAAAAATACTGCAGTGCTACCCTGATCCTGTTAGAAACCTAAAGCTGGCACCACTTTAGGCTCTAGCAAAGAGCAGAAACAAATCTCTTGCTGTGCATGTGTTTCTGCCATGCACTGCAGAAAGGGGAAGTCTCTAGCATAGAAAGAGATGCTTGATGCACCTCAGGCTTAGCATCGCCGCAGCGCCCAGAGGCTTCTGATTGCCTGAAGACAACACTACATACCCCTGAACACACTGGTTTGACTTTAAGGCGACATCTGTTTGCCATTGAGTATCTTTTAATTGCATATAAAGCGATGCAGTGGGACCCAGCTTAAAAATGCTATAGCAGGGACAGACAGGGAAGGGAGAGGGAGAGTCAGTTGTGGCTAACTGCTGGAAATGTCTTTTCTGTAGGTGTCTTAGTGGATACAACACAGAACTACAGCTCAGCCTTTTACTCCTGTGCTGCTGGCATGGTCCTGGGTGCTGTGTTTCTGTCCCTGGTGAGACCATGCAAGGTTGGGCTGTGCCGCTGCCAGCGGCAGGGCACAGAGGAGAGCGTGACAGAGGTGGTAGCAGACCTACCAGATGACTTTATTGAAATGGATATTGGCAAAGCAGAGAATTCAGGCAAAGCAGAGAATTCAGGCAAAGCAGAGAATTCAGGCAAAGGCTGCGACGCTGTGCCACCAACCCCCTCATCCTTCTCCGTCTGACCTACTCGGCGTAAGACTCTGGAAGCCATCAGCTCTGCTCAACATTTTAAAACTACATTCAAAAGGGAATGTGAATTTTAAATGTGAACACTTGCTACCAACAGCTCTTGGTTTTTGGTTTTTTTTATTACTAGAACTTTTAACCAACAATGGAAAGCTCCATAGAAAATACAAATAGCCACACAAGAATAACTTCCTGTCTAGCATGAAGATGTGATGCACACTCCTGCTTTCCTGGTAACAACAAGCATAGATTAAAGTTTTTAGCTGATCCCAGAAAAACTGAGAACAGCAACAGCAGAGGCAGCTCAGCCTCTGACTGTCCTCACCCATCCCCTACTGCAAATTCCATGCAGCCAAGATGCTGACCATACAAAGTGGAGATGAGTGTTTCATACACCACCAGTAGCCAACTGAACCTTCTTCTGGAAGAATATGGACTCATAGTTTTGATGTAAGGAGGAGGCTAGGCTAGATAGCTGACTTAAACCGTGGCTTATTTTCTTCTAATTAACTTGAACGTCACAAATGCTGGGAAATTGGAGGCTCCATATGTCTTTATGGCCAGTTATTACTGCACATACTTCATAAGATCATTTTTCTTCTCCTGATTGGTATCCTTAGAACTGTTCTCTCTTGGTAGTCAGATCTGATGTACTGTTTCTAATTTAACTAGTATTTATTAATTTATTCTCAGATTGTTAAAGGAGGTTAGCTTAAACGGGAGAGGAAAAATCATCTTTTACATAACAGAAAGCTGTCTTTACATCAGTCTCTTCAACACCTAACTTGTATTGCTAGCTTGTGAAATTGTTGGGAAACTTACTCTTAAGCATAGAGTGTAGCTGTTTTTAATAAGTAGGTTTTAGATAACCCAAGTGTTATTTAAAAAGGAAAAAAAAAATAAACTACAGATTCAGCATCTCCTTCCATAAGGCCTCAGCTGGTGCCAATGGACCTAGCTCTGCTGCTGAACCCAGCCCACCTTGCAGGGAGGATTTGACCCAGTATGTCTTAATGTACCCAAAACCTTCACTTACAGGTGCACAAGGAAACCTTCACCACATCACCAAATGAATGTGGAATCCCTAATGTTACCCAGCCCCTTGCACCCTGCTGTCTCTACCTGCCAGCTGGGGCAGGGGTGACTGGTTGGGGCTGTATCCTCTTCTCTGGCTCTCCTTGCTCCCCTAAAGTCAGCAAGAGGCTTTTCTTTTTTTGCTGCTGACTTCAGTGAGAAATGACCTGGAGCCTGTGAACGTTGAAGGGGTGAAGGGAATGATAAAAGACAACCTACTAGCTGTTCATTTAGTTGTAATGGGAGCAATTCCTACTCACGATGACACAAGCTTGCTTACCCCACCTATATGCATCTTAACGCCTCTAGGCAACTCAGGGGGACAAATAAAACAAGTCTGTTCTGGTTTAGGGGGGGGTAAAAAAACCCCAAACCAATGTTTCTGTGTATTTAAGTGGTAGTGGCATCATCCATTAACTGCTATGCTGACTTGTCTGTATTTTACCAGCCATAGAAATGTGGGACAATCTGTTCAAACACAAAAACCCAACAACCTCTTTTGGGGAAGGTGCTTGATTTATGTGTCTTAGATGTCCAAAAGAAGAGGAGAGAAAAAAAAAAATAATAAAAAAAAAGAACACAAAGACAAGAAACAGGCACTCTTGCAACCAAGTGGCTAGAGCAATTCATCCTCACTGCCTCAGCACTTTATCACAGCCAGCAGAACCTCGCTGCATTGCACCCAGGACTGGAAGACCCCTTAGAGAGAACTAGAGTTTTGTGACTCAGTGAGTAAATGAACAAGATTCCAATGTTGCATTAAGATGTACTTTTCTTTCTTTCTTTTTTTTTTTTTTAATTTATTGTTAATTTATGATACTTCAAGCATTTTGGTAAATGTTCTGTAGACTGTCAGATGATTGAAGTCTTTGTGATACGAGACCTCACTACAGCACTTTGCTATGACAACTCTTGCTTGGAAGTGGAGTAAGGCCTCCAGGTTTTGTGTGTGCATGGAAGCTCTCCCTGTTCTGCAGATTTGCAAGGTTCTACTGTAATTTTTAACTTTTTGGGTTGGTTGTTTTGACAACAGTTTCCAATACAGATCAAATGATGTTTGTCACTGACCTCACCATACCTTTCTGTTCCTGTCTGTGTAGTGGCACGAGCAGGGGAGCGAGTGAATATGTGTGTGTGTGGGTGCAGAAGACCCAAGAGCAGGCTTTAATGTGTTCAAAGCAGGACTTACTGATTTGTTTGTAAGTTTGTAACTTGTTAGTGGACTCTGGAAATACTCTAAAACACTGAGTTTTGCAATAAACATTTTGGTTTTTGTTTTGGGTTTTTTTTCTCTTCTCCTTTTATAAGAAAGTTTCCTCCTTTCCCTCTCTCCATCCCTAGGACAAAGCTGGGTTTGTCACAGGGTCTTGGCAACCACTTTCCCTCCCAAAAGGCTCTCCCAGCGTGGCTGTCACATGCTGCTTCCTCAGCCTGCAGCTGAGTGTTTACCCTGCAAATTGGGCAACCTTACAGATGGGCTGTTAAATTGAGTTGCTTGGAAGCTGGTAGATTAGTGCTGACCTCAAGGGTTCTCTTGTAAACCCTTAGCCAGGGAGGCCTGATTAGAAGGAGCCTTTTCTTCCTCCAACTGGTAACTGAATTGGTGGCACTTAGGAACATTATCCTCAGGTCTTGAAGAAGCATGCAATCATGTAATTATTTTATCATCTCTGAATTCCAGAATACTTTCTCCATGCCAGGCTAGGCAGCTCATGGATCAGAAATCCAGCTACTAAATAGCAGGGTAGTCACACTAAAGAGCAATTTTCTTTCCTCAAACCTTATTTCTTTTTACACCAGCTGAGATTCTCCCTTCCTGCTTAGCCCATAACTCCTGCCATCCCCAAACCCTGCAGGGAGTAGCTCCTGCCATCCCCAAACCCTGCAGGGAGTAGCTCCTGCCATCCCCAAACCCTGCAGGGAATAGCTCCTGCCATCCCCAAACCCTGCAAGGAGTAACACTGCCATGCCACCTAATTCCAAACACTAATGCACATATTAGATTTGCAGATGAACTTACTGAAGGACTTATTACACCACTGCTACATACTAAGTGCAATTTGTTCTCTTTCTGGTTGCAAAAGTCCTAGGACAGAGGTGATCACACATGCAAGCAGCACAGACTTGACACAAAGTCCCAGGAAGCTAATCTGCCTCCACATTTGACTCTGGCTCAGTTGCAGCAGTGAACAAACAGCATTTGCAACAGCTTCCTCAAAAACAACCTCCCCCCCTGGCCAAAGAAACCAAAAAGCCTTACAAAGGCTGTACACTTCACATAAATAAACCCCCATAACACTGGCAAGCTGGCAGATGTTTCCCTGCACAGAAAGAAGGTTGAGTAGTTTTTCCCACCTGGTTTACATTAATTGCCCACAACCTCCTCTGTTATCCTGCTACAAAAGCACTAAGGCCAGAATAAAACAGGATTTAAATATTTTCTCTTCAGTAGCATTATATATCTACTTTGTACCAGTAAAGAAAAGGACAATGTGGAGCAGAACTCAACTTCTGCAAGGCTCAGTATTACTCTCAGAAGTGGTTGTTTAAACTCTTGTGGTCAATGAGGCCAGTGCCAGCCAAATGTAAATAAAGGAAATTACACAAGGTCAGCTTGCAGAAGGACAAAAAGCCCTCAGATGGTAGGTATCTGTGGCCTTTCTGCAGCAGAAAGGAAGCTGGACAGTGAGTTTGTTTGTTTGTTGTTTTGGGGTCTTTTTAAAAAGAAAGCAAGAAAAAAAATAATAAACCCAAATATTTTTCCACTTGAAATTAAAAGGAAGGGCAACCTCTTGTCCTGTTTCACTCCTGTTAGCTGAGCTGACATCAGGTACTTAAGGGGACAAATGAATCTTTAAAAATAGCTAAAGTGGTCTGGAGGAAAAAATAAAGTAGGTGCTTACAAAACAGCTCGAGTGTTTTAATGCTTCCCTTCAGATGTTACTTGTTAGCATCTGAGATCATCATTTTCCAGCTGCCTGTAGTAAACATGACCTGAATTCTGACACAAGAGCAAGCCCAAGCAGCAGCCTGCCTGCCTGCCTGCCTTCCTCCCTCCCTCTTTAAAGCTCATCTTCACAGGTCAGGTTTAGGAGAAGATCCCTTTAACTTCTGGCTTGGTGTGAAAGCTAAGAGAGAAAGCACTGCTGCCTGGAGGATTGATTTAATGCTCGATGTCCCCAGCAGAGGACAGGACCCTGCTTACCACCGGGATACCTCACTGGGGACACGTGGGAAAGGCTTCTGGGCATCCCAAGAAACTATCAATTGGAGAAGCTTGTTTGCAGCCCTTCCTGCTGATCCAGGCAATCTGAGGGGATCCTGGCAGCAAAACAGAGAGGGTTTTTTCCCCACCCCCCTCCCTGGGTTTCACTCCCAGGGACTTTTCTTTGCAGGATTTGCAAATCCGTGGCTGCGCTAGCACAAAGCTCTCGCAAATTGCAGTAAGTCACCCAATAAATCAAAGGCAAGCCCCCACCCTCCTTCCTCCTGCAGTTGTCAAGCTCCAGTTACAACAATTTGTGGTAAAATATTACTCACCAGCCCTTTGGCCCGTGTGAGCAGCTCTGCCTCTTGTAAAGACAGCCCCCTAAATCACTGCTTTGTCACAGAAGCCACAAGCATAACCAAAAGACTTTATTACACGCAGACATTATGAGAAGAAGGCTTGAGGAGACAATAGTTTCCCCTCACTTCCTTTTTGTCAAAGCTTTCATTAATGTCGTGAACATCTTTTGCTACTTTATCCACTGCTGGCTGCTTCCCACACTCAGCCTGGCAAAGAAATGGCCCCAAGCAGCAGTGAGATCAGGCAGGGTGCTGAGCATCTCCCTCTGCTCCTGCTTCAGTCACCTGATGCTGGTCCCCACCATCCTGCCTCTCTGCTCTGCCAATTCACTTGAATCTCCACCAGCTTGTGCTTGTGCTGTGGGGAATTAGCAAAATAAGGCATTTGAAGCACATCAAGGCTTTTGCATTTTGCTGTTGATGTGGCTGGGGTGTGTGTTTTGGGTTTTTTTCCAGATGTTGCAAAATGAAACAAAGACCCAGTGAAAATGACCAGTGAAGAGTGAAGGCCATTTGTGAGGTTATACCTGGGGGTTGAGGACAGCAGGAGCCAGGCATGGAGGACACAGGGCAGCCAACACCAACATTGCCAGGGGGGCTTTCCACCGCTGCCCACAAACAGTAATAGGGTGATGCTGCTGCCTAAGCTGAGCACCCTCCTTAACCTCCAGCCTGGGTTATCTCCCCTCCACGAGGTCCTAACTCCCTGCTCAGCAGCCTGTACATGCCATCACATGCCTCCATCACATCCATGTGTGATGGCAGGGAAGGTTTCCCACAGTGACTCGAAACCAGCTATAGATTAATGACTCAATAACGTGGTGGTGGATGCACAGAGTGCCTGACAGATAAGAAGACACATGACAAGGTCTGATTCTGACACTGCCACTTCCACAAATGTGCTGCTGAAGCTTTTTAACCACTGCCAGGCACAGCACTTGCACAAAGTAACCCAAATCCTTCCCCTCCCCAGTCTATGCCCCTACTCCTCTCTGCTGGCAGCAACCACACCGTGGCTGTGTCCCCCAGCTGGAGCTGGCCCTGGGAGCCAGAGCACAGCATTGACTTGAGGACACCTCAACACATGTGCCACCTCTGCTCAAGATGCAGCATTTTGCAGGAGCTGGTATAGCAATGACTACACCTTGAGATTTCCACAACACATTCCCCTGGAGAACTCACACCACGTGTGAAAGCAGGTTCTGGGTAGCACAGAGAAGAGGGAAGAGCAGAGCAGGATGCCCTCCACCTCCTGGCATCAGAATCCAGCCTTGCCATGGGACAGGATGGGCCTCTGTCTCTCCCCCAAAAGCAGCACTGAGGGACAAGCCACCTTTACCAAATATTTCACTGTGTCCAATGGGAAACCTGTGTGGAGCAGCAGCCCATGTCCTGCTTGGAGCTGAGCCCCCAGAAATGCCTGGACTCGACCTTCATTTAAAGCAATTCCTTTCCAACCTAGACAATTCTAAAAGCCAGCTCCTTCCTCCACACCACAAGCCATGAAATCACTCCCTTCCCTTTCTCCAGCTGCAGCCCCAAGCCTGGGCTGTGAGCTCTGAGTTCTCCCTTCCCATAGCAAACAGCAGCCAGCAAAGCCCTTGTCTTCCTGTATCTTGCTCCCTCAGACACCCTGGGCTGCAGCAACAACAACTTATCCACATCAGCCATGTGCAGCCTTTCCCCTGCACGCTGCTATCGAGAAGAGCAGGCCACCTGCACCCTGGGGTGGCTCCTGCCAACTGCTCCCCAACACCAGGCAGCTCAGCACCACCATGGACAGCCAGGAAGCCCTTGCATGACAGACACACAATCATTGGCTTGCTGCTCACAGAACAGGGCCCTTTTTTCCTCAAACATCAGCTGCACATCACCCAGCACAGGGTTTTGTCCATATCCTTGCTTGAAAACCCCAACCCACAGCATCTCACAGAATGTTAGGAGTGGGAAGGGACCTCAAAAGATCATCTAGTCCAACCCCCCTGCCACAGCAGGATTCCCTAGACCAGGTCACAGCAACACTCCTGTCCACCCTCATCTCTTCAGAAACCCACCAGCCTTGCAAGACCTCCCCTCCTTCAGTAACTCATGCACTTCCACATGCTCTGCCAGAAGAAAAAGCCATGAAATAATCTGTACCTGGGAAGGAGGCTGCAGGCACAAAAGCAGCTTCTCTGTTTCTGCTCCCTTTTGCTGGCTGTTCTCTTCCTGCCTCCCCCTGCAGAGGTCAGAACCCTTCACAGCTTTTTCCAATAACACAATCAAGAGCACTCAGAAGAGAAAAGGTGGAAACCTTCTCCCTCCACATCCCTGAGAGCAAATCCTACTGCATGCAGATCACCCAGATATTTAAATTTAAACCCACCTTCAAGCTTTAGTTTGTAAATTGTTTTTGCTGAGACAACCCTTACTCTTCTCAGCCCTACACTGATGTCTTCACATCTCCCAGACTTTTATTCAGTCTCTTTTGCACAGATAAGAATTTCAACCTCTTTTTGTCTTGAAGGACTAGGCACTGATCACAGAATTATTAAGGTTGGAAGAGACCTCTAAGATCACCCAGTCCAACTGTCAACCTTTCACCACCATGCCACTAAACCATGGCCCTAAGTGCTCATCTTGCAGCCTGATTTCTCCTTGGATAAAAGCACCTTCAGCATGACAGAGAGAACCAAACTGGTCAGCTACCAGCCTGTGAGGTGATAACTGGATGTAAGCTATCTGGTAAATTCCATTTTAATAAGCAAGGAAACAACAGCAAGAAAAACCAGAATGTATAAGTGATTCTATTTCAAAAGAGTCGTTTTTTTAACTCTCTAGAGATGACCTCTGGGAGGTACTTTTAATAGCAGATTAATTCACAGACTTTAGGGAAATTAATTGCTCACAGTGTGCAAGACCAGGAAGGGAGCACAAAAGTAGAGTTGTGAAGCAGAGAGCAAAAATTAATCCTGAAAATTGTGCCCAGTGGGAACTCCTCCCCCTGATCTGGGGCCTTGGTACAAGGGAGTCAATCTACAGCAGAGGGGAGGAAGCATCCTACCTGGGTGAGGTAAAGGAAAACGGAAACCTAACCAACTCCTGGTCACAGTAATTAAAAATAACATCCTGACACAGGAAATTAAACCTCTCACACACAAAGAGCCAATTAAATCTGTGGACCTGACCAAAACGAAATAGAAACTATGTAAGCAACCTGGATTACAGTTCAAGGCATCTTCTCTTGAGCTTCTTGCTAACTCTTAGATGCAACAAGGCTTTGCTCCCCACCTTGCAGACCATGCTATGGACTGGTCCTGGTACACGAGGACTCTCCTGGGACCATGCTCACAGCCTGTCCCTCCCCTGGTAGTGCCAGTACTGCCCCTTTCCACCCCCAGCTGCTCACTCAGAGCTGCCCCCTTCCACCTGCAAACTCTGTTTTGCTTCTACAGGGTGACTCTTGCTCCTGCAATTTGATTATTGGTCTTACAGAACACAGAGGATTCAAGGGCACAAGTTACCTGCAGCCATGGGGGACACAGCATACCCCAGACCTGGGTTAGAAAAGAAGTGTTGGAGAGTGATGGAGACAAACATTCCTGAACACACTGGCAGAGAGCAAATGCTCTAGCACCACATTAACAAACATTAGCTTTTCAGGGAAGAATTTGTAGGGCACTGGCAGTTTCTTATCAGACAGTGTATTTTAGAGTAGTCCTTAGTAAATGGGAGACAGTAACCCTTGAAACACATGAGCTTTTCTATAGGTACTCTCCACTCTGCTCACATGCTTTAGTCCTGCAGCACATCAAGGCATTTCAAGAACCACTCCGGGGCTCTTCTCCAAAAACTTAGTAGGGTTTTGGTGAATGCATTTGGGTTCCTGACACTGTTTTGCTGTTGGCTTTGTGTATCCCTTGACAGTAAGGTCTTCAGAATGTAGCACATGAAATGCAAGTGAAAAAAGAAAGCTGAAAGGCTTTAATTGATGTTGAAAGACTAAAGCAAAGCAATTCTCTCTCTCCAGTGCACTCTTGCTTGTGTTTAAAGCTGATATGGTTAATGCTGGCTAGAAGGGGCTCAACCCCCAGCCGGTGTGAGCAAGGAAAACCTTCTGCCTCCTTCCCCAAACACCCTGACTCCACTCTAACACCTGCTTCTACTTAGCAAAACAAATAAACAGTTACTAACCACAAGTATAACTCTCTACCACTGACATTTCTTTGCATGTCTCAGACCACAGCTTCCTTTGGAAACCCTGAACTTACGTGCTCTTTCAGTTGTTATGTCCGTAAGACCATAGAAAATGAGACAAACAAAACACACACAGGCAGAAGCTACAGTATCTACAGCAACAGCTGAAACACAAACTAACCTAAGGGTTGTGAAATTCATCCTACAAGGATGGTAAAAAATGAGGCTGAATGATGCACACCACTGATGTAACCCAGCAGTCTGGCAAAGTTCACCAGGCAGGGGTCAGGTACCTGCTCCCAGGGCCTGTGGGTCTGTCCCACCACAGGGCAGGCACATCCAGCCAAGCACTAGGTTCCCAGAGCATTCTGATGGTAAACCTCTGCTCCTGGACACCTTTATCTCCAGGAGGCCTCAGGAAAGGTGATGCTACAGCTTCAAAGATGTGCTACTAACATTTGTGAGCACTGGTTTCTGCAGGGCAGTTGGGTTGACCTTACTGGGAAGCAGCTGGCACATGTGCCACCAGTCTGGGCTCTTCCAGCTTTCCTGTGCTACCAGAACCAGCCATGCTGATGTCTGCCCTGCCAGGCACAGGAACGGGCAGCAGTGCCCTGTGGAAGGAAGGGTGGGCAGTGTTGTCCTGCAGAGGGGTGGGCAGCAAGGCCCTATGGAAGGAAGGGTGGCAGTGGGTGCCAGCAGCACAGCTGAGGAAAGGGAGGGAAGAAAAGCTTCGGTGCAGCCTCTGGGACTGCTCAGTCTCCAGGTACTGTATTTTTCTCTCACCTCAGAGCCTGTGGCAGCCTGCAGCTTATGCAGACAAACAGGGCAGAGGGCCAGGGGCCTCAGTCCAATTCCTCCCAGGTGCCTGGAGCTCGGCATCACTTCCTGCACCCATAGGCAGGGATTAAGCCCCAAAACATGCCCCGTTCCATGAGTCAGGCTCTGACAAACAAGTTTGCGTTTGGTGAACTCTTTCTACCATGTTTCTTCATCTCCCTCCATTCCTTCACAGTGACCACTGAAGGTCAGGGTCCTCACCTGGTGGGACCCAAAACAGCCGTTCAGAGCCCACCGGTACTGAGCAGTCACCAAACTGGAGCAGCAGGTGGAGGAAAGGTGTCTCCTAGCCCTGAAAGCCCCCGGCACAGCTGCAGGTACCACGGCCCTGGGAGGGAGGGAAGCAAGCTGCCAGGGTTGGGGAACAGGGAGTCCCAAAATCTGCCCCCCATGCGAGACCACACCCACGCGTCGGTCGCACCCGCGCTCCTGTCGCCCGGAGCCCCGCCCCGCCCGGAGCCCTGCTCCTCGGAGCTCCACACCCAACCGTGCACCAGAGCCCCGCCCCTCGACTGCGCCCTCCCTTCGCGGCACGTCCCCCGTAGCCCGGCCCCCTCAGCGCTCTCCATCCGACCGTGCCCAGCACCGTGTCTCCCAAGCCGCGCCTCTACGAAGCCTGCCCCTAGTGCCGCCCCTCGGCACCGCCCCGGCTTCGCGGTTCGCTGGCGCCTCCTGCCGTCCCCTCCGCGGAGCTGCGCCGGTAGACGAGGCCACCGCCCGCGACACGGGGGCTGCCTGGAGAAGCCGATTAAGGTAGGTTCTCTTCCCTGAGCGTCATTACCAGCCGCGACGCTCCTATGTTAGGGGTTGGAAGAGACCTCTGGAGATCACCTAGTCCAACCCCCCTGGCAGAGCAGGGTCACCTAGAGCAGGTTGCCCAGGATCACCTCCAGGTGACTTTGGAATCTCTCCGGAGAGGGAGACTCCACAACCTCTCTGGGCAGCTTGGGCCAGGGCTCCACCACCCTCAAAGTAAAGAAGTTCCTCCTTATGTTTAGATAGTTAGTTCAGTTTTGCGTTCCAGTTTGTGCCTGTTGCCTCTTGTTCTGTCACTGGGCACCACTGAACAAAGCCTGGCCCCATCCTGCTGACCCCCACCCAGCAAGTATTTCCAAGCATTGATAAGATAATTATCAATGTAGCCATGATGTGGTTATGGTGGGATGCGAGTTTCCCACGGTGGGTGCTGCAGTGCTGGGCACATTGTCATGGTCCTTCCCACCAGGACACTCCACAGGAGGCTCCTGGGAGATGCCAACCACCTGTGGGAGCCCAGGGAGCCAGTGTGGGCTAACAGCACACAGCAGGAGAGGGCCAGACCTGGCTGAAATGCAGGTGACCCACTGGAGAATCATACAGTCGTGGAATTCTTTTGGTTGGAAAAAACCTTTTAAGATCATATTGTGGCCAGCAGGACTTGGGCAGTGATCTTCCCCTTGTACTCAGCACTGGTGAGGCCACACCTCCAATCCTGGGTTTAGTTTTGAACTCCTCACTCAAAGAAGGACATTGAGGTGCTGGAGTGTGTGCAACGAAGCTGGTCAGGGCTCTAGAGCACAAGTGTTGTGAGGAGCAGCTGAGGGAACTGGGGTTGGTTAGCCTGGAGAAGAGGAGGCTCAGGGGAGACCTTCTTGCTCTCTGTAACTCCCTGAAAGCAGGCTGCAGTGAGGTGGGTGTTGGTCTCTTATCCCAGGTTACAAATAGAATAAGAGGAAACAGCCTCAAGTTGCACCAAGGGAGGTTTAGGTTGGATATTAGGAAAAAACTCTTCACAGAGTTCACAGCTTGGCACAGGCTGTCCAGGACAGTGGTGGAGTTGCCATCCCTGGTAGTGTTACATCAATGGCTGGACTTGGTGATATTAGAGGTCTTTTCCAACCTCAGTGGACTAGATGATCCTCAGAAGTGCCTTCCCCTCAAACGTTTTAAAAGACCTGTGTGGAAACAGCCACAAGTGATGGAGACCTTTGTGATCTTTGTAATTACAGCATTGCCCTTTCTGGAGGAGAATTTGTGCACAACTTGTTAAAACAGGGGAAAAAAAAATGGGTTGTTAGTGACAAAGCACCACGACCACATCCTCATCATGGAGGTGGAACCCATCAGGGGGATTGCCTGCCTCCATGCATGTGACCAGGAGATGGTTTTTCAATGACCCATTACAGCAGGAGGCATTGCTGGGCTTGCTGGTTTGTAGAGGTGTGTCCTCTCTCTCCTCCTGCCAGAAGCAGCATTTCCCCAACAAACAGAGTTCTTTCATGCTTTTGTACAAAGCCAACCAAACAAAAGCTTTAACATGTTACACTTGTGATGCTTTTTTGTGTGTGTTCAGAAGCTTTTACAAACATTACTGAGGCTTGTTATGTTCAGACAGAGCAAGAGTTTATCTCATGGTTCCATCCTACATGTATTAATAGGTTTGCTCTTCCCCCCTGGTAACTTCATTATTCTCCCAAGCATTTAAGTTAGACACAAACCAGCAAGAAGACTGGGATACTGGGATTCTGGGATTTCTGGACAGCACCATCAATGTGGTGATGGAGACTGAACTTCACACCTCCCCTTAAGGCAGTGTGACTCTTGCCACAGCCCTGTCCTAAAGCAGGATGTTATCTGCTGGACCCGAAGTCGCTGAGCGAGCACAGCTGCTATATTTAGTGCTCAGATGTTCCTGGAATCCAGGCCTGTGCTCAGCTCCTGGTGGTTCTCCCTCTGCCTGTGGCTCCTTCTCAATGATTTGGCCTGAAGGAAGCAGAAACAGCTCAGATGTTCCCCACACTTTCCAGGGCAGGGACGTGGCATACCGCTGGCATCATGCTGTGTGATAATACAAGGTTCAAACAACAGCACCCAGTCAATAATCTTGCCAAACAAAGATTTAAGGCAAACAAAGCAGGTGTGCACTGCAGATCTGCTCTTTCTTGTCCTAATATGTTCAGCTCTGGAGGATTTTTCATAAGCATCACATGAGGAGTTCTTCCCAGGCAGCCTGGGCTTACCCACGGTGGGTGAGACACAAAGATGGGGTGACAGCTGTGTCTGCACAGACAGAAATCCTGTCTGACTGGAAGATGGAGGTAAAAAACCAGCCTATGCTCAAGAAATGTGGGATCCAAAGAGCTCCAGCTATGGAAATGGGAATTTAAATAAGGATTTAGTTATTCTTTCCCTTTTAAGGAACTGTAAATCTGTGGGGTTGTTTCCTACACCACTGCCAGGACCTGGAGCTATTTATTTACAGTGTCTTGTGGCTGTTACCTAAACGACTGTAGAGGTGGGATGGGTGAAATCCTGACATGAAAAGGTGCTGGGGAACCCTGCACTGAAAACAAGGGTCAGGACCTTTCCTCCATGGATCTCAGAGTGCTCTGCTCTAGCATGCTTACACCATACTGCCTGTCTTTATCAGGGAAATACAGCACAAAGGTGCTAGGGTGGAGGTGGCTTCATGGAGGTATCTGAAAGTTCTGTCATCGAGTCTGGGCTGGTCACTTCTGGGGAGTGACTCAGCTGACTGACCTGGGACGCTATTTGAGGCTGACAATTGCTCTCTGGAGGTGCTTTTTTCTCCCTGCTGATTACAGAAAGCCCTTGAAGCTGCCAGCTCCAAGAAACATGGGCAGTGACTCTCATCCAGGGGACAGCAGGCTCCTCACCCGCCCAGGGCATCGCTAACCTCCAGCTCCCTGGAGAGCCACGGCAGTAGGGGAAGGTGGCAGACTCTGGTTTCCTCCTCTGCTCTCCTTACTTTGGCATCACCACAGAGGTTTGTTTTGCTGCAAGCGAAAGAGACAGGGTACGGAGAGGTGGAGTGGAAAGCCTGGCTCCAGCAGAACGGCTGGCTGTCGTCCAGACGCTTTCATACTTGATCCCTGCTTCTGTCAAGAGGGAAAACCAAAACACTTTACCTTGCTAGCCTGCTAGACAGCAGCTCCTTTTGACAATTCATTTGCATATCAAATGCCTAAATACTCTCCATGTAACTCACCTACCAATTCAGGCAGTGGGGGTTGCCCTTCTAAAGTCAATCAGCACTTTGGCACAAGGAAACAGCCACAGTGACTTGCTGCTGATGTTTGTACATGTGAAAACATCCCCCAGTGGCATCTCCTGATGAAGACAGGAGAGATGATTGTGCTTTATTGCAAGTGCAATGAAAGGCAACACTTCACTGGAAACAAGAGGAGGATTTAAGATTTGCTACATGCTGGAATAAAAGTATTTAGCAATATTCCTCAAGTATTACAGCTAGTGGGGCCTTGGCTGTGAAGCTGGCAGGGTCGTGTCAGGCTGTCTCCTTCCTGGGAGGCATCCAGGCTTGTGGAGCACAGCAGATGATAAAGCAAGAAACTCTGAGGCTGGGTTGGCTGTGGTTTTGTAAAGTTTTACATGGAGCAGGAATTCCCTGAGGGCTGGTGCCATCACCTCCCGTGCTCCTGAGCACAGCTGCCCTGCTCCAGCCCCCACGCCTGGCACTTCACTGGGCAAGGGCTGTATCACATTCCCTTTTCTCCTCAAGTTCTCTATATGGGGATGGAAGAGAGGGGGAAGGAGACTCTGCCTGGGTCATCTGCTTGAATAAAAGAGGAAGTTTTCCCCTTAATTCTAGACAGTCTTTAGCAAATGCCAGACGTGATGTAAGCAGGCTTGTCAGTTGCAGCCTTGCTCAGCCTGTGCCCCTGCAAATCCTGCTGTTAACTCTTTGAAAATGCTTTGAAATGTCAGTGCAAACAGAGGCTACAGCAGGAAAGAGTCATCAATTCACCACTGCTCCCACTCCTACTCATTGGTTTAACGTAAGAGACTCCAGCTCATACAGAAGTGCAAAATATTATGCCCAGGCAACCACATAAAGGTCTGTCTCATGTACAGATATTGCCTTTTCCTTCAGGGAAAACTGAAACCAAAGAACTGCCAGGCAAAGGCTGCAGGTACACAGAGCACTCAGGGCTGGTGATCACAGCTCCTCGTGGTGGAAGTGCTTACTGCTCTAACAGTCTGCTTTGGTAAGCTGCCAGAAAGAAATCATTCATGGTTGGTGTCATCCCACAAACAGCATTTGCATGGTGTATGGTCAACTTGGAAACAGTCATTCAGCCTCTCAAACAGAGCAGGAGGCAGTCTGGGGGAGAGTTAAAAGTTAAAATACATGACCTTTTTATTTTTTTCCACTGCTGCTTCCCCTTTGAATCTGATAAAGGGATGGCTTTCTACACAGGAGAAGCTGACTGTCTTCCAGGCAGAGAGAATACAGGACAGAGCCTGCAACTTGACTAAAAGCCATCCCAGGTTTGGGCTGGTGCTGGATAGGAGAACTGGAAATCAGGCAGGGATTCTGGCTTTAAGCATTACTGCCTGTCAAGGGAGTCAGTATCTTGCCACACAGGCAGGATCCACTATGTTGAATACTGGGAGTGGGGAAAACTCACTTTTGATGCTGCTGGATGAACAGGGTCTTGTGCTTCCTCCTGCCCTAAGTCCTAAACTAATAAAAGCCAGTCTGCACTGATCAGCATCATCTCATTGGGTCACCATGTTTCAAACCATCCAGGCAGAGAAATGAGATTATCTGCTGACAAACAGGTTCCTACTTCGCTCTCCAGTGCCTGAGGAACAGCAAAGTGCACAACTCACTGCTTAGAGGATACAAGCTTTAAATATTAACCTTCACATGCAGTTACAAGCACAGAAGTGGATTTGTGCTCACAACAGCTTACCTCAAATCCAGGTTTGTCAGATCTAGTGTTCAACAATTAATCAAACTCTCCCATCTTCTCTGCAGAGGTGAGCAGAGGCAGTGGTTTGGCTGCACTCATGGGTGGGACTGTGTCTCCTGGCTCAGTGCACATCTCTTTTCTGCTGGATGTTTTGATTCCTTCTCTTCAAGTCATCTACAGCTTGTTTACCAAATTCAGGCTAAGGACTGACTCTGCCAGGGCACATCTCACAGGTCACAGCAGGGCTTGCTGTCATCCTGCAGTAGCTTCTCTTAGGAGCAACAGTGAGCAAGAATCCCAGAGCCCACAAAGCTGCTGCTGGTGGAAGTTGCACTCCTGCAGAAGCAAATGTCTTGCCTCTCATTTTTAAGCATGCATAGAAACACAAGGAAAGGAAGCAGAGAAAAGAAATCCAGTATTACCTCAAACTAGGCATAAATAAAACACTAGAGCAGAACCTTGTAGGACTCAGTCCATCTGGACCCTTCTTATTGATTTCATCTAGTAATTCCCATTTCACACCCAGTAACAACTTCAGCTGGTGTGGAAGACACAGCCAAGCAGTGCATTATGTGGGCTGCCCAGAAGTAACTTGATGCTATTACCATTTTTGTTTGTTTGTTTGAGAGACAAAACCAGCAGGGTCTGGGCCAGTGCAGACTCCTGTCCTGTTTCCAGCCACGTTCCCCAAAGGCCCCTGCTCACTTGGCAGCTCCTCCAACACTTTGCCCTTCAGCTGCTGGATGGATTAACAGCCAGGTCAGCTCCCCAACAGGAAGAGGGCTCCTGAGGTCAGCTCCCTGGCAGGAACAGGGCTCCTGAGGTTAGCCCTGAAACCAGCTCCTGCTGCTGGTTGGGCAGCCAGGGAAGCTCTTTCAGCAGAGCTCCATTCCATTTTCACTCCCTTATGTCAGTTATTGTGTAATCACCAAATTACTTCAACAGGAAGGAAGAGGCTTGAGAATCCAACCTATGTCATACATGCAAGGAGGCATTTTGTCAAATCAAGAGCTTTGTGAAACTAAAGAAACTTCCATTTGCTCACACAAATGCTGTGACATGCTCCTTCCCTTCCTTCAGCTCTTCCCACTGCTGTCACCCACTGGGCCCATCAGTGCAGAGAAGTTATCAGCCCTGTGACTTCATGCTGCACCACCACCACCACTAACCTAGTCCTAATGAGAGCTTTAGTCCACAAGAGCTTAGCTAGGAGCCTAGATGAACCTTGATGCAATTACACTTATAATATTGGGCTTAAAAACCCTTAACAAACATGATCTGTTGAGTTCTAGATGTTAGTTTTACTCCTCAAGTGCTTGACTGCATCTCAAGAAGTAAGATCCAAGGAAGAAATGCTTTCAAAAAACCCTAAAGATTTGTTTGACCCTGAAGTGGTCAAGAGATGAGTTTGGGATCCCTTAGAAACAACCACCCCAGGTCCAGACAGGGCCTGGACTCCAAACTGCACTGCAGAGCTAGGTTAGGTTTGAGGTTATCTGACAGGTGAACAGTGAAGGAGGTGGCTCCTTCCCACAGTGAACTTTGCTCCCCAGAATGCAGAGCCTGGGGGAGAGTGTGGAGGTTCCTGTCCACCCACAGGAACATTCACACACTGAGAACTGTTACAGTTTACCTATTCAGATTATCAGGACACGTCCTGATGTTGAGCACTAACTCTGTAACAAGCATGACCTGGCTTGAGCACTTTCAGAGACAAAGTGCCCACAGCATGCCAGCCAAATCTGAGGGCTCCCATGGAAAATGAAGCCCATAAAAACAGACAAGGAGAAATCAATGTCTCACTGCAAAAACATCAATTCATACTGCAGCCAGCTGTAAAAAACCAGCAATCCATTTCTAGAGGAGGCAGGGGCTGACTTCTTCAGAAAGCAGCTTCAAAATAGATATAAAATCTAACTCTGCATGACTGAGCTATATAATTTACACAGAGGCTTCCCACTCACACCAGAACACACAGGAGGGTCATCAATATTTTAAAGATTGAGCACCAAACTGGCTGTCAAATGCAAGTCAGCAATTTCCTTCTGCCTGCCTCCTGGAGAGAAAGCAATCAAGCTGAGGAACCAGGATGAGCCCCTTCAGTGGAGAGCTTGCTTGAGACCACAGACCAGTTCTATTACATCTTCAATTTGAAACACAAGATTTGGCAGAGGGGAAAGAGCTGAACTTAGCCAAGCAACAAGAACAGTCAGCTGGCTGCTGACACATTACTATTCACACATTGTTATTAATCCAGCCATTATTAATGGGACAAAAATCATTTCATCATACCACCATGAGGCTGTATATGTTTATTCATGGTCAGTAATTTTTGTACACAAGGCAAATATTAATAGCTGAAAGGCAACACTTTTGGAGAGTATGTACAGAGCAATGTACAAGCAAGTGTAAGAGCTTGGAAACTACTAACCAATTGAAGTGTTTCTATGAAAAGGAAGTGATGCTTTTTCTTCTAAGACCTCCCTTTAGAAATAATTTATTGCCAATCTTCAACTAAAGCAAGAAGAAAGAAAACAATTTACAATAAAAAGTAGTCCCTGTGGAAAGTTTATAAAAAGTTAAACCATATAAAATTGTAAGCCACAAACATTTATACAAAGCTAATACAAATCTTGGTTCTGTTAAAGATCTATGAGGTTGTTACAAAATATCTCTTTACATAAAGGCTTCACGTAAGGAAAGCTCTCACTGCTACTGGAAGCGCAGGAAAGCAGCTTTAAATAGTCTGCAATTCAACTTAGTTTCAAGTACAATGCAAAGAAATTGCAAAATGGCACTGTATGGCATTGCTGTGTAATTAAAAACTAGGTTAATGGTACCATCAATTAGCCAAGACCTGTAAAGTCAACTTGGGAAGGATTTGCTATGGCATGAACCTTCTGATCCTTTGGAAACAGGGAATGGTGGTGGTGGAAAAATGAACCTTCTGCAACTGTCCTTAAAGAGAAGTCACCAGAGAAGTTTTCTGATGGTGCTGGATATGTTAAAGGTGCACAGTTCTCAGTCAGGAAGCAGTCAGTTGCTCCCCAACATGGTGAGCAGAAGCATAGTTTGGCCAAGCTATCTGGGACTCTTCCTAGCTGAGTGTCGTGAAGCTCAGAACAGCCACCTGGATCTGAGTGATTTGCTGGAGTAACTGTGATGGGCAAAATGTAAAGCTACTTCCTGGACAGATGAGTCCAATATACAGCCTCTGAGATCCAGGAACCCACTTGCCTTTTCTTTTTCCTTTTTTCTTTTTCCAAGAGCAGATATTCTAGAAGAAAGCTTAAGTTTTACACAAACTGATGGCTTATGCTCCCAAGTACAATATATATTAACAAGTAAAATTTGTAAAGCCCTGATGAACAGCCACAGTTTTCAGGTATCAGTCAACTCAGTTTAACACACTGCAGCAGGGAACAGTCACTGAAAGACCAATCTCACCTTCAAGTACAGGAAGGCTGTATAAGACAGTGGTATATCTCCATATGGTCAGTGATCTTTTTACCAGAGCTCACTCCAGCAAAGAGAACTAAGAAAGTTTGGGGGAACTTTGATTTCTCTACCTGCCTTCCCACCTGTGCTAGCAATACACCCTGACCTTGTACCACAGACTGGTTTACATGAACAAGCTTCACTCTTACTAACCATCTGTGACTCATTGGTTTGCTTCAGGATAAAAACCAGTCTGTTCAAAACATCAGTCCTTCAGCTCTTGTACCAAAATGATATCCTGCTATAAAGAAACAATATTTAGAAACAGATCTAAAAAGAAATACAACAGTACACACTGTGCTCCTTTTCAGGTAGCTAAAGAAGAGTAAGTCTGAAGATGAAACAGCTCACTGTTGATTGGGTTTGTTTAGCCAGTAGGTTAACATAGGAACCGTGTAAACAGTCACAGCAAGATTGGTTGCCTCATCCCCTCTCTGAAGTGGGAGTGGGAAATGCAAGTGATTTGACTCAGTCATTTCATTCAAATAACTCATTTCTGCCTGAGATTCATATAGTGCTTTTCTACCAGGGTCTACTTTCTCAGAAGGGACCCAAGACTGTGAGGTTCACCTTGCTATCATACTGGCCTGGGGGTTCACAGGGAAAGTGATCTGAAAGGATTAAACCCAGGGGGTTTTGGGTTGGTTCAAGGGGAGAAGCCTGCTTTAGCTAACATCAGAAGTGCCCAGCACCTTGGTGATACCACATCCTCAGACTGACATCACATCTTCAGTAAATTAACAGGTCATTTGACATAAAATTCATCAACATTTTCCATAATTTTTTTTAGACAAATTCCTGGTAATCTGCATATCATCCACTACCCAGTCTTTAGTCTTTTCTGCAGTCTAGTCTGACATCCTGCAAACACACCCTACAGACCCTCTCCATATTCAGTATTTTATCCAGAGCAGAGGGAAATCTCTTCTTTGAAAAGAAATTTGTTCAGATAACTGTCAGCAAAGGCAAAACCCAGGCCTGCTACTTCTCTTGCTGACTTAACAAGTGCATGGATTTGTTCAATTTCTGCTTTGCAACACTGGGCTTTGTGGCTGCTAGTCAGAGGTTTGTTGTCTGTTCATGTAGCATTTATAGCTCAACCAAACCAAGCTGTAGTTCTTCTCCAAAGAGGGAAATGGAGAACTTCTGGACTCCCATGACAGGCATGCTGTCCAGGACTTTAAAGAGACTCACTAAACTGTTTTTGAGGTCTTCAGTGGATCATCCTTCTTGAGTTGCTCTCATATGACCTGAACACATCAAACCACGAGTAACCATACCTATGTTCAGAAAGGAGGCAAAAAGCTACATTAAACAGCCCCATCTAAATATGGTATTAATCCTCCTGACATCAGTGTTGCACCTGGACTTTATGTTTAGATTGTGACTTCTCCCAAGCTCTTTTCAGAATTCCTTCCTCTCAAAACAGTGTCTTAGAGCACAAATCACAGACTAATCTATGATTACTGGTTGGATGAGATAAAAGAGAAAAAATAAAATTAAAGAGGTCTTTCAAAGCACCTAACCAAATAAAAACACACTTATTCCCCTTCTACTGACAGGGGAATGAGGTACAGAGATGTTAATACAACTTACAATCACAGTAAGTAAAAAGCTAAGTTGAGAAGACAGGCAGCTTTCCTATGTCCTAGCAGGGTCACTGCTCCAAGCAGTGAGAATATTCTGTCACATCACTTGCCATCTGTGTGGTGTGGTAATTAAAATTCCTTTAAGAATGTATTGGCCAGCATCATGATCCACAGGAATTGGCCACTTCCATGGGGCAAAGTGGCAATCTGAACTGCCTCCAGGACTCTACAGTCTGGGGGGAACGTGATAGAGGCACTACTTTCTAAAACACAAGCTCAGGAGCTTCCTCTCATGTGGTAGTATGCTGTGTGGTGTATGAGGATTTCTGGGCAAGAAGTATTTTGCATTATTACTCCTTTTTTGAATTGCATGGCAATAGTAACAACCCCCATTAAAAAGAAAATAAAAATGAAACCACAATGGAACTTTTGGACAAATATTCTTAGTCACAAGCAGCACTCTGGAGTATGCTGTGCAACATGTTTGGCTCAAGTACACTTAGGATTGCTAGACCCAACTGGAAAGGCTCAGAAGGAACCTCATCAGCTGAAGCATATTCTGCTGGGACATGGTTTGGTTTTTTTTCTTCAGAAGAAAACATTCATCTTCATGGTGCTACACAAGGCCTCTGCTGGGAACACAATATGCTCAGGTAAGGCCACTGAAAATACCAGAGGAGGACAGAACACAAGGAGGCACTTAGGTTTGCAAGTACTTCTATCCATCACCAAATGCTTACTGATTTCAGATGAGGCACACTGTAAGAAGTCATGAAGAGAAAGTAAAAATAAACCAGTGCTATCTTAAAGCGCTTCAAGAACAGCTAAGGTACCTGCAGGTACCATCTGGTTAGTGAAGATAAGAAATACAAGTTTAGCTTGCTCCCCCTTCCCACATCAGAATGTCAAGAGGACTGTATCATAGTGCTCTGTGCTTTGCCATGGCTCCAAGATGTACAAACAATGCAATAGAGTGAAACTGTGTACTGTGCCATCCACTTAACCCCTCAGCACTAGACTTCTGCCTGAGTTAGTACTTCCTGCCAGGTAAGTCTGAAGCTCCCAAGCAAAGGAATTTCCAAGCACCTTCTAGTAAACCCCATGCAAAGATTTCTACTGGAACAGGAAGTACATTACCCTCAGAAATCCTAGCTTCCAATCAATGATTCCAGCAAGAGATTGATGGGGTTTCTAACCAACAACAGACCTGAGAAATCATAAGTCAGCTATGGTATCACAGTCTTCAGAATGAAGTTAGATGTGAAAAGTTTCTCCTCCTCCTTAAATTACTGCCACAGTCTAACAACTGTAACAATTTCACTGAAGCTTGGACTTGGAATTCTGAAGGTGGAATGAATTTTCTAGGATAATAGACATGTTTATAAAAGGTCAAATTTCTCACTTTACAGGTAACTTAAACATAGGTCTGCTATAAAATTACAACTTGAGTCAACTTGAAGCTACACTGGAAGAGATTAAGCCTGAATTTCTGCAGAAATTGGCAATAATGTGTTCAGCAGCAGCTTTTAGCCACATATCAAGAAGTCTGACAGGATCTGGATTTCTCTACTCCTGCTGTAAACTTCTAGTTACCAAAAAAACCAAAACAAAACAAACCCCCAAAAAAACCAACACAAGAAAGTTACTCAAATAAAAATGTCTTTTTGCACCTCACTGTAACATAAGCTGCTTGAGGTTGTCGTGAAGGATGGTATCCTTAACGTCACGAAAAACTAGCCGGATGTTCTCTGTGTTAATAGCAGTGGTGAAGTGGTGGTAGAGAGGCTTCTGCTGCTGGTCCCGGCGTTTGGTACGAAAACAATCCACCAGGAATTTTTGGACATCTGTTAAGCAGTGGGGATTCCCTTCAAACTCTGGAAAATAGTCTTTGATGCTGACTTTTTGTACTTTTTCCTCAAGCAAGTCCGTCTTGTTTAAGAAGAGGATGATGGAGACGTTGCTGAAAACGCGGTTATTGACTATGGTCTCGAAAATGTTCAGGGATTCCGTCAGGCGATTCGTCTGCCGATCCTCCATCAGCACCTGGTCAAACTCACTCGAGGAGACCAGGAAGAGTATGGATGTGACACTGTCGAAGCACTCAAACCAACGTTTCCTTTCTGATCTCTGCCCACCTACATCAACCATCTTAAAAGGAACATTCTTGATTTCAAAGTCGTACTCGTGAATCCCTTTGGTGGGTCTTCGTGCCAGCAGGATGTCTTGCTGGGAGGGAAGATAGTCCTAAAGAAAAAGGGAAATAAAGGAAAACAACAAAAGGAAAAAGAAATCAAGGAGAGTTTGCCAATTAGGATCCAAGTCACAGGCACGGTGACTGCAGCTGGCAAGCGAGAGAACAGCTCGCAGAGGAGCAGGACAAGGTTTTGAATAAACATACTCATGTATATTTACATGCTAACATTGAAGCCTTTTGGAAACATCTAGAATCCAAAGCAGGAAATACATCCAATATTAAATCCAAATGATTTTGAGAACTGAAAGCTTTCAGAGAAACCCCAGAGAACTGAAGCTTTCCATCTGCCACATGACCTGAGAGATGCACCATCATTCCTCAGGCCAGGTTCCCTCATTCTGGATTACTTTACCTTTCTTTCATCCTCTTTCCAGAAAACTAGGAAACACACTGGCTGCCAACACTGTAGTGCAGCAAATAGAGTCTAAGTTTCTCAAATCAGTAACCATGGTAGTAGCTCACTCTAACCATGGGCACTTAGTTCCTCCCATGTTCTCATGCAGAACTGCATATCAAAAAAAAAAAAAAGAGCTGCTCCACTAAGTCACTTTTGAGGCAATCAATTACTCCAGAAAAGCAAGATCTAAGCAACTTGCTATGTTTGTGCCACAGATCTTTTGCATCCAGCTATATAGGTCCAAAAAGTCACTTTTATTAGCTGTGTGTCACACTGGTGAGCTCACACTGCCTGAGTCTGTCCAAAACATATTGTGCAATTAGTAGAACAGAAGTAACAGGCAGCTGAGGACAGCAGTCCCTTCCCAGCAGTACAGCTCAGGAGGTTTTCCAGCCTGCTTTCTCCCCCAGAATTAAACAGAGAGGATAAGTGGGTGTTTTCACTATTTCTTTTTGACTGTTATATGAACAGTCACCATCAAAGGATGCAGATGCTAACAGGAAAAGGAATTCTTATTAGTCAGCTTTCCACAGTATGAAATTCAAGACTCATATTGGGGATTTCTTCATTCTTAGAATTACACTTTTGTGTATGGTCCAAGTCTTTCTGCTATTTAAAAACTACACCTCTAACAGACAGCTGCCTGACACTGAACTTTAAAGCTCTGTTGTCCTCTTGTTGTGGAAACTCTTCCTTACATTTCTTCCAGCATTTTCTCACAACTTCAGAGAGAGTGATTTAGGATTCAGAGTTGGAATTTCAGTCTCTTCTTAAGTGAATGATTTATGACCTTCCTTTGCCAGTGCCAGTTAGCAGACTTGGAGCTTTTATAAAGATGTGTAAGATCACAGTCCAGAAAGTCTGATTCAACTAATAGGCTGAAGCAGAGGGCACAAACATACAACTACATGGCAATTCAAATGCTGGTGTTCCAAGTTTAAGGCAGTTGGACAAGTTTAATCTAAAGCATTTAAGAAAACCACTTTAAAACTCATGAAGTGAATGCAATGTTCCAACAACTCAAGGACCACTTTGCTTTTACTATGTAAGCTCAGAAGTGAAACTAGCTAGAGCAAGACTGTTCTGTTTGAACTCCTGGGTTTCTTTATTTGAGCTGCCCCTGACTAAAGCACTGAGTTTTACTGTGGCATGAATTACAAAGCAGCTCTCTGAAGCACAGGCTTCCCACCCTGCACTGTTTGCTGTAGTACTACTACACATTCAAAACCTGCACCACCTAAATCTGCAGGAGGAGAACTGCTGAAGTACTATGTCCTCTCCAAACAGCAAGAGTCATGTGCTGCCACCCACCTGCCTGATTAAAAGAAGCAACTTTAAAGGATTTGTCTTTGTTACATTTATCTTGAGTCTTTTCTACCCTGAAGTGTTACAGAGGGAGACCAATCAGAGGAACAGAGCAATGACTGTGTCAAATGTCACTGGGTGCATGTGAAGGGATTTTGAGTAAAGCTGACTGTTAAGGCATTTAGGCAAAGGAATGTCACAGGTTCAACACTTATTCCATGTTTCAAACAGGAACATATAATCTTTCATTATTTAGGAAGTTAGTCTCAAGTTCTCAAGAACAAAACCAGAAAATCTTAGGAAAGCTCAGGAGTAATTGAAATTATTAAAGTAAGTAAATAGAATCAATTAATATAATAAGCAAAGTTATAGATACCTTTTCTACTGAAAGCAGAGCACAAAACAAACTCTTCTGGGAGCTGGCCTGTAATGTTTATTCAGTAAAGCTTTCAAGAACAAGGAGCATATCCCTAGAATTCCTGACAAATTCCTTCTTGAGTATTACTCAGTTTAAATTCCTTCCACACTTGCAACCACAAACAAAATCCTTTCAAGTGCTTTCAAGTTCTACATGCACAGAAGACCTGTCTCCTTTATACCAGATAATGGCTCCTCTGATGAACAGTCTGCACATGAGTGCACAGGAAACCAAGTGCTTAGTATTCAGCCATCATTTGGCTAAAGGAAACCAAATACAGCTCCTAAGAGTCCTCCCAGTATTTTAGTTATCTTTTTGAAGAACGATTTTGTTTTCTCCCTTACACCCAGACCCTTGGGACAGGAGTGCTTGCCACTGTAGCATTCTGATCTAGCCCTTTGCCCCTGCTGATCCCATTCTTCAGCTCTGAAGACTGCAGCACTAGGTCAGTATTTTCCTTGGATGACAGCAAGTAAGATTTTCAAAGTCCTTTCAATGTTTTGCTGTCATCAACCAGCACTTTCCTGCAAGCATCCTCCAGCACCCTCTCCTTTCCTACACTTCACCCAATCTTCCCTGTTCACTCTTCCCTCTTTCATCTCCTTCCATTTTTGGCTTTTGTTTCTTTTCTTTTTTCTGGGGGGTGGGAGGAGGTTTGCTGGCTTTTTGTGTTATTTTCTGTGCAGCTCTTCCCAAAGATACCCATCAATACTGACTCAACATGTGTTTTCTTCCTGCATTAACTCCTTCCTCAAGTTCTGTACAGTCTGTTTCCTTCTAAAGGACTTCCTTTGGTTAGCAGGTAGCTCTTTTGGCTATCACATCACTGTTTGCCTAGTTAAAATTAGAATTCAAGGCAGGAATAAGATCCAATTACAACATGGAAAGCCATGTCTCTAAGATATTTTGAATACATATAGCCTGTGCTGGCAGTTGAAATAACAACAAACAGTTGCAAGGAATCCAGCTGATCCCACGTGTCTCTATATGCCAGCCAGCTGCTCTTATTTTGCTGATCTGATTAAATCTGAACATTAAGTTCTTTTCCCTATGTACTGTTATCATCAGCTCCCTTTTGGCAAGAGGTACAAGAGCTCCCTTTCAGCTAGAGGCACATGAATCCCAGGCCTATCTGTTCATAAGCATCTTAGTTGCAGGCCAGCACAGTTGTATCAGATAAGCAGTAAGAACAATAAAACACTCACATTAATACACTCTGGAGAAACAATCATCAGACAAATCTTTCATATAGATAATAAACCAGAGGAACCTTTCAAATCTCTCATTGAGTAATACAATTTAGCTAGCACTTTTCCCACAAAGACCTAACATGCTCTATGCAGCAGCTGCTTCAGAGCCTCTCTGTATCTCAGCAAGGTTTGGTCTAACTTGAAACAGAAAAAGCTGTAATAGAGAGCTCAGCATTCCCATAGCAACATCAGACCTACAGTGAGTATGTGTGTACATAAAAATGTGAAAGAATTAGCAACTTCAAGTTGCACACTTTAATCAAAGAATGGACCAAGCTTGTTGAATAAAGAACTCTGAAAAGGTGCTGCAAAAATCTTTACCCAAATATGTGCAAATGTGTGTGTGGAAAAAATCAAACTGAAACTGAAGTGGCATTAAATTCAAAGACCTTGAGAAATCTACCATTAGCAGAAAGTTTAGCAGTTGAATGAAATGAGTACAGTTCTCACTTGCAGGTCTCACTTATTTACATGGGGTTTTTTTCAAATGAGTTGCTTTACAACTCAAGACCAAATCAAAATTCAAGACAGTGAGTGCTGGAGGTCACAAGCAAGGTACCTGGGCAGTGTATGTATTCTCCAAGTTGATCACCAGCACTCTGGTTAGAAAAATGACAGTTCAAACCAGAAAAATAAGTCTGGCTTAAAATTACATTTTCCTCTCTTAAAAAGAAAAATGAAATGAAGCATGATGCAACAGGATTCAATCCTAGTGCTCTGGATTCCTTCACCATTTGTCAGCCATCAGCTGGAAAGGACCATGGAGAAGCTGCTTCCCCACAGAGTTCAAGCTAGCATCTCATTTTCAAGGCAGCTTTCCTACATGTCATTTTTGCACTACATGACTAAGGAGTGTCAGCATACAACTTCACCATTCAAGGAGTAACTAACACTTCTATCAGAAGGTATTCTACACAAGTTTCAGCTTTTTCCTCAGAAAAACCAGGCTTTATTCCATAGCAAGTGTGTTTATTTTAAAGGTGATACTACAGAAAGGCACCACTGACCTGGGCACGGATTTAACTTAGTGTTCCTAATTGGATCTATAAAATCAAAAGCAGTCATTTTGGGACATGAATTAGTGTTGAAGTACTGCTTTGACAGTCTTCTGACTGGACAAGCATTTGTAGCTTGTTTTTTGTTGAATTTCTACATTAGTTTTATTTCCAGCAAGTCTCCTCGCCCCTGCATTGTCCTGTGGTTTTGCCATGGCAGTGATGAACTGCTAAGATAATGGGACAGACAAAGTTAAGTAAAGTTCTTTGAGTCCATGCTAATTACATTTCATCTGTTTAAAACCCAGAGATCACAAAGACTACTTAAGGCTGAAAAGAAAAAGAACTTACTTGTTCTCCAAGTTTATCCAAGTTGTCCAAGAAATACTTGACAGATTCCCCCTAAAAACAAAGCAAATGGTTATTTAAATAACTGGCACACTTGATCTCAATAGTTTACATTCTGAAATCCTTTTCATTGACTCAAATCTAGATTTAAGTCCTGTAAACTTCAAGCACTGCCATTTTTTTTAAGCAGCTATGCTAAGAACACAACTGACCTGTTATTTTTTAGGCCAGTTAATATTTAAGCTTAAAAGCATAGGTAGGCACATGGATAATAGTTATATTCCTTCCAGGTTTACAACTGCTACCTCCAGGGTTATCCACAGGGAGCAGCAAGGAAGCAACCACACCTTCATTATAAAAGGATACATTCAATTCTTCTCAGCCTTTGAAGAGTCTGCAGGTACAGGCATTTCAGTGCAGGGATTAATCACTGGAGAGAAGTTAATTCATAACTGTGTTGCCATATGATCCCATTCATACAGGTGCTTCCCCTGAGCACACCAAATGACTAGGAGAATAGAGGTTGAGAAACCACAACATAGGAAGCATTTTTACTCCAGTTTCCTATCAGAAACCATGTTGGACAAGAATTCCTTACTCTGGAGTAACAAGCAGAGCTCTGCACTGCCATACTACAGGAGATCACATCCACTACATAGGTTATCTTCTGGATTCAACCATCATTGTCCTTGCAAACAGTAACTACAGTTTTTAATCCCTCCAGCATTTTTTTACTGTAAGTCTGAACTACTGTCAACTCTCCAGAACTCTGTTTGGGTGCTGAGATCAAGGAAGAAACCTTACAAGGATGCAGCTGAACTCTTGAGTTGACTTGCAATAGGTAATGTACTGACTGAATTTACTGCAAAGGAAAGCAGCACCTTGTTAGGATTCTCAGCATTGTCACAGAAGCTGGAACACTCTTGATTACCAAGCTGTAACTTATTTACTTTATAGTAAATACAGCAAAGAACCCATCTGCTTTCATTCTGGGGCTGGAAGAACAAGAATTCTGAATGTTCCTGATGAGAGATTCAAGAGGCATCCAACATTGGAGTGACTACATCTAAATGAGCAAATTAGGACAGGAGTGACACCCTGGTAACAACTTCCCCTCACTGGAATTTGAAGTCTGCCAACTTAACTAGGAAGAGTATCAAACCTCAGTATTGAACTGTGTCACTTAAGCAGCAGTAAAGCAGGGTAGGGTAGGTAACAGTCCAGAAAGTGCTCTGGCAGCCATGTAA
Organism: Galbula dea; assembly: GCA_013399015.1. Classification (NCBI taxonomy): domain Eukaryota; kingdom Metazoa; phylum Chordata; class Aves; order Piciformes; family Galbulidae; genus Galbula; species Galbula dea. Next base: position 3,829,870 of record VWZX01004773.1, on the reverse strand, counting down.
GCCAGGGCCCTTTGCAAGTTTTCCAGGCACTAAAAAAAAGTTACACAACACAAGTAGATATTGCACCTCTTAAGTGTGCCATTTGAACATCAACTTTAATTGGGCAAGACTGGGACTCTGGTTGAAACTTGCCTTGTGCCTGACACACCTCCAGGGGAAAAGTCCAGCACAGTTTTACTACCTTATTTTACCTTCTATTTGGCTTAGCATTACTGATCTTCTCTAGGGTGACAAACTGCAGCAGGAACATTAACCATTTTAAGGCCTGGTGGAACACAGCAGCAGCTGCCTGCAATGACAGCAAGCATTTGACATCTACACCTTTCTCAACACTGCAGAAATCCATTATAGCCTCAACCCTGTAAGGAAAGAGTACTGGGAAGAGCATTTCTATTTCACAGCAAATAAAAACATAGAATCTTGAGGTACAAATCTATCAAGCTCCTCGAGCAGGACAGGATCAAAATTCAGTCCTTCCAAGTACTCAGACCACTGTCTGCAGCTGAATACTAAGACAAAAGAAAAAGGTTAAGGTCAGAGTTAATTTCTTTTTTAAAAGCTGGCAGGAGCTGGCAACCCTCCCTCCCCCCCAGGACTATGTACCCACCAGTCAGACGTCAACCTCATGAAGTGGAGGTATTTATTATAGAATACCTGGGCCTCACAGGCTGTAAGTATTTGTGCATGTGCATGCACACATATATATTAATCTTAAGACAGCTCTTTTTTATCCTACTTATGGCAATGCCTACTCCCTAAAGAAGCATTAACTCTGCAGTACTGGAATGAGTAACATGAGTTACTACCTCTCCTTTAAGTCCTGGGGCTTACTGCTACTGCAAGGGATTGAGCAGTTGGAGCAGACAAGTAAGCCACAGCCTGTAAAGGTCACAAAACACCCCCAAGCAGCTTCCCAAAAGAGGGGATTTCCTGAAAACACAAATGCAAAATACACTTGCCTGCAGCAACAGCAACACTCCAGAGCTACCCATCGACTCTGTACATAAGGGTAAAAATTGTCCAGTCATTGGCTTTTAACAATTTTTATGGCATCAAGAACCTAAAACAGCTTCCAATTCATCATCTGTTCTTGCACCAATTCCAGCCACCTCTCCAGATCACACAGCTACAAGCCAGTGCCTTATCCAGTGGTAATTTTCTCCTTGACCTGGACATCTTCATATCAGCAGCTAAGCTCTACTAACTACAGATACTCTGGAGCAAACTACCACAGATTTTTATCAGCATGCACTACTGTAGAACTGAAGAGTTCTGACCCATTTTAAACAAGCTTCAAAAAGGTGGCATTGCAAAGCAACCAAGCATGACTTCTGATCCTCTTCCAAAGGGGTGAACCTCTGTGTCTTATGCAACAATGAAGAGAAACCCGCTGAAAAACTCACCACACAACAACCAAGGAAAGCCTTAGTGCCAGCAGTTGGTAAAACTGAGTAAGAAATGATCTATTCACAACCCTGTATGACAGCAGCCCTGAAAACAGCTTCTGTGTCAGGTTACTGTTTCTTGATGTTGGATACAGAACTAGATGTCACTGTAAATTGATGACAGTGGCTATATTTAACTGCCTGTATTCAACAGACAGTTACTGCATTCTAAAATTTCCTTTTAGACAAACTGTAAACTCTCTGGTTTACCTGAGATGACTAGAAAAAAGAAACTGGGTTTCCCCACTCTGCTCCACTAACTCCACTGTGGCTCACCACCTCCACCCCCTACCACATGCCTGTTGCAGCAGTCAATCTGTTGCTGTTGTGCCACAAAGGAGCCATGTCAAGGACAAAATCAACACAAGATGATTTAATTCCCATGGTGGGAATTAAAGAGACCTCTGGAGATCACCTAGTCCAACCCCCCTCCTAAAGAAGGGTTACCCTGAGCAGGTTGCCCAGGATCACATCCAGGCAAGTTTTGAAAGTCTCCAGAGAAGGAGACTTCACAACCTCTCTGGACAGCCTGGGCCAGGGCTATGGCACCCTCACAGCAAAGACATATTAACTTCAAAGATCTCCTTGTGTCAGGAGACTACACTTTTCCTCTTTTAACACAGTATTAAAATAAGCAATCACTATGCTTGTAGAAGATGCCCTTTTTTGTTCAGATGGAGTATATACACATCTCAGCTGCAGCCCTTCAGCCTCCTCCTGATTCAGAAATGCATGTAAACCACAGGAAGTTGACTGTTAAATAACTTTATTCATAACTGTCAAGTATTCCATTTTCAGAAAGGTTTGATTCAGAACAGCTTGCATGCCTCCTGGAGTCTTGTGATCCTTACTGAAGAAAGCCAAGTCATTTCATCCTGAACATACCAGTGATTTACAAGAAAACATAACTAAATCATACTCTTATCGAAATAGTTGATGTTGCAGCAACAGCTCTCCTTCAAACACCACACTGAACTAGTCCTGCTCATGCCTCTACAATGAAATATCTCCAGTTTTGTGTCATGCATTTGTCCTACCAAGACAGGAGTGCAGCACGTATTGCTCCTTTACCTGTCAGACAAGAGTGGACTGTAGCTGCTTGTGTGGTCATCTGAAGTGAACCACACTGGTTATCTTCTATAAACAAAACAGGGCACAGAGAAAAATTACTGTCTAAAATGTTGCTAGTTAGTGCCTAAAGCAAAAGGAACCACAAAAGTACTTCTGGGGAGGCAAAAAAAAATAAATCCCAAGACTACATGAAATACACAGCAGATGAACACATCTTTTTAAACCCAGGAAGTGGCACCAATTTATTTGGTTTCCATGAAAACAATGTCAGCAATCTAAAGATGATTTGTTGTGCCCTTAGCATAGCCAAGTGGCTTTTTAGCTGTTCTAAGGGAACATAGACACTATGTTTTTTCCAATAGCAATCACTTCAAAAATAAAAAGGGTGGAGGGGGAAGCATCAAGCAAAGATTTAGTCATCACAAGGTTTTACAATTCATCAAACTATCTACATATGGCTGCAAGGTCAGTGGAACAGACTGAACTGACAAGACTTGGAAAGTATCTGAAAGAATAAATCAGATGCTTAAAGAAAATAGGAGATGTAATTCAGTAATCTAGATCAGAATTACAGGAACCACCAAAGATTTGATTTCTTGGAAAAGAGAAACTAAGTTTTCCCATATTTATTAATAAAAACCAACACCCCCCCCAACCAAACAAGAACAACCACAACAAAAAAGCTTTTTTAAAAGCCTGGTTTAGAATAAGAAGAGGTAATTGCTATGTTTTTAGGTTGGCATGTGCATGCCTAAACTGACAAGCAACCCAAAGCATCCATAACCTGGGAAAAGCAGCTAGAAGGAAGAATGATGGAGGAATAAAATCTGTAACATTCTGCATCTTACAACACCCTAGTAATCCTTACAGCATACATTTCATTACATCCAGGGCTTTTTCCTGTTAGAGGCTTAATCCAGATAAATACATACCTGAGGATTTTGGCAAAGAAAGCAGACAAAAGAATCTCTAAATGTTATTTTCTTGACACCCCACCCCAAGCTGATTCAAATGAAGACTGACTGCAAATCAATACTGCTGCTACTGAAGGCTCACCAGAAGTCTTTGGAAATTTCAGTGGTAAGTAATAATTACTAGATAAATGTTTTAGTCAAATCAATGCAAATTTCCTAGTGGGAGAGGTATTGGAGAGCACTTCTACCTCCTCCTCCACCCAAATGAGGGATATCCATAACACTAGAAAAAGAGACAGATGCAGACTGTATGTTTATGCCTTGAATGCACCTAGTTCTAATTATATTATTGAGCTCAAATCCACTCTTGTCTTGATGGTTCAACTTCTACTGGTCTAACAAAGGCTATGTCAAGTCATTGAATTGGTTAGGTTTCTTTTACTGGCCACAGACTTGGATGTAGATAAAATACTCCTGGCTCCTTCACAGCTTTGGGGCTTCTACAAATTCACTTCTCTCACTGGTCACTCCTCCCAGAGCCTTTTAATGAGGATTCTTCCTTCAAGCATGCCTGGCAACAGAATGGGACAAAACTTCTACACATTCATACCTAGAATTTGCTTACTCAAGGAACTAAATTTAAAACACAGATTTTTCTCTGTTTTATAGCAACACTTCAACAACCTGCTTGGTATCTCCTAAGGTGAAACAATTTGTTTCCCAGTTGCCACTCCTATGCTCTAGCACTTGCTCTATAGTGCTCTCCCTTTAAGCAGCAAGTTTATTAGTAGTGTTTCAGGAGTTTACAGCAAGTATATAAAACAGCTAATCTTTAATAAAACTGCTGAAGGTATTTAAGAAAAGTGTTGAGGTAAGCAGCAGTATATTTACTTACCAGACTGCTGGCCTGGCTCAAAATATTTGAGAGTGCTAACACAAAACACATTTCCTGGAGAGAAGTATGTTCCTTTCTTTAAGTGTTAATTACAGCCATAGTTATGTTAAAATCAGCATAAACTGGCACTCCCATCCAACCAAAGCAGCCCTCATTCATGCCCACATGAACATTACTGCAGCCATGTGCACAGACACAGCATGTCAAGATCAGACATTTCAGGATCCCCTCACTTCTCTCTCTCCAGCTCAACCATTTGAATAGTCATTTGAATCTAATCTGCTCATTTTCAAAGATAAAACTGAAGTGCACTAGGATTAACTGTCACTTCTTTGTAAGACTGGGGCGTTTCAGACACAGGCTACATTTGCTTACACAGAAGGACAAACTAACCCTGCTTCTCCACCAAACCACGTCATCCCCCTCTTCAGAGCACTATCCTATTTCCTCTTTGCAGCACTTCCCACATGCAGCTCCAGCTGTACTGGACTTTTTTCAAAGCAGTAAGAACAGCATCATGCAGTGGAGATGTGAAACCTCTCTTGTGTTTGGTCACACAAACTGAGTATCTGACCTGAAGAAAAGCAAAGGTTGAAGTCCTGCCTCACAACAGTAATTTTTTGGTAAACCCTTTTGGTAGCAGAGCAGGACTTGTATTCAGAACAGCTCACTTGGGTGGAGGGTACCCAACAGCACCAAGAAAAGGAGGAGTCACACTAAGTTTATTTCATGACTGACATTTTTATCTTGCATAATGGCATTAAAAGAAGGTGAAGTGGTTTAAGAAGGGTTTTAACCCAATAATATCCCTTTAATCTATTATCCCCTATTTACCATGTAATCCAATTAATCCACAATTCTCAAAATGTGGATAACAAATGGAGAAAGACAGAGCACGCCAGCCTGAGCCCTGCACTACAAATCTGCAAGCTGCTGGGTACCCAGGAGATCTGCCCTGGCTGCCATACCCAAAGAACTGTGAGTGAAAGAGGGGAGGGAAGGCAAGCCCCAGGCATGTTGGACTACAACTGAACACTCAAACAAGACTCCAGTAACTGCTGTTTCTCCCTCTTGCACTGAATTCAGTTTTCCACTGCCCTGCAAAGTGCCTCCTTCACTCACACAATTCAGACTCGGGTTTTCTCCAACCAGTAGAGCACTCCCATGGTTTCAGATACAACATCTTATCTCAATTAACCAGAGGAAGACATGATGAAGCTCTAAGAAGAACTTAATTCTCATACTAGTATGCCACAGAGTAAATTATTCTGGCTTTGAATTACTTTCCTAAGAGGGAAGAAATTCAATTTCATTTTCCTCAGCTACCTCTCCTGAAGAAGAGAGGTAATTGTCAGATTCTTAACTTACTTAAAAATATGAACATTCACTACAGCTTTTAGGGATGAAACAGCATTCCATTAAAGCCTATGGAACTACAATTTCTTCCACACAAAGCATTTTGCTATCATATTTCTAACTAATTCTGAAAGACCACCTGGAAACCAGGATTATAAATCTCTAGAGGGTGGGTGGCAAGAGGATGGGGCCAGTCTCAGTTTGGTGGTGCCCAGGGACAGGACAAGGGGCAATGGGCACAAACTGGAACACAGGAAGTTCCACCTAAATATGAGGAAACACTTCTCTGCTGTAAGGGTGTCAGAGCACTGGCTCAGGCTGTCCAGAGAGGTTGTGAAGTCTCCTTCTCTGGAGGCATTCCAAACCCACCTAGATGTTATCCTGGGCAACCTGCTCTGGGTGACTCTGCTTTAGCAGGGAGGTTGGACCAGATGATCTCCAGAGGTCCCTTTCCAACCCCAACCATGCTGGGATTCTGTGATGTGCCATATTCTATAAACAGCTGAGAACTGTAAAAAACTGCATGGCTTTGTATTTTATGAAGTGATACTCTGTTTGTACAGAGAAAAACCCAAAACTCTGCTGAGACTCTTTCCCACCATTAAAAACCCTAGGAACACACAGCACTTATCCTTGTGTGACATCTTCCTTAGGATCAGCAATGCTTCCAAATAGGAAGCAAACACAAGTCTAGTGCAGTCCCTTCTAGAGATCAGAGGCAGGCCAAGAAATGCAATAAATGGCATATGGGACACAACACATGCAGAGCCAGAGCATCATAAGAAGATGCTTCTGTTTGCCAGAAAATGAGCAGAAATTAATCCAGAAAAGCAAATTAGGATATACTGTCCACAAGATCAGGTGCACTTACTTTCTTTAAAGATCTTTCTATTCTCTCCCTCAGTAAGTATTTACAATCCAAACTCCTCTTCCAGAAGTTTACTTTAGGAAATACACCAATACTTTGGAAAAGATTTCCAAATTTCATAGATGAAACAGATCTCCCAAGTCATGGCACACATGCACTGACCAAGGCAAAGCAGACACCTCCCAATTACTATTTACACTCTGGGAAGCATCCATATAAACTTCAGATGTTTTGCACACAAAATAGACTGGAACCAGACTGTAAACATTTGCTCTTCTTTCAGTGCACTGACCCACTGGCTCCATTACTTCATGTGTTTGCAACTCAAACTGCATTTAATCTTACACTGAGGCAGTAGTGAGTGCAAATCTGCCATCAATCATCTAGAGCTTTACTTGCCTCCAAGTTCTTCAAGACCAGCAAAGGCTCCCAAAAGCATGACAAATATTTGGCATGCAGAAACATATCAGCACTAAAACTGACCATATTGAACTTTAAGATGCTTGAAAAGCCCATTATTGCATACACTGTAAACTAAATCACATCATTTCAAAAGCAAACCCAAACCTAGATCCACTGCATGCACTCAAGTATCCCTAGGATTCTGTTTTAAAGTACATTTGGTTCCTATTTCAGCCTCCTGAGAAATCCAGATGACCAAATGCTTTTTAGTTCCTTCCTCTGCCTCAATTAGCAGAATCCATTTCAATTAAATTCTGGTATTTCTGTTTGCAAATGGTGACATACAAATCTATCAGCTCTTGTTACAAGCTATCTGACAAGATTCAGTGCTAATTCCCTAGGTCTTGTGAAAGATCTACATGGATGATGAGATAAATGTTAGTGTTTTGAAAAACCAGTAGAAGCTGTGACTAAAACACTCCCAAGTAACAGGAAGGTAAACAACACTCCCTAAACAGCAGCAACACCCAGAGGTTGCAAACATTTCACATCACTTGTAGGATTTCATGCTAGAAATTAACTAAAACTAGAAAAGCTAGGCATGAATTACTAGAGCAACTATTTGGTCACTGGTCATGGTGTGCCCAGTGAAAAGTGCTTCCAGGCAGGCTGCTGAGACTCCTGATGCTTTGTTTTAACTGATTTCTCCAGCATCATTAAACAAAGGAGAAAGACAGAGAAACTCATGTATGATTACACATTCCTGCACCTCTCATCCATAAAAAGAATTTGGGGTCATTTCAATTCCTTGGTCAAGTCACTGAAGAGGAACATGATATTTCACTTATTTTAACTGAGGAGACTTTAAAGTAGCATGAAAAAATTTAAGGCACAAATGACCATGACAGAGAAGTGTGCAGTATGGTACCATGAATTAAGTGCTGTAAAAGGCAGTTCACTGCCTATTATAGTCCAAACGTTTTCTTCTCTGGAGCAGTTGAAGTTATCAGTTATTATGATGATGAAGAACCCAAGAGTGTTTTCTGTATTTGAACTTCTCCAACTTTTCCAGCTGTATTTGCCTGATGTTTATTGTTAATGCAGATCTTGGAAATAATTTAGGACCTTCTTTAGCTGCTGCCACAGTCTGTAAACCTTTTCTTTATTCACCATTTAAATTCAATCAGTTAAAGACTTTAAGGTTTAGTCTCCAGGATTAATCAGAGATTTTTATTTTGATTTAATACATTTACTGTTTGAGGCTCCCAAGTTAACTAATATTGTGTTCTATGACCTATTTATTCACCTTTAAGATCTAAACAAAGGCTGGATATTCCAGAGCAAGATAGGACACCATGTGATATCAGATTCCATCAGCGATGCAGTTCCCTATTCTGCAAATGGGCAGGCTCAGAACCTTGTGAATTTCTAACCCACTTTGTGGTAAATTTAGATAGTTAACCAAAAAAACCAAAAAGTGCCAGCAGACAGAGTGCTGGTGTGGAGATTATCTTGGTTTCTATAGGAAACACCAGTACAGTTACACTATTCCTTCTCTTACGTAGTCAGGTCAGCTGCACTTACGTTTTCTCACATTTTGTTAAGCAACTTCCTCAGCTACCACAGGCTGAACTTTCCTACCACTTAGCCAGTTCTGCAGAAGAGGTACAGCATGAACTCAGGACATATAAATGGCATTTATCATTAACTGAGGTTTAGGTCAATGAAGACAAGCAAAACAGTCCAAATACAACCTGAGAGTCTTATGTGCTCAGTGAGAGCAGATCGAGCTAGCCTCTAAGGCTGAAGTTTTGTTACAGTAAACTGGAATTAGGGAACAACAGCACAAACCAACACTGCCCCTGGCATCTCACCTCAATCCCAAAGGATCCCATATTTACATATATGAGAAAGATCATTCTATATTCTTTGCCTCAGGTGTAAAATTAATTTAATCTCTATAGATGGAAGATCAGAGCTGCATTCATACCACATGTTTTGCCAGCACGGAGATTTGCTGACAGCTATGAATACTGGGACTTTGTAGTGTAGATTTGGCTTACATTTAGCAAGTCATTTCTAAGTGGACAGAGAATGGTGTAACCATTGCTACAGTTCAATTCTGTAAGTAATGTAATGAGACAGCTCTACAGGTACTAACATGCAGTGTCTCACAGGAAGGAAACCAGCTCTGAATGAATGTTTGTAGCAAGGTCTCACGTTACACTGGAAGCAGCAAAAGCTCATCTAACACATCTGCACAAACCTAAACCAATCTGCTGAGGAGAGGTTCAGGCATTGGAGATATGTGAAAGGCTGAGAAAGTCTCTTCAGAGGTTGTTGGCATGCACAGCACATTCAGAAGAGCACTTGCATTTCATCTTTATTTAATAAAAGCTCAGTTACAGAAATCCCAATTTTTTGCAAGAAGTAGGTCACCTTTTAGCCTTCTGCCACAAAATGTTCAGGAAACTAAGGCACTTGATTACCAACACACCAGAGCTTGTTCAAGACAGGCGATGTACAAAACCACATCACTCTGCTCCCACACTGTACTGTCAAAGTCCACGTTTTAAAAGCAGTGGTTCTCCAAAAACAGGTATCTGGATTGAGCTGGAATTAAAAATTCCTTCCTTAGAGGCAGTACTGAAGCCATGCAGAAAAGATATTCTTGTACAAGGGAAGTGTAGTGCACAAGACTCTGAAATGTCAGTAACATTCGTGGTTGGAAGACAACTCATCATGCTTCTGCCTGGCACATGTGTGGGGATAACATGCCCACATCAAGACTGCTCCCACTGAAAGACCTCTCAACTCAGAACCACATCTGTGCTTAAAAAGAATAGTAACAGAAAAGGAAAAATATAAACAAAAAAGAGTAACATTCAGAGAAAGTTATGGCAAAGACATTCTTCAGTAAAACCAGACCAGCCTGCACTGCAACATCGATTGGCAATACAAGAGCACTCCTCTCCAAACACTGCAGTCTGTTACTGCTGACAAGAAAAGGCAGCAGGCAGGAAAGGAAAAATGGTGCAGAGGGAAGGTGGCAGTCCCAGAAACAGCCTTTCAAGGCACAGTAGCTCAAGAAGCTGAAACAGAAATCCTAATCTCAATTTAGAAAATGTCAAGAAACAGCACTTTTTGTTAAATTAGTATAAAAGTTTAGCTGAAAAATCATTCAGTCAAGTAAAAGTCAATCCCCAATTACTAAAGCAGTAGCATGACCATTGAAGGGTTTCTGGCCACAAACCAAGAATAAAGAAACTCAAACCTCCTTATGGTTTGACCCTAGTGTTAATCCCTACATGAAGCCTTATTAATACAAACTCAAAGCCAGCATTATCTTGTCATTGCAGCAGGAAAACCAGCAAATCCTCGAGAATCCTGAGTCTTCTTTGAGGATCTCAATGACAAATTTGAAACTATAAATTTGTCAAGCACTTTTCTTTCCACTGTTTCCAACAATCTCTGATAAATCCTTTTCACATAAAGACCAAAAGATGGCAAGTGACTCTAACCTTTCCCAGGGCTTTAAGGAGTCATGCTCACTGTACACATGTCATCCCATGATTTGATGTTTGGCATCAAACCTATTGGAAATAGGGGAAAATAATTCATATTTCAAAATATACAAAGCAGCAGCTTTTTGCTTTTCCCCACCAAAAAAACCCCACCAACAATATTCAGTGTAATTACAGCACTGTATTTAAATAAAGCAACTCTAAATGATATGATTAAATGGCCAAACAGTCCTTGCAGGTGTTTACAGAACACTGGGGCTCATATCTGTAATGAGGAAGATTCTTCTATCAGTCTGAGAAACTTTCTACCAACAGTTTATGCACTCAAGCATGTCATGTCCTAACAGAAGCACCACCTACACACTTCAAGCAGAAACAGAGCAGGACAACTGAACAGCCAATCCCAGAACCATGGGGAGAACTGGGAAAGGAAGAGTGGAAAGACATCTCTGCCCTCCAGCTTAGGGGTGTGGAGAGGTTGCACAGGATGAATACTGGGAGGAATATCAACACATTGCAGAGGGTAGAAGCTGATGAAAGGCTTCTGAAATTCAGTGCAGACACTTCCAATGAACAACAGGTAAGACACTTTTCCCAGGTTCTACACTTGTGACTTCCAAGAGATGCCAAAGTACTGACCTCACAACTGCTTCATAAGATGGGCATCCACACTTGGGAAAGAGGAAGACCTCAACATCTGGCTACTTAGTCTGGCTTCAAAACCCAGCTGACCTCAGCAGGATCACTACTCTATAACCCAACACATTTCAAGGACATGTTGCCTATGCACCTCAAAGAATGGTCAATTTTGTAATCCTTTGCAGCAGCAGCCCATAGAGGACTCATTATTTCCAGTAAAGCTAGTTTAATGTTCTGATGTGTACAACAGCCCCACCAGTATTCAGAGACAGAACCCAGAAAAGCCCAACCAGAGCAAAGTAAAATACAATCCTCCAGTAAGCTGAACAACACTCTCCAAAAATACTGCCCTGCAACAGAAAAATGATACAGAGAAGCTGCAGCAAAACTTGCAGGAGGACTTCAAGCTGAACACGCCTTTTCCTGTCTTCTATAATCTGATCTAGCACTTGCAGATATGTCACAGAAGTAAACAGGATCCAGAGGCAAATGCATCTCCTACCATCCTTACTGCATCATCTGAGTCTGCAGGACTATGCAAATGTGGACAGAATAAACTGTTACCACTGCCCCTGCATAGTGCAGGTTCATGGCATAGAAAACCCCAAACAATATTCAGTTTAGTTTGCAAGTAGGGCAAAAATTATCTATCTGAAGCCAAACAACTGGTGGTAGCAAACATCCAAACCCACACAAAAGCTATCTTTAACAGGACAAATCTTTTAACACATTCAAAGCTTATCATTCATCTGAGCAACTCAGCTCTCATCCCATCTTAACATTCCCAGAGAACCAGAAGACTCCTGGAGACTACTTCAAAATGCTTCTCTGCTAATGGCTCTCCCAGTAAATTCAAGAACTGCAACTTTGAGAGTGAGAGGCAGTGTACAATGGCCTGAGTGCTTCTCTGGGTGTTAGGAGAACACCACCACACCCCTTTGAGGGTGCCTGTGCCTCAAATTGTATCTCAGTGGCAACAGCAAACCTTTACAACCACGTAATTGAATAGTTCACAAATATGTATATAAAGACTAGGAAATATCTATTTAAATTGTTTGTATGTTGTAGAATTAAGATAATGAGTAGGTTTATTCAAGTCATATCAAGAGATTTTTTTACTGGAAATGAACTTGCAATGAGAAATGTGAAATGTTAAGGAGCTGTCAGTGCTAGGATGATTCGGACTAACTCAGTAACTGACCTGTGTTATCCATCTGAGTAGAGACTGGAGGAGAAACAAGATGAAGAAGAGAAAGCTTGAGGATGACCAGACTCTTAAGTCTAAGCTACAGGAACTAAGCTGCAGCACCAAAACAGTCTTTAGATAACCATGTTAGTGGAACTATTACCCAAAGGACTTCGGTTTGTAATAAAATTTGTGGCATTATAATATTAACCCCCTGAGAAGTGTTGAAGTGGCATATATTGCACTAAGCTGTAATTAGTTTCCAGTTTTAAAGCACTAGACAAGCATGAACTAATGAATTTTCATAAACACTGTTGTTAGTGGCCAGAAGGCTCCTACTTTTATACCAAGGAAAATAAATCATACTGACTATTCTCATGACCACTTAAGTTAACAAAATGAGGAAGGACACTCCAGAGAGCTAGGCATGGAAATGCTGATTTCTAGTGCCATTAAAATACAACCAAGTTCTGTTTTTTCCCCTCTCACGCTGCTATAAAAAGACCACATTGTTTCTTCAGTCTCCTAACATCATCTCTGCCAATGGAAGTGAAAGATGGTGGAGGAAAAAAAAAAAGCATGAATGATCTCTCTCAAACTTCTTTAACCATATACATGCAGAAGCTTAAACTCCTTCTGTGTGCTTCCTATCTGTCCAAGCTACCAATGGCTTCTAGAACTACACACTCTTGCTTCCTTCCCTCCAAAATTTCCATCTACAGTTTGACATCTTTCAGGCCATATCCATCTCTGCTCTGTTCTTCATTAGCTCACTTCTACCTTTACCATTAGCTCACTTCTACCAGGCTTTCCCTGGAGCCTTCTCTTCTCCAAGCTGAACAACCCCAACTCTCTCAGCCTGCCTCCACAGGGAAAGTGTTCCAGCCCTTGGATCATCTTTGTGGCCTCCTCTGGACCCACTCTAAAAGGTCCCTGTCTGTCTTGTGCTGAAGGCCCCAGGCCTCAGAACAGTATTCTTTTTCTTTTTCCTCATTCTACAGTGCTTAACAGTTCTCAGTCTTTAATCCTTACTTCAAGAGTCAGTACTCACCACAACTAAGCTGCCTGCTTTGCTTCCAACTTCCCCTTGCTCTACCTCCTGACTCTGGTACGCCTGTCACTCCCTCCTTAACCATTTGTCTTCCTTCCACGTCTACAGCACATACCCCAACTCTCAAAACACTCTTCTATAAAGCTGTCAGCAGGTATGGCACAAACACATCCTGCTCTCAGGAGTTTTCCACCATTCTGCCACCCACATGGAGCTCTGTCATAACTGAAGCTGGAAGCTTACTGGTATAAAACCAAGACTTCATGCTTGGCCAGCACTGATCACATTGCTTGCACTCAATACAATGACATCATTCAGCTGCTGCTTTTTCTTTTTTTGATTCATGTTTATAACTTGGCATAAGTATCTTGGGATGAGATTTTGAAAGGATTTAGGAAATAAAGCAGCTACCTTACTTTTCAAAATCAGTATTAGGACAGTACTCAACTCTTAAGAGCACTTAAATGTTCTTGAGTTTAGCCTGAAACACAACATGATCCATACACATTTTGCAGAGAATATTATGTAGTTTTAGGGATTTATAAAAAGAAAGCAGTAAGGTTTTTTTTTCTGACAGATTTAGAACACATGCTTCATATCCTACTCAAAGTGAAACTCTGCTCATGCTTCAGTTATGGAAGGAACCTACTTCTCAAGAGAGTCAAGACTACAGAAAAGTAATAGCTCCCTTTGCTACTTAGCCTGGAGTCACTAACCACGCTTAAGAAAAGACCAATTCTCTTTAACAATATTTTAAACAGATCACTCCAGCACAGCAATGACATCCCTAAAAGTGACACTTGCACCAGAAGAGTTGACTTGACTGTAGCAGAGCAATCACCCTTTCAGGATCACTCTGAAGGCAAAATACAAGGAGCAACAGGTCATGTTAGAAACGTAATTCCATAGCTTAGATCCAGGCTGGGCAGGTGATAGGCTGCTCCAGCACCTCTCCACTCTGCAATCTCTAGAAGACATTCCATAATCAGAGCAATACATATTTATAAAGTATTTACACAGCCTATTTAAGTCAGAGTTATGATTACACAACCATTCATAATAGCTCAACAGGAGACATCATCAGCTATTGTTCAGATTCACACTAACACAAAGGTTATTTTTAAGACATAAAAACACAAAGCCACTTAGGTTTAAGAGACCTACAAGAACAGATTTAATCTATTTTAAGATTCTCAACCCCCACCCCCACAAAACCCTATGCCACTACCATTTTCTACACAAGTCTATGAACCAATAAACAGCAAATTTCACTTAAATTCTTTGCTTCCTTTTGCTGCATTTGCATGGAAATGGAGTGCAGGGACTCCAGCTGTCACAGACAGTTAACACTTCAGCTCGAGAATCATGACATATTTCTTCTTCCTTCCCAACCTTCCTACTGAATTGTACAGTCCATCTCAACCCCATTCTTAAATGGTATACTCCATCTTTAGCTGAGAACTTCAATGCAACAAAAATCTCATTACATGAGTACTAACACAGACATTCAAAATTAAACAGGAAGTATACAGAGGGAATGTTTGCTAGATTGCTCAAATTGGAATAGAGAAGGGAGTGGTTTTTAAATTCTTCTCATTAACCCATGCATATCTTTTCTTAAAAATCACATTACTAGTTACTCTTCCTTTACTGCAAACCTTTTTTGTTGTTGTTTTGGTTTGTTGTTTTGTGAGTTGGTGCACTAGTTAACAAAGGGTAGAAATAATCATCTGGTAAAAACACTACACAGGTACTAGCTTTGTTATAAAACATAAAAGCCCTTTATATCCCAGCTTTCCCACATATGAAATGAGGACAATTATGTCAGAAACTCTTCATTATTCTTGTTTACCAAAAAAAAGGGGGGGTGAAGGAGCTAAAAGCATCTGTTTGCTATACCACAGCATACCATTAAAAAATGCTTAAGATCCATAAGGAGGTTTCTCCATCAGCACTTTAAGTCACAGCACCACAGGAAGAAGAAGGGGATGCACTCAGTCAGGAACACCAAAAGAGAAACCTTACCAGCTGGAATTCTCTGCGCCTGTCGTAGGCATGCTGGATGCCACTATCTGCCCAGAGAGCTCTTATGGCTGGCAGGTACTGTAGAAACACTGCTGTCTCCACCATGCCTTGCACCGCCGTGACCGAGCGAGTATCGAAAGCCATCATCGTATCTCCGTGAGTCTGGTTAGCAGGATCTCCCCAAGGGATATGAAGTTTCTCTCTGGCATCAACGAGGACTCTCACACCTTTAACGACATGAAAGAGCAATGCAATTAAAGAGCTTCTCAGCAGCTACTATTTCCTTAGCCTACAAACCTGGGAAGATTCAAACAATGCCTCTACTCTAGACAAGGCTCAATAGGGCTATCCAGCCGGAGGGAAATCAGAAAGCTTCTGAAACACTGACTCCAAGCACTGCATTTTCAGGTAATATCAAAACTCAAGATATTTCCTATCAGAAAATTATGGCCATGATCAACAGTGTAACACCCACGGGACAAGTTTAACTTCTTAAAAAGTGCTATTTCTCATTTCTAAATCCTCAATCTTTGCTGTCAAGCGATCTCTTTTCGCTGGCATGAATACAAACAAAGTGCGTTTAAAAGCTTACTTCAGAACATGTTAAACCATCAGACTGCTTACTTTAAGGTTCCCTAGTCTCTGTATTATTCTTATAAACTTGGTATCTAGTTTTATCACACTGTCCAGATATCACTACCTTTAGCACTTTCAGAGATAAGACAATATTCACTAAAATGACAGCACTTTCTACAAAGTAGGGGTTTACTGCTTAAGTGCAGGAGGAGTTCTATCACCTGAAGACTTCCTTGCCCTCTTTTTGTTGTTGTTTTGGTAAATACTCTAGGAGAAACAGATCACTTTAAACCTCTCTTATAAAAGACTTTTTAAAGAATTCACTGAGCTCAAAATGATAACGAAAATGAATTTCAGTACTAAATCTGCTGATGGAAACCAAAACTTCACAAATATGCAACTATAAAGACATGGGGAAAGGTATAATGAAATTAAAATGGAGTAACAGATGACTTGTTTGATGCCCAAGTAATTTTACAAGCTTCATTCTCCCTCCATATCTTTTCTACCTGTCAAAAGCAATGACTGCAGGAAAGCAGCACCCACAAAAGATCTACCGTTCCTACATGTATACGTTCACAGAGCAGGAAGTACCTTGCTGTAATAAACTCTAAGCTGGTCAATGTGCATGCTCGTGATTTCTACTGCCTTGCAATTTACAGTTTTTCCAGGCTTGATTCATAAACA
Organism: Galbula dea; assembly: GCA_013399015.1. NCBI lineage: Eukaryota > Metazoa > Chordata > Aves > Piciformes > Galbulidae > Galbula > Galbula dea. The sequence goes on along the minus strand of VWZX01004773.1, from coordinate 3,813,231 downwards.
GTTTTGTAGAACGATTCTCTTTAAGAACCACTGGACCTCAGCCACCCTTCAACACTGGGGCTGAGATCTGACAGCATTTTGCTGTCTTGAGAAAATCTGTTAAGGCTTTGTCCAACTCTTCCACAGTCCAACCGGAAACTCTGACGAGCGATTAAGAGACAGAAGACAACTAAGAATGACCAGTTAAGTAAGGATGACAGCAGTGAATTGAAGAGCCTGCTCCTAAACCGCGTGTGGAGGTTTTGGCAACGCATCTATGAAAGTGGCTCCGCGTGCGGGTTTCTGTTAACTGATGCGTCAGCCTAGTTTCCAACATGATGCCAACGTTTCTTCCACTGAAGCGAAAACGCAGACAGCGCTTCGTCCCTGGGCACCGGACAAGTCTCATCCTCATGCACTTTCAGGTGCATCCTCCTCCCATCCATTACCGTTCATTACTGCGATCGCGTTACTAGGAAATGACAAAGCTCGGGACCTTACGGAATGAAACCGCTGCTCCCACGACAGGAGCTGAAGCCGCCCCCGGGCTAGCACTCGCCGCGGGGGACGCCCCGCCACCGCCGGCTGACATCGCGCGGGCCCGGGGAAGGGGGAGGGACTGCTCCCCGCTCGCTGACTCCGGCACTGCGGAGCCGCTTGTCCTCGCCGGGAGGAAAGGGTGAGGTGCCCACAACGAAAGCACCGACCGAGTGGAAGGAAGATGCGACCCCAGAACGAGGGACCGAACCCCCCCTCTCCCGCCCTGAGGGCGGCACCTCTCCAACCTCCCCGGCCTGGCCGGGCTGTGTCCCCGCAGGCCCGCCGGCCCGGGGCCGGGAGGTGCAGGCCGACCCCAGCACCGCTGCTCACCCACCCTTGATCACGTTGCTGTAGATAGTGGCGCGGAACTCCTCACGGGCCGCCCGGTCCCAGTCCTGCCCGTGGATGATTCGCATCTGCTTGAGGAAGGTGGACTTGCCGCTCTCGCCCGCGCCCAGCAGCAGGATCTTGACGAGACGCTTCACGTACGTCTTCTCGCGGTTCAGGCACTTGTCGATCTCTTTGGACTTGCGCTGCTGCTCGGCCTCGCCGCTGGTGAGCAGGCAGCCGGGGAAGCAGCCCGACAGCACGGAACGCGACGGCAGGAAGTCCGCCATCTTAGCGAGCACTGCCAGCGAGGGGAGCGGCCGCCGAGCCCAGCCCAGCCCAGCCCGGCCCGGCGCGCACCAGCAAGCTCTGCCCGCGCGCGCATACGCNCGTGACGCCCCCGGTGTCTTCTCACTCCGCGGCCCCCGTCATGTGATAGCTGCTCGGGGCCGCCCTAGGCGGGAGCTACGTCCGCGACCGGAGCCTCCCAGGAAATGGCGGGAGGGGAGAACTGCTGTCTCGGTCCGTTCCCTGTTCCGTTACGGATGGGGGTGCCTTCGCAGCCGTCACTCGCGG
>VWZX01004773.1:3645293-3811772 GCA_013399015.1 Galbula dea | reverse complement strand
GTGAGGTAAAGTGAGGCCCAGGCTTAGCGAGTCCCGGCGGTGGTACCTCTGCCGCCGCCGCTGCTGAGAGGCAGCCGTGGGAGGTCAGCCGTCGGTCAGGGGAGCAGGATGGAGCTTGCCAGCTAAGCAGTTTTTTGTTCTCGGTACAAAAAGAAAATAGAGTTTCGTTAAGACGCTTTGAACAGTTTGGCACGTACTTCCCTTTTGCTCCTCGGAGAAGAGCTTTCCAGAGACTGCAGCAGGCTGAGCAAACACCGGCTCTGGGCCTCATGGGACAGTGCGGGGGTACAGGGCGAAAAGAGGGGAACTTTTTACTTCTTGTGCTTTTTAAACTTCAGTTAAAAGGAACAAAGACGGTATTTTCAAATGCTTAATAGTAAAATTGTCCTAAAAGTTGACAACCCTTTACATGAGGGGTAGAGCAAAGAACAAGATGAGGCACATGTCGAGTTTAGGTCTCATCTCAACCAGAAATGCAGAGGGCTCCTGAGTGTCTACAGTTCTTTTTGGAGTGAAATAGTTTTCAGTGAATGAAAATCCTTACCAATGTTTCTCCTTTTGTGTTTCTTGTCTGCAAAGTGAAACGGGTAACAGCACTTGTGCTTTCCTTCAAAAAGTTTAGTGTTCTTGCTAAGGGAGGATGAACGCTTATTGCCTCTTAGTAAGGAGAGGGTTAAAAATAAGGAAGTCAAGAACAAAATAGAAACTATATTGGTTGCCTACTTTTTGAGCAGCTAATTAACAGCTACCAGTGAAGTATTTAAAAAGAAATGCCATAAGCAGTAGAAGCAGATTAAGAAAATCATAGTCATGCCGCAGAGAAGATAACCAACAGCCAAGCTTGCCCAAGGGTGGCATAATAAGTCCTTGCCTTCCAGAACAGCAGCAAGATGCACCTAAAAGCTGGGCTACAACTATAAAGGATGAATGAATGAGTGAAGAGTAAAAGCTGTTTTCTAGTGTCTGCCAACAGCAGTAGCAGTTTCCCAACCTAGGTCATCCCTTACCAGAGGCTAGAACTGCTACAGGACAAACAGGCATCTCCTAGAGCTACCTGTACTTCCTTTCAGGGTGACTTTCATCTCTCCTTGGTCTCCCTGATAGTCTCTGTTTTGCTCCAGCATCTGCTTCCTGCTGTCCATCTCAGGGCAGGTCCCTGCCATTCCTCCCTGCTGTCACTCAGCCCTCTCAAACTTAACCACCTCCTTCTCAAATGCTGCCCTTCCACGTTTCCTGCTGCCCAACTCACCTAAGTCTTGGGTAGTTCCTGACCTCTTCCCAGTGATACCCTAACTCCTCTTCATATTCCCAGTGGCTGCCAAACCCTCCACGAATTCCTAAGTACACCATTCCCAATGCCACAGGGGCATGGCTCTCAGTCCACTGCAGAGTGGGAAGGGCTGTTCCTGCCCTGGGGATGATGGTGTTCCCTGGAGAGGACACTGAAGTGAACTCAGCGTCATCCAGCTCAGCAGGGGAAGCCAAATAGGTCAGGTGTTCACCCAGCTGCATCCTGTCCCCCCCAGCAGACAGGAGCTTCATCTCTGAGGCAGGGTGTGTAAGGTCTTTCTCCATTTTGGTTTTTCCCTTCCTCTTTGCCATCTCTTTCCTTAGCTTTGCTGTCCCTGGAACGTCCAGGAGTGACTGGAAGCAAATGCTGCCCCTTTGTGTGCACAGCTCTTCCCATCTGCCTGGTAAGGAAGCTTCTCATTTTGAGAGCTTGTGCCCTACCAAGACAGGACAATAGACTCTGGAGGTATCACTTTAACTATTGCCATGCTGGAAGACCTGAGATTAAGTCACATCTTTCCCTATGCCACAATTTAAGAGTTTTGGTTTGGCTTGGGTTTTTTTTTTTGGTAAACTGCTTGGAAATCTTAAAGAACTGTGCCCTGAAATTCAGCCTCCACTTGCCACACTTGCAGTACCATTTCTGTTGCTTCACTTAAGTTACACCTTCCTTCCCCTCAGGGCTGTCCCCAGTTTCCTTAGACAGAAAGGTAGTTTACTCACCACATGCTTTTTGTGTTGCATGATTCAACTTCTGATGTGTGAAGAAGGGGCAACCACGTAGGAAATGGGATCTTTAACGAAAGAGGGATCCCCTCTGTAGTGCTTTCCACAAGAGGATTGTTGAGAATGGTGAGTGGGTCTGTTGAGACTGTTCACAGCTGATGGGGGCTTTACAAGAAGAAGAGAAGGACAAAATTAAATTCTCACCAGACCCTTCCCCAGCCAGGACATACTCTGTGGCCTCAGGTGCAGACTGAGAGGGGTCTGTGGGCTCTGAAGAGCACACAGGTCTGCACCGTTGCTCTGTGATGCATTGACCACAAGTGTTTCCTCAGTGTAGCATTGTGTACCTCCTGCATCAGGTTAGGAACATCCATGTTACTAACAGTTACATAAACAGCACTTGAGTTCACTGTAGGAAGCAGGCGTGGGAGGTAAAGAGGAGTCACCAGGGAATGTCTTTTGTCATTATTATTTTTAAATTGTGGCTGGAAGGCTGCCCAGCAGAAAAGAACCTGGGCATGCTGGTTGACAGCTGGCTGAACATGAGCCAGCAGTGTGCCCAGGTGGCTGAGAAGGCCAACAGCATCTTGGCTTGAATCTGCACTACTGTGGTCAGCAGGACTAGGGCAGTGATCCTTGCCCTGTACTCAGCAGTGGTGAGGCCACACATCAAATACTGGGTTCATTTTTGAACTCCTCACTCCAAAAAGGATAATGAGGTGCTAGAGTGTGTCCAAAGAAGGGCAGCAAAGCTGGTGCAGGGTCTAGAGCACAAGTGTTGTGAGGAGCAGCTGAGGGAACTGGGGTTGGTTAGTCTGGAGAAAAAGAGGCTCAGGGAAGACCTTCTCACTCTCTACAACTCCCTGAAAGGAGGTTGGAGTGAGGTGGGTTTTTTTTAACTCTTCTCCTGCGTTACTGGGGAGAGGACAAGAGGCAATGGCCTCAAGTTATACCAGGGGAGGTTTAGGTTGCACATTAGGAATGTTTTCTTCCCAGAAAGAGTTGTTAAGCATTGGCCCAGGCTGCCCAGGGAAGTGGTGGAGTCACCGTCTCTGGAGGGGTTTAACCACACAGATGTGGCACTTGGCAACGTGGTTTAGTGGCATGGTGGTGGTGGATCAAAAACTGGACTCTGTGATCTTAGAGGTCTTTTCCAACCTTAATGATTCTATGATTTCATGATTATTTGGGGCACAAAAATGCCAGGACTAGGATGGGGAGCCAGAAATCAGCAGGGAGTCCTGCACCTGCTCTCTGCCACTCTCCCCTGCTGTTCAAATCCCTTGCTTTCCTGACTGACAAATTCACACATAAAATGGCCAGAGTGTGTCAGGGACCAGAAGAAACCAGAAAAACTGAGCTCTTAGTTTCCAGTGCTGCTAGTCTGGTTCTGTTCCCCTAACACTGGCATCAGACAGCTCCATCGTGAGGAAGTACTCTGTAACCCTATGGTCTTCCTATGGTCACCATTAGTCACAACTTCCCCACACGGCAAAGCCACTGACCTCCCTCCGAAACCACCTGACTGGCTCCTGCACCCACAGCTCAGCTGAGTTGACCAAGACTGGTGGCATCCAAGAAACAGATGCCTGAAGCAGTGTTTACCTTTTGCACAGTCACAAGAACTTGGTCTTAGGCACCCTCCTTTTACCCTGGCTTCATACCAGGAGAGCTTTGGGGAAAGGATTCTCCCTTCTCCAGAGGAGCAAGTGGTGCGTGGAAGCTCTGCCAGCTCCTGCCTTGCCACCTGCTCTGCACAAACACCCTCCTTTTGTAAGGATTATTCCCAGCGCGCCTATCAAACTGGGCTCACACCCGAAGCTGCAGGCACTCAGAAGGACGTGACCTCTCTTCATCAGGCCCCCCCCTGCTCCCAACACGTTCCAGAAGGATGTGACCCGTGCTCAGTCCTCGCCCATGCTCTCAGCCATTGCCCCTCCCTCCACTCCTGCGAAGGGCTCGGGCACGCCCCGCCGCGCGCCGGGTGAGCGCCCACTAGCGCCCCGAGGCGGCCCGCGCTCATTTGCATGAAGATGCTGATTGGCTGTGGCGCGCAGGGGTGGCCCCGCCCCCGGGTGGGAAGGGTGGTGGTGGCCGCGGGTGGCGGGTGGTCGCAGCCAGGTACGTTTCGCCGGTGCCGCTGCGCCTCCAGTCCGCTCTGCCTGTTCCCCAGCTCGGCCCGCCACCATGACTATCACCCAGCTCGACCAGGGGCAGCGCTTCCGCCCGCGGATGGCCTTCCTGAAAAAGGTGAGGGGCTGAGCAGCGCTGGGGCAACCGCACCGTGGTGGGCATCAGCACAGAGGGAACGTCGGGGCCGCGTCCGGGCGGGGAGATGCGGTGCTCCAGGCGGGAGGGACCCGTGTTCCTAGCATCCTACTCCCCGGTGCCTCTCTGGGTGCGTGGAGTGGCAGACCCGTCCCCGGGGATTTGAGACCACGACCTGTTGCGGAGCCCCGTAAATACCAGCTGGGATACTGTTCGGGCTGCGGGGCAGCGTGTGCTGGAGTCACGGAGGGAATAAAGCTGTAATTTTGTTTATTTTCGTAGCTTAGCCTCAGCTGAATTATTCTCCTGACACGTTTTCTCCCTCTGCCATCTTGTTGCCCAAAGACCCTTAACACTCATTTCCTAAGGGAAAGCCAATCACCCGCAGTGCCAGACCACCGAGTGGGTCCAGTGTGTGCATTCCCTGTGCTTCCAGCTGATGTCTGCTTTCGGAGGATGTAGCATGGCCAACTGGCTGCTCTCTGCCTTTTCCCACATTTTCAAACGAGCGTATTTGTGACCTGAAAGAGTGGGGAGATGTCTGCCTACGCCTTTGGATGTGAACCGTAACGCATTTGGTTGTTGGTGGCTTTTTTTTCTGCAGCATTCATTCAAAAGCGGAGCCGGTTTTAGTGTATCTGGTATCTGCAGGTTTTAAAAAGCGGAGTGTTAAGCTAGCTTTTCTCCCACCCACCTCTCCTGCCTCCAGCTTATCCTGTTGAGTGGAATTAACTGAATTTCCAGTGACAAGTACAGCCAGCCAGTTGCTGGTTGAGTTGTAGTTAGCTCTCCTGCAATGCCTACGACGTAAGGAGGCTTCTTGGGGGCGAAAGAGGGAATGTTTGAGGCTATTCAGTGCTAAGGAAATTCAAATACTGTACTTTTTATGCTAGAGGATGTAAAGAAGATACTTGCTTTGGTGCTGTGTCTTTCAAGGTAAATTTGGCTGGGGAGCCCTGCCAAAGGAAATACTCTGGGCCAAGTTCTGCACCGAGTAATTCTCCATGGAGTTGTGTGTGGGGGTGCAGAGGAGAAGCTGTGTGCTGTGGGAAAACAACCTCCAGCAGCTGGGCTTTAGCTGCTCCATAAGAGCATAGCAGTCTTTGCAAAGTGCTCTGAGTTCCTCAGGTGGGAAGATCTGCTAAAATACTCCAGAGCATGCACTACTGACACTGAGCAGCAAGAGGGTTTGGTTTCAGTAGTTACAGTGCCTTGCAAGTCCAAGACCTGTTAGCACTAGGAAATGAAGCTCCCAGGTAAAGGCTTTAGCTCTCACCTCTGCTTTTCCTCCTCCTCTGTTTTCTCCAGACCTTGGGGGAGCTGTGAATGGAGCCTTGGCTATTAGAAGGCAGTGTGTGGACAGCCATGTCCTCAGAGCTGCCCTGAAGTATTGAGCATCTTTCCTGGTTGCCTGTGGTGGGAGCTGAGGATGCTCAGCATGCATCCAGTGAATACCTTGCAGGCTTAGATCCACAAGGAGCTAAAATCTTAGAGAGAAGCTTACTTACTTAAGTCTGTATTTGTCTTCATGGCTGAACTATGGGGCAATTGGGGAGGCCACTCCAAAGCCCTGCAATGCCTGCTGATCCATGAAGTACTCATGGCTAATGCTTAGGTTGTTTTATTCTATTTTTTTTCCTCTCCTAAACTGTCTTGTTAGGGAGGATATTGGCACAAAAGTCTTTTGGAACAGGGAGGATGCCCCTGAAATACTTTTTGGCTGTACGTGCTTGGCCAGATGCTGGGAGAGCTTGAATCAATCCAAGCTCTTGGTGCCTGTGCCTTCCCAGGCAGCCAGGATCTGGCCTTCACTGGCTATCAGCTGGCAAAGGAAGAGGCAGAGTTGTGCTCTCCAGTGGCTGCTGGGCTGTGGATTTTCCCTTGCTGTGCTACATGAGCTGCATCGTGACTCATACATCGTGGGTAGACTGATGAATGCCTCTGATCTTTTTCCTCTGCCTCCTCCTTGCTCTGGTCCCCAATGGCTCTTCCTGAGACAGCTCTGCAAACAGGGAGGGACTAGCCCGGGGGTCTGCAATATGGCTGGGGGCTTCTCCAACCTGCATTCCATTCTTCAGGCTTAGACTTTCCAGCAGCTGATGGCCCTCATCTCTCTGGGCATTTCTTGAGGTGTGTGAGCATCTGAATTGTGGTTTTGCTGGAAGAAGCTACCCATAAGACTCCTGATCTCTGTTTAAGTGGGGTCCTGGACACAGATGAAGCTGAACCTTAGGTCAAGCTCAGCCTCATCCAATCTCCTCTTTCCCTGTCCCAGGTGGGGAGATGCCAGTGCTGTTCTGTGAAGCATTGCACTGAGCATGCCATGTTCCCAGCAGTCCTGGTGAGAGGCTCAGCCAAATGGCACTGGGCTTCAGTTTGGTTTTGTTGCCTTCTGAATTTAAGTAGGAGGCTTGGCCAGAGTGATGGCTGCACAGTGAGGGAAGAGGGAGCATGTGGGAAGAGTCAGCTACAGCCCTGCCCTTCCCCTGTCTCAGATTTATTTCCTCTGGGTGTGGGATTGCTGTGCACTGAATGGGAACTGGCCTTCTCTCAGGTTTAATTGAGAAGAAGCAGGCAGTTTGAGATGGTTATCATTTGATTTTTTTTGATTTCTTCTTGTTTCCAATCATCCATGAATGTGCAAAGCAGGATTGCTAGTTGTTGGTCAAGAAAACAATTGAATTAGCCTCCTGAGGCCAGAGTTGTGCTGAATGACTGTATTGCTATGTTGGGAATCAGAGCAGGGAGGAATGATCTTTGCAAGCAGGACCAGGCAGTGAGGAGGGGGCTAGGACAGGGCAAATACTCACAGTGAAGAAAGCAAGAGATGGTTATGGCACCAGGAGTGGGCACTCAGCTGTGAGCTGGAGACTGCTGGGAAAATTTACCTTATATCTGAAGCAAAGATGCCCCTGTCTGGGCTGATGCTGAGAGGACCTGAGCTCCTGCCCTTGCAAGTGTTTTGCTGTTGAATATCTAGAGTCTCAACATCTGGAGCCTGACACTTCTGCAGCGTGGATGCCTGCACACTGAGGAGCTAGCAGGTGCCCAAAGGGTCAAGCTCAGAGAAGCAAGGATGGGAAACACACTTGAGGTACCTCACCTAAGCAATCCCATATGCTCCCACCACTCCCCTCTGTGGAAGAACATCCAAGCTGGACTCATCCTCCCTCTCCAGAACTATGGGCACCCCATCAATCACTGATCATTTGCAGAGAGGACCCTTACCCTCCCCAGGGGTCCTCAAATGCACTGATGCTTTTTCTTACCCTTTGCACCTTCAAGCTTTGTTTTGCACTCAGTGAACCTGGTGACTTCTTGCAATCAGTTGAGGGGCAGACAGTTGTCCTGTTGCCATCTCTGTGGGTTTTGGGGTGAGGTCACCTCTGGGCAGAGTTTCTGGTTGATCTGAAGGGAGATCTCAGTGGGACTTAAGATGTCTGTGCTTGAGGTGAGCTCACTCCAGAGCCTGGCTCCTTTAGCAGTGTGCATCTCCACCCATCAACCTGCATCAGGAAGTGGCTTCTGGCTCTACAAAATTCAAACCAGACAGAGCTTCCCTGGCTGAAAGCATGACAAAATGTGCCAGGGCCCTCAGCAAAGCAGGCAAATGTTCCCACTGTATTTTAAGTAGCTCTCCTGGCCTCTTGCAGGCAGGCTGGTGCTGATAACCACTCCTCATTGCCAGCAACCTGCAATCAGCAGCGTTCCCTGAGGAGAAGAGGAAGAGGCAGGCTGAGCTTTCATCAGCAGAGCTCCTGGTTTGCAGGCAGAGCAGCAGGCACCCCCCAACAGCAGTTCCCTGGCTCATCTCTCTAGGTTTTTCTTCCTTTAATATCTCTGATGTCTCTGATGAGAGGGAGCTCTGCAGGGTGTGAACACAAGAGTCTGGAGCTCTTTGCTGCTTGAAGAAAGGAAACATGCTGTGCTTGGGAGGCTCTGTGAGTTTCTGAGCCAATCCCTCACTCTTGGCTAGGAAAGACCAATCTCTTGAGCCCACCAGGGAGCAAACTGTAGCCCCGTGCTGGGGCAGGGTGTGCTGTTAGCACTTGTAGGGAGCAAGTCCTGCTTGAGCCTGCTGGGTCCTACCTGCAGCTCACCGTGGTGGTGCTGAGCAATGGGAGGTGTTCCTGTGCAGTGTCCCTGTGTGCTGAAGAAGTGTGGCATGCAGTTAGACTCCAAGATAGCCCTGTTTGCTTAGAGGGAACTGAATCTGAGTTTCCTAAATGAGGGAGTGCCCTGCCTGCTGGACCATCCTACCTCACCTTGTCTCATCTGGGCATCTCTCCATGCCCAACCTTGAACTTGCTGAGGCTGAAATTGGGAGTTTAGTTAGAAGGTCTGAAAAAGTCTACATCTTTCATTGCTTTGGCTCTGGTTTTGCTACTTTAAAGTATCTTATGTAAGTATTTATGCAAATATTTGTATGAAATTTTACCAGGCTTTTTCTGGTTTAATATTAATTTGACACTGGCATTATAAACAGTTGAAAATTCATTTTTACTGTCAAGCCCAGAGTGCATCCTGTCACTACAGGCTTAAATCCTCCCTGAACTTGGCAAGACTTGGGTCCAAAGTCACTGTGGTGCCTCTGAAGACAATACCCTTCATTATGCATGAGTGTCATCAAGTCACACTTGTTAAATCCTCTAATCCTAGTGAAAAAGCTACAGCCTCAGCAAAAGTGAATGTGCAGAGATCAAATTGATCCTAGTGGGCCAGTTGTGATTTAGTATCTCTGGAAGCAGAAGACCAAAAGAAGAGCATCTTCCAGAAGGCCAGTGCTCTCACAGCACTGGGATCACCTAAAAAGAGGAGATGAGGAGCATGCCCCAACACCATCCTGAGTGCAGGATCCCCAGAGCAGGCAAGAGTCTCTTGTGCCTTTGGGATGGTGCTAGCTGGCAGTCAAATGTAAGAGGAAGAAAATAGCTTTGAAAACCTTCATCTTTTAAAAAGAGAAAAGGTAATTGGGAATGAGAAATAAAAGAACTCTGGCCCTGGGGAGGGGAGACTCATCCTTCAGAACATGGTCTGTTGTAGAGTCATTGACCTCCCTCAGGAACTGGAGGCAGGAGATGCTGCCAGATAGGAGGGTGGCTTGCTCTGGAGGGTGGCTTGCTCTGGAGGGTGTGTCTATGCCCTGTCCTCAGAGGGACTGAGCCTTGCTGCCCACAGATGGGTCTGAGAGGCAGGGTGGGTGGATGCAGCTGTCCTCAGGAACGGCCAGAGTCCCTTGTACACTTCCTTCCTACATGCTGGGCTCTGTTCCTGGGTCTGCAATCTGCTTTCCCACATGTCAGTTCTGGTACTCACTGTAATCAGCCCTTGGCCAGCTTCTCAGAGCCTTGGCTTGGGTGGTGGCTGTGCTTTCTCAAAGGATGGACCATTCTCATCTGGCCTGGGTTGAAGCTTCTTGCTCAGCTCCAGAGCAAAGCTGTGGGCTTTTTTCCTGTTGCTCTTCTGAAGTCCTTTCTGGTTATCATCTGCAGATCAGAAACAGAACCTTTGCTGTTTGGTCTCCAGCCAAAATATTGCTTATTTTCTTGGTGTGTGGTGCAATATCTACAAGTCTGTGCACAGCTGGGGTGTTTGTGCAACAGAAGTACTGATTTTATTTCCTCCCCTTTTTGCTCTCTTACTGCCCCAGCAAGTAGCCACTAAGCCAGAGAAGAACATTTCTGGGTAGCAGAGGTTGGGGTTATTTATTTATTTGTTTATTTAAGCTCAGCCCTCATGGAGTGGTTACCTCCTGTCCCTTGTCTGCTAACCCTGGCTCTGTAGGAGTCAGTGTGACAGCTGACATGGTTTGGAGGTGACATCTCTAGGGGCAAGGGAAGGTTCAGAGAAGACTCTACATGTCCCTGCACACCCCTCTGGGATGCTGCTCAGAGTTGTGGTGGTCCTGGGGCTTCCTTCTGGCCACTGCTGCCATCAATCCATCCTCTCCCTGCTGTGCTTTGCAGATTGAAGCCCTCATGATGGAGATGCAGAATCCAGACACGGGCATCAAGACACAGACGCAGACGGTGCTGGTGGCAAACATCCCTCACGCTGTGGCAGGTAGGAGCCTGGCCAGGGGAGGGGGCTGCTGGGCCACTAAAGGTCATTAAAGCAAAGCTGTGTGTGGACCCCATAGTCACCCCATACTTACCACTGCCTGGCTGCATACTGGAGCCTGTCTTCCCAATCAATAACTTGCTCTCCACCCTTTGAGACCAACCTGCTCCCTTTAGCTCACTCTCACTCCTGTCTCATTCCAGCCCTAGCTCTTTGAATCAGAGACATAAAGATTGCTAATCACATCCTTTCTGCTGTCTCCTGTGAGTTTAACTCAAGTGACCTTTCTTTCTCTGAGCATAAAGGTGAGTAGGTGCCTCAGCCTCTAGACCTGTCATATTCCTAGTGAGGATGGGTCACAAGTAAAGATAATTAGTGAAATCTGATTAAAATAGGCAGCCTGGAGTCAGACTGAAAGATGATACTTCAGAAATGAGCAAGAAACAATTAGTCTCCTTCTAATGTTTTCTGCTAATAATAATTTTTCTGCAATATGCAGGAAAAGAACAAACTCTTCAACCCACCTCTCTGCCTCTAAATGACAGCTTTTCCTCCTTCAAGCAGGCTGGAGAAGAAACCAGAGAGGGAGCTGTGTCCTGGATGGTGTTACAGGCAGCTCTTATCACAGCTAGCTCCTTGCACAGGGCACTCTCAGTACCTCTGCTTCCCTCCTTCCCAAAACTCTTCTGAGGGATCCTCCACTGTAAATGTTCACACAGACTGCACCAGAGTGTCTTCCTTCTGCTTTGGGCTTTCTGCAGCACTTTGCTATTCAGAAGGAAAACTCCCACTGAAAGCAGGGAGCTTGCTTCAGACAACACAGGAGACAACTTAGCCCAAAAGATGAATTTTCTCCCCACTGTATTTGCCAAGCCCAGCAGGTCCTGGGTGGTGTTTGCCCCAGTTTTTTTGGGTTTGGTTTGTTTTGCACATGAGGAAGCAGAGCCACTGAGGTGAAGTCACTTGCCTATGGATCCAGTCAGTGAGTGAAAGGGTAAGGAGAGCTTGGAGGATATCTGGAGTGTGTTCTCAGCAGCACCCTCCAAGGATTACAGTACAAAACATATCCTGGCTTACATAGCCATTGTGCAGCTGAATTTGGTGGAGTGCTTTGCCTCTGCAAAGGAACTGGTAGTGAATAGTTAAAGCAGGGCTGCAGAAAAGATTCCTCTGGGCTGAAGATGTTGTGCCACCCAGATTAACTGCAGGAGGAACAAGCACTTCTCTTGATGTCTGACCACCATAAAATGCCACTTCCTAAAAGTCCCTGGCTGGGTGATGTGAAGGGAAGATGCCTGTTGATCCTCATCCTCCTTGCGTGCTGTCTGCTTGAGTCTGGCTCCTTCACCAGAATTGCTGCAAGTTCCCTCTTGAGAACTTGACTAATCAAAGATTCTAGTCAACTTGTGAGTTCCAGTCTCCTTGCATGGTGGTCATCACTCTCTAAATGATATTTTTAGTGCCTATATACTGATTGACTTCTGGGTGTTGCAAAAGAGACTGAGTCATGTTTAGTGGGGCAGTGGTGAAGGCATTAGAGCAGTGAACACAGAGCCACTGAAGAGAGCTTGGCTCATGAGAAGGAATCTAACTAGTTAAATTCAGGGTCAGTAAAGTGGTTCACAGCAGAAAAGGCAAATAAACCTGTGTGTTAAATGCACACCTTTTGGGGAATATGCTTCCAGAGAGAGCTGTCTAGAAATGAGTGATGAGATAATCCTTTAATTGCATCTATTTCAGGAAGCAGGCAGTAGGATAAAAGCTCTGAGCCCCTATTAGAAAGTTAAGTCATCACTGCAATGTCAAGAAAAGGTGAACACCTCAGCCTGCAATCTTAGGGGATGTTTGGAGGAGAAGACATTAAAAGAGGAAGTTGCTCAGAGAAAAAGTGCATTTTTGCCCTCTTTGTATGGAAGTTGGTTCATGACATTTGCCCCCCAGAACAGCAAACCAAAAGTGATGGAGGTTTCTGGTGGCTGTAAGTGTGACTGGTCACACTCCAACCAAAGAACTGGGAGAGGTGAAGTGTTTGTGAATGCAGAAATCTTGTTTCCCTTAGGTATGTCCTATCACCACTACAGCTGAGACCTGAGACTCAGATATCCTTTCTGCATGGAAAGTTGCACCTCCTGAGGGCCTCAAGAGGACCAGTCAGTGGTCTCTTACTAAACCTGAGACAGGACCATGCTCTGTGGACCTGGAGATACTTCACAGTGAATCTTTCAAGACAAGATGGTGCAAAACAAGGGGCACTTCACCTTCCCTGGCTGTGGAAGGTGTTGCATTGCTTAAATCCTTCCTAAGCCAATGATGAGGCTTTAAGTGTTGCTCAGGCCACATGTGCTTCTGCACACTCAGGCTGTGCCATCCTGAGGTCACTGCCTGCCTTGGGCTCCCTCTCCTAGGGACCTGCTCATAGCCAGTGAGATGCCAGCAATGCCTTTTATCTCTGCTTCTCTTACATGGTGCATCTGAAAACACGTTTGCAAGAAGGGCTCAGTGCACTTGCTGGGATCCAGAGCACAGTGAAGGGTGAAGGGAGAGGTCTTGGTTTTGCCCAGGGGTTTTGGCCTGCTCCTGATTTCAAGCACTTGGCATTTTCTTTGCTTTCCAGGTAATGATGTGGTGCAGTGGATTCTCCAGCGCCTGCAGATCACTCAGGAAGGTGGGTACAGCTGTAAAGGTGGAGGAGTTGTCAGCTGGGAGGTGTAAAACTTCACAGTCTCTGTAGATAAAGCCTCTTAGATGAATTCTTTCCTGAGTAGCAGCTCACTTGGAGATTCCAGTGCAGTGTTTCTGTGCAACCAAAACATCTGCCTTCTCCTTTTTCAGAGGCACTCCACCTGGGGGACCTGTTTGTCAAATATGGGTACATCTACCCTCTTCAGGAGCCAAAGAATCTCACCCTTAGGGCAGATGGCAGCCTCTACAGGTTTCAAGTGAGTTGCATCTTCTCTAAAGCCATTGAGAAGGATGGTTTTAGAACCAGGCAGCAGGGGCAGTTCCTCAGGAGCTATGGTGGTGTGGCCATGCTGTTCTTTCAGTGTGCAGGAGGAAGGAGAAAGGGATCCACAGAGAAGCCTCAGGCTAGTTCTCCCAGTTCCATGTCTCAGGTTAGAGTTTGCAGGAAAACTGGGACACTTCCTCCAGCTAAATAGCATACTTCCACTTCAAAACAGCTATGCTTGCTTCCAAATGTGTCTTCCCTTCCAGGTGTTAAAATAGCAACTGGTTGAAAACAGAAGGATCCAGGGATCCTGGCTAGTGAATATACAAAAAGCACAGTAGTAGCAGGATGTTATCAGGGGTCATGGTTGGCCTGTTCCCACTAGGATGGGAAAGCAGGATACCCTCCTTGGTACTTTGAATGAGGAGTCTGGTTCCCACATGGTGCCAAATTAGGCTCCAGAATCTCAGTGTGAATGCTCAGGCAGCAGTGAGAGCTTGGCCATATTAACTGACTGCAGAGCAGGAGTGGATTTGACATTGGCAGTCTGCTGATCTCTGTCCTCCTGCTGGAGCTGGCCCACACACCACTGTGTGACCAGACAGGCAGCTAAGGAGCTGAGGCTCTGAGCAGAGCAGAGGAGAACTTCCCTCTCCATTGTGGGTGGTGCTGTGCATCTCTTGGCAGGGGTTCAAGGCTACAATCCTCTAACAAAAGGCTGGTTTTCTTGCAGACCCCCTATTTCTGGCCTGCCCAGAGCTGGGCTGCTGATGACACAGACTATGGTAAGTGAGAGCACTGTAGGTGTTTAGGAGGTGCAGTCCAAGCCCATGTGTTTGTGCATGCAGTCCTGCATCCTGTTTGCTGTTCCTCTTTCTGTGCTGTGTGTCCACAGGGGATGTCCAGCCCTTGGCATTTTCCTTCAGGCTGCTTTG
Source organism: Galbula dea (assembly GCA_013399015.1). Classification (NCBI taxonomy): domain Eukaryota; kingdom Metazoa; phylum Chordata; class Aves; order Piciformes; family Galbulidae; genus Galbula; species Galbula dea. Next base: position 3,797,546 of record VWZX01004773.1, on the reverse strand, counting down.
TGGATCAAGGCATGGAGAGATGCTTCTTTCTTTTTATAATGCTTCCAGGATCTCCTGATGCCTCTTTCCATATCAACCTCTTGCTGCCTTTCTAATGCTTTTTATTCTAGGGATGGTCATGAAGCTTGGGTTGGTCAGGTTGGTTTACTCCTGTGGGCTGTGCAGCTCACAGACTGATTGTCCTCTGGGACTTTCACCTACATTCTGCTGTAGATCTTCTGGGGAACTGGAAAAAGAGCCCATTTTAGACTGGAAGGTTTTGGCTAGAACTTAGAGCAATACTAAATTTACTTAGAGCAATACATTGGCCTGTGTTCAGAAAACTTGGAGGTCAAACTCTGAAGAACCTGAACCTCCACATCTTAAAGATTTGGTCCAGCACATCCCTTGACCTGTGAAGCCCTGGCTGAGTTGCTGGAGGAGGAGTGACTGCTGGCAGAAGGCAGACACCACCTGTTCTGCATGGCTGTTCACTGGCTGATGAAGGATCAGGGACAGAGTGAAAGCATCAAGTTCATTTTCCTTCACTGAGCTCTTGTGAACTTGGAGCTCATGCCTGGGGAGATACTAGAACAGACCAAGGTTCCTCTCTTTGTCAGGTGGGGGCCAATTTGAATGTGCTGATCTAAGTGTTAACTGACTGCTTGTTTCCTTCTCCCTCCCCAGCAATTTACCTAGCAAAGAAGAACATGAAGAGGAAAGGGGTTTTGGAAGAATATGAAAAGGTAGGGAGGTGTTGTTGTCCTTGTTCCATTGCACACCCCTTGTTTGCTACAGCTTGGGCCCTCTCTTGTTAATGAGTGGAGCCTGACAAGAACATCACCTCCTCAATTGCATGAGCTGTTAACTCCAGCAGTGTCCAAAGCCAAATGTTGGAACTGGAAAAGTAGAGGAAAAGACTCAGAAGTCAGTGATCATTTCAGCAGGGATAATTGCTCTCCTTGCAGTGGTGTCTTTGAACTCTTGCAATTAATGTCATTATGTTCAGAACAATCCAGATTTCTTGGCTTGGTTGCCAGCCTGAGCTGAGCTATGGAGACTCAAGCAAGCCCCAGCATGGGAGTGCTTGGTCCAGAATTCTCACACTAACTGCTTTTTTATCTTTATTCCAGGAACATTACAACATGCTCAATCAGAAAATAAACTACAAGTGGGATTTTGTTATTATGCAGGCCAAAGAGCAGTATAAGTGAGTTGACTTGTGTTCCTTTATTTGCCTCCTTGGAGGGGGGTGGGGTGTGAGGAGGCAGAGCTTCACTGTCTTGGTACACAGTTAAATTGCAGTTTCAAAACATGAATTGCAGCTTTCAAATAACTTGCAAGTGCCCCTCAGGACTGTGAAACAAACCTGCCTTTCCTATCAGCTTGGGGTTCCTCTGTTTAAGGAGTAGACTTTGCTCACTTGATGCTTTGAGGGAAGGATTTCAGATGCTTGCAGATGACTGGACACCTCTTGCAAAGCCTCCTCCTTCCCCACTGCACCTGTGTTCCTCTCCCTGCCTGGCATCTGTCCACCCAAGACATGGAATCCCTCTGGTTTGGGAGAGCACAGGGTGGGGTGGGTGCCTTTCCTGGCCATTTTGCAAATGCTTTTGGCACATGTGTAAATGTGCAAGGGAAAGGTTAGATCTAGATATCAGGGAGGGAGTTGTTAGCCATTGGCCCAGGCTGCCCAGGGAGGTGCTGGAGTCACAGTCCCTGGAGGGTTTTAAAAAGCATCTAGATGTAGGACTTAGGGACTTGGTTTAGTTTTAGGGACATGATTTTAGATGATGGTGACAGGTCGATGGTTGCACTTGATGATCTTGGAGGTCTCTTCCAACCTTGATAACTCTGTGATTTTGCACCTGAAGTGACTCCCTGAAGAAGTCAGGGTCTGATGCTGCAGCATTCAAACCCTCTGTGGAGACAGCTTCTTCTAGCTCAGGGTTGTTTATGAGCATTTGTGGAGCAGATCTCTGGACTTAGGACCTCTTGTTGCTCTGGTTCTGTTCCTGCTTGTGCATGTCTCACAGCTGAACTGAGTGGCCTGCAGCAAGAAGCAGTAAATGTTCCCAGCAGGGACTGGGAAGACTCTGAAGTGCATACTTAGGCACCCAGCCAAAATGACTTGATTTGGGGAGCTGAATACTTCATAATCCCAGGGAAGTTAGTGAATGTGAGATGGGATTGCTCCTTTGGAGATAGGACCTTGCTACTTCTGTGGATTCCTTCTGCTGTTTCTCCCTCCCAGCATGGCAGGCACTGCCTCTGCTGCTCAGCAGTGTTTGTCTCCCCTGGGAGGGCAGCCAAGTCATCAGAATACAGCTCATCAGATAAGTGTCTCATTAAACACCAGACTGTTGTTCTTGTAAATTGAGGTCAGACTTGGGCTAAGAGATGCCAAATGCAGTTGTAGAGTTAGGTACCAAGCCTGTGTCTGAACTAGTAGATTAAACATGTCTGAGGCTGTTTGCTGATGCTGGGGCAGACTGGTACAGAACAGCCCACATCCACCCTGTTAACCACAGCAGGGTGGCCACATGCAAACAGCCCTCAGGGAATGCTCCCTTGCCCGTGTTAAGTCCCAAATTGTGCCCAGGACTTGTCTGGGAAACAATTAGTTGGTCTAAGCCCAAACCATCTAGTGCCTCTTCTATTTAATAGGAGAGGTAATTTGGGTTTTAGTGCCTGGGAACACTGCTTGGTACCATTTCCAAATAACTTCTGGGAGAAATGGCCCCTCCCCTTTACTAGGAGGTGTGTGGGGGATGTGTCTTTGCCTGGTGGTGCTCAGATCCTGCCTGGGGACATTGGAGGTGGGTAAACAGGAGGCAGCAGGACTGAGTGCAAGCAGCAGGTTGTCAGTCTCATCAAAAGAGGATGTGTCTGCTCCCAGCTGAGCTCAGGAAGATGCTGGTTTCTCAAGTCACATGTGGCCATGTGAACAGCATGATCCCCAAGCCAGAATCAGCTGGGGTAAGCTGTGGTCAGGAGGTTTCATCAGAGGATGGTGCAGTCCAGCTGGGACCCACAGGGCAGACTGGTGGTGTGCCCCCTTTCTGAGCCCACTGGTTTGAGGAGAGCAGCATTCCTGAATTCCCCTGGGAGAGTCAAATCCTCTTCTTGGCTTTGCAGGGCAGGGAAGGAGCGGAAGAAGGAGGACAGGTATGCCCTGGACTGCCAGGAGAGAGCCTACTGGCTTGTGAACAGAACTCCTGTAAGTAGAGGATGTGAGTGCATGGCTTTAGTGCCTCAGTGGTGCCCTTCCTGCAGGCCCCTGGGACAAACTCCCCCACACAAAGAGCATGGCTGTGGGCATAGCCTCCAGGCTGTGCACCCTGTCACCTTACATCAGGGAAGGGCTCAGCCCAAGCCTGCTCTGACTCCACACCACCTTTCTTCTTCCTTGCTCTCAGAGGTGCAAGGGAGTGAAAATCTGTCTGCAGCTCTCATGCTCTGAGGGGAACATTCCCAGATGGGAGGGCAGAGCTCCCCCAGGGCACAGCTGGCCAGGAGCTGCTGGGAGTGGAGCCCTTGAGGGCTCAGGAGTCTCCTCATGCATTTCTGGGAGCCACAGACTTTAAACCAAATGAGGTCTGAAGCTGTTGCTGTTTCTTGTTCACAACAGCCTGGCATGCTGGACACCCTGGAGTATGGACTGGACCGTGCAACAGATCCCAATGAAAACAAGGTAAACCAGGTGAGACAGGTTTGGTTTGCTTGGGTGCTTGGTTTTTTCCCTCCCCACATCTTCTGAATTTGTTTGGGAGGACCCAGACAATGTCCCTGGGACTGTGGTTTTTTGGGCACCACAGGCTGAATGAGTCAGCTCAGCTGTGGCATCCCAGCGGGCCAGAGGTTGAAGCTGTCTCCTTGTCCCAGGGGTGGGGCCCTCAGAATAGGCTTTGGCAGCTTCTCTTGCCTTGAAAATACTTTGTCAGCTTTCTTGCCACAGCAGTTAGTGGGAGTGCTTAGCTACAGGCCACGTTTTCTTTGCTGGTGAAACTGAATGAAGGAATCCCCTAGCTCTGGTTGCTCCTTGCTGCCATTTCATTAGTGCTGAATGAACTGTGTGGGGCTGTGGGATCTGAAAGAGCCATGTTGGAAGTAAAATACAGAGTACAGCCAGAAGGGTAATGTGTGGCAAGGTGGAGGAGTTGCTGTGGTGGAGAGAAGACACAAGATGTTACCTAAAAATGTATACTGTGTAGCTAGGCCATAAAGAAAAGGAGGTAATGAACCGGAGGCTGTAGCAGGGCAGGAGCTGGGGTCATGGAGGCTGTAGCTGGGCAGGACTGGTTCAGAGGCCACAAGAAGACAAATGCAAGTCAGTGGGCAAGGAGCTGGAGCTGCTCTTCTCTTTCTTCATCAGTCCTTCCAAGTGATCTTGTATTTGTGCACTTGACAGTGCTCCTTTGGAAGTGAAGTCCAAGTGTCTCTCAGCAGTTCAATGCAGATGTTCCTGCCACCACACTCACTGGATTCCCACCACTTTTCACTTTTGTAACAGCCTTTAAACATCTCAGCAGCCAGAGGCAGGGCAATTGCTTTGGCTGCCTGTGTTCTGTTGCTATAGAGACTGCAAATGAGCAACATGTAAGGTTGGGCTGTGTTTTATTTTCTTCTTGCTATAAGTAGCAACTGCTGAAAGCTTTTCTTGTTTCATTTTCTTGTTTTTCTTAAGGGAAATGAGTAGTGGAAAAGGAGAGGGATAGAAAAGAGGAGTTAAGCCAACTTCTCACCCACAGTTTTACAGCTGACATGGAAGGAGATTTTTAGGTTTGCAAACAGTCTGAAAGCCTGCAGCCAGCTGCTTGGCAGCACAGAGGCAGTGAGCTGAGGGATAGCTCTGGCCAGTTCCCACTCTGGGCATGAGAGAAAGAGAGAGAGAGTCAGTTCTCAGTGGAGACTTTGAGGAGGACATGAGCCAAAGGACATCAGTTTTGGGGTGACTTCACTGTCTTTCTCCTTTAAGCTGGTCTCTGAGCTGTGCCTCCTCTCTGGAGGCTGAACTGCAGAGGAGGTTCTTCTGTAAGAGGGAGACATGCTTTTGTCATACAGCAGACAGCCCAAAGCCTACACAGAGCAACCTTTGGGCTAGCAGCTGGGTTTTATTTCTGCAGCCTGCTTTCACAAAAACTCCCAGCCTTTGCTGAGCAGAAAGGATGGCCCAAGCTCTGCTGGTAAATGCTGAGCTGGACTCTGCTTTCTTGGCTGCATCTTCCCCCTGCAGAGTTTTATTGATGATTTCTGTGTGCCCAGCCTCTGGCTCTGACATAGGTGAGAGCAGAAAATGAGTGCATGAATCCAGCACCCATTTATTTGATTTGTGTCTCTGTTCCCACTCAGTCTGGCTTCACTTTGGTGCCCAATTAGTTGTCTTTTATCTTGACAGCTGAGGAAGAAAAAAGGATTTCTGGTGGCAATTAATTTCTGAGATCAGAATGGCTTCTTTGAAGCTGATACTGGCATGAACATCTCTTCCACTTGCCTCAGCCCCTTTTCCCTCCCTCCCTGATCCAGTCCTCTGGGGATAAACAGGTGCTCACACTCCTTTGAAGGGACTTTTCTACTGACCCCTGGGCATCCCTCCCGGTCCTAATGAGTTAGGAGTTGTGGTTGAGCAGGAGGAGGAAAGCAGAAGTAGCCATCCATTGAACAGCTAATTAAAGGATGCTTTAGCCTTTTGTTACCCAGGTCTCAGGCTCCTAATGGAGCCTCACTGCTTAGGGAGTTACCAAGCAACTGCCAGAGCCTGCTGACTCACCTGCAGGGACTCACTGCAGGATTTGCTGCCTTCTGTAACCAGAGAGTCTGAAAGGTGCTTTAGCATAGCCCAAAATGACTGCACTAGGTTCAGGGAGTAGTGAATGAAATGTCCTGGCTTCTTGTACACAGCAGATCAGCCACAGATCATTCTAGTCATCCCTGGCCTTTCCTTTCATGAGTCTCTGTCCCTTTTGCCTCATCAAAGTGTATTTTTCTGCATTCATCACAGCTTTTGAGGCAGCAAGGTCAGAGGCAAATCACCAAGATGAGGGAAGACTGGCAAATGGCAGGAACCAAGGGGTGTGGACTGGTACAGATCTGATTTCCAGGTGTTGGGTTGGAAGCAGCAGAGATGCATCTTGAGCTGGTCTGAAGCTGGACTCAGTTAGCCTCTGCTGTGCCCCATTGCAAGGGCAGAGAGGCTGTGCAGCCAGTGTTTTGCTGTGGCTGCAGGAAGGTGGGCTCTGGAGCTGTGCTGGCACTGCCCTGTGCTCCATGGCTGCTGGCCCCTCTGGTCATCCTCACAGCCTGCTGAGCTGTGCTCCTGGACAGAGAGGGTTCAGGGCAGAATGTGGGTGTCACAGTGAGCTCACAGCACACAGAAAAGCTCTGGTCCAGCTGTTTCTGGCCTCTGTCCACACTGCATGGTGGCCAGGCAGGCAAAGCCATAATGCCCATGCCTATTGTCTCCAGAGTGTGGCCAGGAAGATCCCCATGGATGGCAGAGGAGATCCATGGGAATGCTTAGCTGCAAATGAGCAGCTTCCCCAGCTCTGGTAGTAGCTTGTGGCTTCAGCTCTATGTGGCTAAGCTCCAGACACAAGGTTTTTGGGCAGGTGCTGGCTGGCTCCCAGCTGAGCTTTGGGGATCACTCAGCTGGTGGCAGTAGGGTCTGGTGAGGCTGTGCAGGGTGTCCCAGTGCTGCTGCTTGTCTCAGGGAGGAGGAGGTTGAGCAGCATGGGACACTCACCTGAGACAGCCTGAGGCCACTCACTAATTGCCAGCTCGATTTGAAGCCTGGAGGGCTGAGCAGCTTAGCCACAGTAATTGCAATCAGTCACTCATTAAGGGCATTACAAAATTAATCTCATTATAAGAAATGGCTCCTTTGTTCCAAATCTTATTTCCTTCCAAGTGAGAAGGGGGTGGGCACTTTGGCCTCTCTGCTGTCAGTAGCAGGCAGTGAGGATGGGGACAGTGCTCAGCAGGACATGGAGAGTATTCAGGGTCCTTTGTACCAGCAGGGAAGCTGGAAACTGGGCACTGGAGCACGGTGGGAGGAAGGGAAATGAAATGATGTGCAGCTCTGGGGTGAATAGCTGAGATTCTTCCCACTAACTGAGGATTTCAGAACTGGAAAGGGCTGAGCACAGCCAGCACCTGCAGCCCTCAGCGGGGTATTCAGTGTTGGGCTCCTCTTTGATTCTGCTCCAGTGTGTCCCACCACTCAGTGATGCCATAGCCCCTTTTCTGGGTGAGCCTTGGCTCCTTCCCACCCTGGAGCACCCCACCCAATCCCCATGGTTTTCCCATCCCTGGATGGCTGACCTAAACACTTGGGCTGTGGCAGGAGAGGATCCTTGCTGTAGGATGCACTTTAAAAACCCCAGTCTTTCCCTGTTTGCAGACATGGCTTTAGCTTTCATTTGCACAGACCCAGGGATCATTTTCCTGTTGTGATGACATTTTAATTCATGCCTTTCTTGCTCTCTAGAACATTTAACTGACAGTGTTTCTTTTCTCTTTCCCACCAGCTGTTTGTCTTTTGTGTGTGTGGTGTGCTGCCTGCCTCTAAGACCCCTGTAGAAGATCACAACTTTACTACCACGTGAGCTGCCTTCAAGCCACTGTGCCACCACCCACCTCTCCTCTCCCCACTGCTCCTGGCCTGTCTGAGGCACCCACCTGACAAAAAAGAGGAAGGAATGAGAGGCTTTTAGAAACCAGCTCATGATTTTAACCTGCTGATTCTCCTCAAGTAAATGCCCTAGCCCCTCTTGAGTTCCATCAGATGGAACAGTGCAGCTGACACTTGTAAAGCTGCTGGGGCCTGCTTTGTATCTTGGGCTCCCCAAGGAGATGGTGAGCTCCTATTGTGCAGGAAATAGGCCAGCTATTTCCTGCACAGCAGAAACACTAAAGAGGACACTTCTAGGACAGAAAATACAGCAAATTTCTCTGCACAAGCAGGTGATATTTTATTTTTCCCCTTCCATTTCTGCAGTCTGAAACCATGATGACACTGTGCAGCTAAGAGCAGGGAAGGGTAAAAAGCTCTGCCTTCCTCCATATGCCCCCCATCACTTAGAAGATGTCCCAGGAGCCTTTGAATCAGCACAGGAGGCTGTACAACCGTGTCACCAACTCTCCTGTGGCCCAAGAGCTTGTTCTCCCCCTTGATGTGTCAGCCCTTACCCCCTTGCATGCAGTGCCTTGTGTGTGGCCAGCAGAGCATCGCTGCTGGTGCAGCTGCTGGTTGCTTCCTCTTGATCCCTGCAGAGAAAATGTGCCCTGCAGGCATTCAGAGCTAGTCATGGTATTTCCAGCAGAAGAAGCTTCCTGCCCTTGCAATGGCACAGTGGGGATTTCTGTTAGTCCTACACAGGCCAGGCTAGGTTTGGGTTAGGGGCTGGTGGGCTGGCATCATGGTAGTGCTCTACAGATTGGCTGGGCTGCTCCATGGCTGACTGCTGCTGCTGAAGGGGTGAGTGTGCTCTCAAAACCAACCCAGGTTCAGAGAAAATAGGCATGTTTTCCTTCTATATAGAGACAGTTCCTCCCTCCTGAGCAGGACTGGGGATGATGATTCAGATGCAGAAGTAGATGTGCCCCAGTGTCTCTGTGATGGTCCCTTCACAAAGCAGCCCTGGGAAAGCATCTTGCCTTTCCTAAACCAGGAGCAGCCCAGGGTGCAGGTCCTTCTAGGAGAAGCAGGCTGCCTGTGGGCATTCAGTACCAGATGATTCATCCTTCATCCCTCACCAACTACACTTCCCTAAGGCACTCTGCAGACCCAGGTCTGCCCCAGAGCTGGTTCCACAGGGTAATTCTGGGCTGCAGGTGAGCAGGATGGCTTTTGTTGGCTAAAATGGGAGATGCAGAACTGAAATGCTGTATGAGCCTTTCAAGGCTTGCTGGGGGCATCCCTGATGTAGCTACTGTGTTGCCTTCTGCCTCCTCAAGTTCCCTTCACACAAAGATACCATGTTTCAAAGGAAGCTGTGCAAATACCCACCTTGCAGTTAATTTCTTGCCTTCAATTGCTTGCTCATTTGTGGATGACACCTAACACAGCCTGAGTTATTCAAATGACAAACACAAGCACCCTTGGCACAGCAGATACTGCTGCTGAGGCTTTTAATTGTGGTGTTTATGTTTTGCAATGTGTTGGTTCCTGTCTCCTTGAGCTAATGTTGAATGATCTAATCCCTGTCTCCTAAACGAATCTAGTTGAGCTCCATTAGAGTAACCCTGTAATTGAAGGTGTGGAGGCAGGCTGGGGTGGAAGGAGCAATGCTAAACAGTAAACAACAGCTAATGGAACCATTTATGGTGTGTGGCTGCTCTTAGCTTTGATGATCCCTTGATTAGCTGAGCTGCTGTGTTTGATTGTAATTGTGATGAGAATTAATTGGAGAGTGCTGAACAAGGGCAGCCCTACAACGGTGCTTTCATGTCTCAGAGAAGGCAAATGGAAACACCCAGCCCAATTCAGGGGGTTCTGTTTCTTTATTTTACAGAAAAAAACTCTGGATGTTTACAGGAGAGAGGTAAGAGGTCCTTCCCTCCCCCCTGGGTGGCCATCCTCTCTTTGGGTTGCTTACATCCCTGGTGCATGAGGGCTCCAAAGCCCCTTTGCAGGAGTTGAGGGGTTTTGAAAACCCCTGGGTTTGGCTGGTAGAGTCTCTGCCCCATGGAGCTTTTGGTCAGTGTCCTTTTAGGACATTTCCTGCCTCCTCACCTCCCATTGCAGGCAGGCAGCAGCTCTCCCAGTGATGGGAAGGCTTGAGCAAGGACAGACACCAGGGCTAAAGTCCAAGACAGCAAAATTAGCAGTGGGGATGTCTTAGGTGCTAGATCCAGTGGTGCTAGTGCAGAGATAGCCAAGGATCAATGATCATTACATGCTGAATTATCCAGAGCCTTTGTAGGTGCTTAGAATGGTGCCTAGAATTTGTATATGGCATGGGGAGTGCTTTGAAATTAGATGCACCTTGCAAAGTGTTCTTCTGACCTTTGCATCAATAAGCTCAGTGAAAACAGGCATTTTACTAAGACAGGTTCAGGTTTCTGTGGTTCCTTGGCTATCCAATAATCAGGGAAGGAGCAGTCCCTGTTGGAGTTAGCCTCACTACCTGGGAGAGGGCATGTCTGAGGTTCAGAGAGGAATGGCTTTGTCTTCACATCCTTATGCTCCTAACCATGGCTATGTCTGATCCCTCTCAGATCATGTACTATCAGATGTCCATCATGAAGTCCAGAGTGAAATCTTCTGTCTCTGTTGGAGGGTAAGTCCTGACTTCCTTCTGTCCACACTTTAATTAGTCTTCAGCACTTATCTCCTCATGACATGCTGAAGCTCTCTGCTCTGGCAGCTGATGACTCAGGCAGGGGAATGGATGTGGTGGCCACAGGCAGTGTTTGGTGCTGTCTGGGCTCTGTGTTGCCTGGGCCAGGAGGCACAAGGCAGAGGAGGATCAGAGTCCTGGTCACAATGAAGAGGCTCCCTTGGCTTTTTGAAGAGCTTTGCCATGGATGTCTACAGAGCAGCACCAGCCTCTCAGTTGAGATTCCCTCTGGAATCAAGAGATGTTCAGGCTGGGCAGGGCTGGGCTGTGATGCCTGGGACTCAGCACAGCTCTGCAGTCTGGAATGGCAGTTGCATGGAGCCTGTCTTGTGAAGATGCAGCAGACTGTCTGTCCTGGTTGGGATGAGTAACCAGCAGAGACAGACTGACCCTCCTGCCCCTGGTCCCCAGGCTGTTGGGCTGGCTTCAGCCCCAGTGAGTGTTCTTGCTCACCAGAAGGCAGCAGAGCTAGGGAAGTCTGTTCCTTCTCTTTTGTGAAGGAGCATGTACCCCTGCCATCAATGGCCAGGCAATTCATTAGCAATTCCTCTTCTCAGTGGGAGTGTTTCCTGATCAGATTCTTGATGAAGCTAATGAAGTGCAAAGCTCCCAGTCCTAGCATTAGCCATTAGTGTGTTTGCCACAGGCATTGCTTACCTGGACTGTTATGTGCTGGCCAGTTGCCTGGAGGTACAAGTCCATACCACCAGCCTGTTCAACACAGTCATTGCCAGCCAGAGATTCCTGTCCAGTGTAACATAAAGTAGGTGCTCAGGCCTGTCCCCTGGGAGAAGACAAGTCATGGATAAGTGAAACAGGAGGAAGAGTTTGGGAAGCAGTGCTGTCTTCTGAGAACCACAGCTTGCAAAGGAGCAGCAAGTAGGTAGCATGTGTGCATCAGAGCATTGCATTGATTTAGGAGGAGCTGTGAAGCACTAAGCATTGAAAGGACAGAGCAGTGCAGATTTGTAGCTGGATTAGAATATGTTGGAGTGAATGAGGCAGGTGCTGGATGCCTTGGCATTGCCAGGGAGAAGATAAGATCCAGCTCTTCTGTGCCAAAACCTGGGGTATGCTTTGTGCAGTCCCATTGTCTGGGTGCAGGAGCAGTGCCAAGGTGCCTGTTAGCAATGGGCCCTTGGACAGTGCCCTCCCAGCTTTGAGCACATGAAAGCACTTTGGCCTGGGAGGAATTTTGAACACAAACCAGATGATTTCTCTTGGGGTTTTTGAAGAATGAAAAAGGGAGGAGAAAGCTAAAATCCCAGGACACTCAGGGAAATCAGTTGTAATTACAAGTCTGGCCAACTGAGAAGGTGGGAGAAGTGTTTGTCTGGTTCCTGCTAGGGTAGAGACATTTTTGCTTTGTACCAAGCCCTCAGAGTCATCTGCAGAGGAATGAGCCCTGTGGTAGGTGAGGGGAGGAAAGGAGAAGCTGGGATGTGCCTTCAGCACTCCCTCACCTCTCCTGGAGCTCCCTTGGCTCTCCCATGCCCCGTGGGAAGGCTGTGGAGAACCCACTCTGAGTGAATGCAGCACTTGGCTTTCCTCTTCTCTGGCCCTCTCCTCTCTGTAATGTGTGGCACAAAGCAGCACAGGGCCAGACCTTTGCCAGGTGGCTGCAGAAGGTCAGAAGCTACTGGGGACTTAGTCCCACTTGGAATGGAAATGATAGAAGAGAGTCTTCTATCTCCCAGCACCTGAGCTGGCAAAATCACTGCTTTGAAAGACAACCAGGAGGTTGCTGTTTGATTAACTGAGCTAATGCATCAGTTTTTCTCCTGAGCCAGGGGCCACATTCCAGATCCCTGTGCTGATAGGACTGCACCTCTGGAGATAGCTGAGGTCTCTGTAGTCTGTGCAGCTATTTACTGGATTGTCTTGGCTGGCTGCACTTCTGATTGTCAATTAGGATTTGGGTTTTGTTGGATTTACTTGCAGGCTTGTGAAGTACTCTGAGCAGTTCCTCTCCAGTGATCCTATCCTGTCTGGATGTCTCCCCAGCAACCCCTGGATCACAGATGACCCTGATTTCTGGGATTTCAATGCAAAACTGTATGTATTTGTATTCTTGTGCCAGCTTGTGGTTAACAGTGACCTTTATGCTGATAGAAATCAGAAAAGGGAGCCACTGATTTTGCCATGATATCTGGTCTCTGATCAGGAGCAGGGAAGCATTCCCCTGCTGACATCACTTGGCCATACTAAAGAAGCTGCCCCTGGGGAATACTCCATGCTGAACTTCCAGCATTATCTTCTTCAGAAGGAGCCTTCCTTAGCATTACAGACATTTCTGAGTGGCTCTGATCCTCCCCTTGGATGAGTGAAGTCCACTTTTACTAGCACAGGAATGGAACACCAGCAGTTATGCTCAGGTGTAGCCCTTGGCTTAGCATCAACCTTGCTAGATCAGGTGCTGCCCATGGCATAGCAGTTCAGGGATCACCTGCTGGCCCTTAGTCTTTGCACACAAGCTCAGGCTGCTTTCTTAGGAGACAGTTTGGGTTGGAGGCACATATGGGTGGTCCATCTCTTCTCTGAGCTCTCCCTGCAGTTTCCATTCAGATCATATTTGCTAATTAGAGAGTGGCACCTCTGGGCTTGGAGCATTCAACTTATTACTGGTTCTCATTTGAGACCAGCAATCCTGTTAGAGTGATAACACCCCATTAGACAACCCCAAAGGATGCCTTGATGAGAGGCAAAGCTTTGGGCAACCACCAGTGCCTCCTTTAGAAGGGGACTGAGACAAACCTCCAGCAAAGCTGGGCCATCCTTGTGAGAGCAGCATAAATCCCAGAGAAATCCTCATTCCACTGTGTACCCCGTTGTTTAATCACTGCTTGCTCAGTGGCCTGACTTCAGGAGCTCATGACAGCCTTCTGGAAAGCAGAGTGTGCTGAGAAGTCTCTTGGCATTCCAGCCAAAGGGGTTTTTTGGTTGTAATGAATGAGGGTGGGCAGATGGAAGTGGCAGTGCTGCTTGTTTCCCCCCTGTGCAGGGTGGAAGTCCCCACCAGGATGCGTGTGGAGCGTTGGGCTTTCAACTTCAGTGAGCTGATTCGGGACCCCAAGGGGCGGCAGAACTTCCAGCTCTTCCTCAAGAAGGAGTTCAGTGGTGGGTCTCCTGTGTCTCTGTCCCTGCCTAGGCCATGCATGCAGGGTCTCCTGTGCCTCTGCCCCTGCCTAGGCCGTGCATGCAGGACACTGCCCAGCTGAGCCAGAGATCCAGGTGTTTGCAGTAGGTGCTGTGCAGAGGTGAAGGCGGTGGAAGCGCCTCTGGAGGCGATGGTTGTGCAGCCCAGTGTATGCAATACCATCTAGTGGCACAGGACACACGCTGCAGCCCTGGGCACTGCCTCTGCAGGAGGACTGCTGCCAGGAGAGCTGGAGCTGGCTCTTACAGGTGTCACTGGGCAGAGAGCACAGACAGGAAAGCTCTTTCCCTCCTTCAGTCCCCAGGGGACTCTCAAAGTGGCTGTACGAATTGGGGCCAACGTGTGTGGAGTCCAGTTCAGTTCAGGAGGGGATTGTGTTTTCCTCAGGCTCAATTTCTGCTGTGTCCTTTTTAGGAGAGAACTTGAGTTTCTGGGAAGCCTGTGAGGATCTCAAGTATGGAGACCAATCCAAGGTCAAAGAAAAAGCAGAAGAAATTTACAAGTGAGCGTGATCATTTTACATCCTTTAACCCTTTGCCTTGGTTCACATGTTGTCATTCTCCAAATGAGTTATTCCTGAGGCTTTTCTTTGTCAGCTGCCATCAAATGTGGCTGCCCTGTGTCTCCACGTAGGAAAGGAGCTTTTGAAGACAGAAGCATAAGTGTTGTTTTGTTAGAGAGTTACTTTTCCTCCCTATTCTCCACTGTTACATTTAGGTCTTAGCATGTCATTTCAAAGGAAGTGTGGAATAGCAAAGATCTTGGGGCTGCCAGCAGAAGAGCAGACAGACCCTTTTCATGTCCAGTGGGCTAAAATTGGGTTTATATTGTGTGTTAACAGTGCAAGAGGAAGTGACTTGTTTCTGCTGTTGAAGAGGGAGATTGATTGCCTAAGATCAGGACAGCAGATTGTCCTGAGGAGCCGAAGGGACTTTTCCTTTCATGCATAGCCAGAGGAAATCTCCAGGAATTCTCCAGTTGTTAATGGCACTGCTGGTTCCTCCTCCTTGCAGGCTCTTCCTGGCTCCAGGGGCAAGGCGTTGGATTAACATTGATGGCACCACAATGGGCATCACAGTCAAAGGCCTCAAGCACCCTCATCGCTATGTTTTAGATGCTGCTCAAACCCACATTTACATGCTGATGAAAAAGGTTTGTTGTTTGTTTCCAGAGCCTGAGGGGGATTCCAGTTCTCTGAGCCTTTCCCTGCCTTTGTGTCTTATCAGCTGGCATTTTCAAGTGGCCTTTGTTTGAAAATCCCTCAAATTTGCTGACTGAAGCAAGCACTGATTCAGGCCTTTGCATTTTGTTGCTGCTTCTTCCCTCTCAGGCAGCATGTCCCTAAGGTGGTGGAGGTCAGGGTTCTGCTGGAGCTCCTCCTTTCTGCTACCAACTTGATCACCAGCTCATTTTAACCTCACTCAGTACCTCTCTGCATGCCACATCAGACAGCCCTCTGGTGGGATGCTTGTATCCAGCTGGATTTCAGCAGTGGATGGGAAAGGAAGTAGCAATTGTGATATAAGTGCAGGAGTTTTTGTGCCAGGCATAGCTCATCTCAAGTTTTGCTGAGCCTTTCTCATGGGTTTTGTGTTGAGGGACACCCTTTTTTAGGTCTGACTGATGCAGCAGGCAGCTGGCAGGTGTCAGTGGATGTCATGGCTTTTGTTAGATCATGGTGACTCCTCCTCATGAGCCACACAAAATACACTCCTCAGGAAGGAGCATTGTGAGCCAGAGCAGCAGCTAGTGCATATTGACACTGAAAGCAGCAGAACTATGCTGCTTTTCACCAGCTGTTGAAAAGTTTGACTCCTGATCCATGAACACTTCCCCCTGCAATGACTGAGAGACACTACTAGCCTGGGCTAAGCTCAGGTCAGGCCTTTTGGTCTGGATCTTACCTGGGAAGCTTTAGTGGGAGATGGAAAATCCTGGGAATTTTACCCCAAGATGAAAGGCTGTTGTTTTAAATAGCTGCATTTGCCTGAAAGATGCAAAGTCCTTTGGGCTGCTGGGGGAGATGATCTAGTTCCCAGCCTCCCTGGCTCCTGGGCAGCTGTGTTTGGTGGTGATTTTAATGAGGGTGTTTGCAGTTTCTCTTTTCTCCTCCTAGTAGGACTCCTATGGCCGCTATTTAAAGTCTCCCATATACAAGGAAATGCTGGCCAAGGCTATTGTGCCACAAGAGACTGTCAAAAAAAGGCAAGTGAAACTGGATATAATTGTGGGCTTTGTTTTTTCTTGTTGGAGCAAGGGTAGAAAAAGCCTGAGTTGGAGCAAAATTGCTATGGTTTAGATGTTCCTTTAATTAAATAACTTTTCTTCACTGAGAGGATGCCTTGCTTTGAGCCTGGTGATGCTGCTTTAGTCTGTGAACCTTCTGCAAGTGGCTTGTGTGCAGTCAGAATTGACTGGTTGATTGCTTGGTTGCCTTATCTGCCTTTTCCTGGAAGGAGAGAGCACTCTGTGCTGGGCCCACAGAACACTGGCTGCCAGAGGAGTCACAGAGCCACTGCAGGGTCCTTCTTGGGCTCTGCTCAGCTCTGCCTGGACAAAGCTGCTTACCCTCTGTGAGGTGAAGGAGACAGGCAGCCACGTGGGTTGCCACACACATCTTACCTGCAGGTGACTCCTGACACATGGCAGATGGCCTCTAGAAGGGGCAGGCTTGGAATGGCTTTTTCCAGACCCAAGATGAAGGTTGCATAGCAAATTCAAGCCATTTGACCTGCAGTTGCTCTTAAAGCTGAGCATGCAATGTCACAGCCAGGCTGGGTGCTGTGCTGCTTTCTCTGTTCCTCTTCCACTCCTCAACCTAGCAAGCAAGAAAGAGGAATTGTGGACTTTCATGCTATTGTTTCATCTAAAGCCCATTTCCAGTCAGTGGAAAATCCCCTCCTGCTGACTTGTCTGGGGTTTGGTTAGTTTTTCCCTGAGCCACACATCACAAGGTCACTGGCAGATGCTCCTTGACCCCTGGTGACTACCTTCATGTTTGTCAGTGCCTGTTCTGGATGCTCAGTACTCAGCAGCATGAGTAAGCTAAAGTACCTCCTCCAGAGGTGACTTAACACCTTTTTCACTGCTGCTGGTGATGGCTTTACTGAAGCAGGTGGTTTTTGGGGTGTCACAGGCACTAGGAACACCCATACTGGTTCCTATCTTGCTGTTACTGAGGGCACTGGAAAAAATTCCACTGCTGGCTGTTGTGGTGGCTTCATACCAAGTGTTAGTTATGGGCTAGTGCTTACAAGAGAAGGTGCTGGCTATCTCCTGGCCCTGGAGTTGCTCATAAGGACCAAGAGTAGGCCTGACTTTACATTTTTAGCAGTTCTATAGCTGAGGTGTGACCCTGAGTCACTGAATCCTGCTTTAAACGATCTTGTCTGCGTTGCTGCTTCCCTCTTCTTGTGTGGGTAGCAGTGTCATGTCCATCTCTGTGTCTGAACTTGCCCTCCTGCTGAGTTTGCTTACTGGGGTGGGGGGGAGATGGTTTTGGTGCCCTTCTGCTTTTCAGTAACACCTTGCTTTGTTGCTCTCATTCTCTGCCCAGCTCTGGTTTCCCATTTGGACGCCGTCACCTCCGCTCCAGTCCCAGCCCCATCATCCTGAGGCAGCAGGAGGAAGAAGCCAAAGCCAAAGAAGCTGCCACAGCTGTGGACATCACACAGGTCATGAGCAAGCTGGATCGCAGGAGCCAGCTCAAGCAGGAACCTCCCAAGTAGGCTCTGAGCCCCTCAGGGCACAGCGCAGGGAAAAGACAAGCCGAGGCTGATACTGAGCTTCGTCTCCCTTTCCTGAAGGTGTCAGTGCTGCTTTAGGTTTCCCAGGCCGGCTCTGCCACCAGCCTGCTTCCTCCTGCACGTTGCTGTGGCTTCTGGAGCAGCAGATGTCACTTCCCAGGCATGTCAGGCGTGGGAGTGCTGGTGGAGCTGAGGCTGCTGGCTTTGCCGGCCTCGGGGCACAGGGAGATGCCTTCTAGCTGCCCCGGGAAGGAGGAGGAGGCTGGGCAGCCTGGCTGCCTCTCCCTGCCTCCTGCTCCTCCAGGAGGGAGGATGGCACAAGGCAGAGTAAAGCTCTGCTGTCCCAGTCCTTAGGGTTCAAATCAGCCTTCCTTGGGAGCAGAGGTGGATGAGCCTGCAGGGAGCAGTGTGAGGTGGCTCACCTCAGAGCGTGCCCATGTTGATGTCCATCCTCTCTGGAGGATGTGCACCCTCCCAAAGGGTGCACCCCTGGGCAGCCCCTGAGAGAAGTGCACCCTCTCTTCAGCTATCCTGCCCCTCCTAGTCAGTGCAACAGGCAGAAGAGTGGGGTAGACTTCTTGTGAGAATGATAGGATGAGTGTTTCTGAAGGTTTAGTTGACCTTTTGGACTTTACTGACTCTCCCAAGTCCCCCCTGGCATGATGGAGATAACTCAGAGGAAAGGCTCTGCTCTCCCTCATGACTCTTCTGCACAGTGAGCTTGGTGGAGAGCCCAGGAGCCTGCAGGGGGGCTGGAGAGATGCAGCCATGGCTTAGTGTTTCTTTTATCAAATCCTTTCTACTTCTTGTCTTGTCTTTTTCCTGCTCTTGTATTTTCAGTTGTTAAAGAAAACCCCAAACCCAAATCCTAACGGGAGGTAGTGCCACTTGTCCTTGGTTTGTAGCCCAGAGGCAAGGCTAGAGCTGTTAAGAGCTGATCTCAGCGTTAGGTAGAGTGGGTTTTTTTGTTTTGTTTTGTTTTTTCCTTTTGCTCTTTGGAACAAGGCAACCTGAAATACTGCCTGAGTGCTGAAGAGCTGAGGGAGATTCCAGGCTTTGCTGGGAAACTCCAGCATGTCTGGACCAGGCCAACAATTACCAGAAGTGGGAAGATTCCTGCAAAGCCCAGTAAAGGGAATTGAGGGGGTGGAAAAGCTTCCTTCTTTGTTAGAATTTAGGGGAAGCAGGGGAACTGGGTGGGAAGTACTGAGGTCTGGGAAGCTTCTTCCCTCCAGGTCATATTGTTCATCTGTTTTTATGACTGGTATGGGTTTACAGCTGGATGTGAGTGGGAACCCTCAGGTACCAGGTTATAGACCAACCCCCTGTGAACAAGGAGATAGTCAGGTGATAGCTGTGTCTGAACAGCTTTGAACAGCAGTTCTGACTCTCCCTGTGTGTGTTATCAGAGGTGGAATCAAGACTACATGGTCTGATCTGATGTCACTGCAGAACTAGTCTCCTTGCTTTGCAGCTAAGCTAGGGAGATCTTCATGACCTCAGTTAACCATAGGTGATAAACCTCCTCAGAGGAATAGAAACCAAGTTGCATGAGTTTTCTGCTCTGATATCAAGCTCTGCTCACTAAGTCTCTGCTCTTATTCCCAGTGGAGGCAATGACAAGCTTTCCAGTGCTGTAAAGGTGAGCAGGCTCAGACTGTATTTAATTCTACTTCAAACCACAAGGCTTTTTTTACATCAGGTACAGAGCACTGTCAGCCTGCCTTGGCATAAGAGCACTGAAAGATACTCAAGAACTTGGCAGGGTTGGTCCAAAGCTCCTTGATTTATTGAGCTCTGCAGTCTCTCCAGACTTTGTGTGACATGGAGCACTGAGCACCTTGGGATTGCCAGTATGTAGTAACATGGGGAAGATCAAGTCAGGGTATAAATAATAAATAACAAATCTGTGTGTTCCAGTCAGTCCCTCTGATTCTACTCCTATTTTGTCTTCAGCTTTGCTTTTCATGTTCTCTCTATCCATTCCTTTCTCTGATTTTCCATCATCTCAGCTTTGCATTGCTGTGCCCCTGCCATGGGTTAATGTTGCATGCTCTGGAGTCACTGTGCTTGTGAAACACCAGTCCTACACTTGCAGGCAGGAGCTGGCTCAACAAGCTGGCATGGCCCAGAGTACTGCTCCTCAGTCCTTTGCTGCTCTGACCCTGAAGAGGAAGGTCACCTAGTACCAAGTGTGACTGTGTCACAAACTGAATTTCACTTTGTGCCAGCCAAGAAATGGTTTGGTTCCACTGGAAATCAGAGCAATGTCTTGTCTCACTTCTTGACCACCACCCATGCATTCATCTGTCCAATAAAAATAAAAGTAGATAAATGAAGAAAAGACCTGAGTTCATCCTTCTCTGTCCTACCTCAGTGTGTTCATCTGTCACTGTGTCATCCCTGCCATGTGTGCATGTGTTTCCTGTGTGTGCCTCTGCTCACTTGGGACACCCGAGCTGCATTTCGTTTCTGCTGGGAGTGAGTCGAGAGACAGAGGGGAACCCTGGCATGCAGCATGTCCTCTGCTGATCAGTCTCTACTTGGGCTTGTCCTGAGGCTGAATTAGCTGAGCTGGAGACTTCATAACACCAGCCAGGAACATGGGAGGCTTCAGCACAAGATATGGCTTCTTGTCTTAGTGGTCAGCAGGGTTCTGAGCTCAGTGTCTTTTCTTTTGGCCACTAGGGTAGCCAGCACGTTGGTGCTTTGGGTGTGACACAGTTATGCCATTTGGGATGACAGAGCCCTCCATGCCTGGAGCTAATCATTGTAAGGAATGAGACATGCTGGTGTCTCCCACAGCATCCCAGCAGGGGTGAGGGCAGATCTGTCAGCACCCACTGAGGCTGGTAGCATTGACCCTCTTGTGCCACGCTGTGACACTTCTCTCCCAGGGTGGGAAGGCAGGGAAGGGAACAGAGCTGTAGGAGGGGACAACACCAGCCCAGGCTTTGCTGTTGGTGACAGCTGAGCCCTGTCTTTCCCTGTGGCACCCAGCCTGATGGAGGCTGGCAAGGCCAGCCACTGGTGTGCCACCTTTCTGCTCCTGACCAAGCCTCTCTCCTCTTCCTCCCCACAGCCATGCCACCGTGTGTCCCCAGCCGTCCACGCTGGCACTGGCCCCCCAGCCCTGCCCCACAGCACCACCAGCCCCTCACCCATCTCCGTGGCCCTAGACAGCACCACAGGCAGTGGGAGGGAACAGGAGCCCAAGGAGGGCAGCCCTGGCTCCTTCCCCTCCAGCAGCAGGAGGTCCCGTGTGGCCTCCTTGTCCTTCAGGCGGTTCCTCAAGAAGGGCTCCTGGACCTCGCCTGTCTTCAGCACGCTCTCGCCCAAGTGCCCAGCCATGCCCCACGGGAAGGTGCAGCCCCTGGGGGAGCAGGAGCAGTGGCTCCAGCCGGATGCCAAAGCAGTGAGCAGGTAAGTACAGTGCTGGATGTCCTTGTGAAGGGCTCAGCTCCAGCAGCATCTCCTTCTCTAATGAGCCAGAGGTTGGAATAGGATCAGCTGAGGCAGCACCTGTGGCCAGCCGCAGGTCGAGGGAGGGGATTCTGCCTCTCTACTGTGCTCTGGAGAGACCTCACCTGCAATGCTGGGGCCAGCTCTGGGGTCCTCAGCACAAGAGAGGCATGGTCCTGGTGGAGCAGGTCCAGAGGAGGCCACAGAAATGATCTGAGGGTGGAACGTCTCTGCTGTGAGGACAGGCTGAGAGAGCTGGGGCTGTTCAGAGGAGTCTCCAAAGAGAACTTCTTGCAGCCTTTTAGTCTTTAAAGGGCCTGTAAGAAAGATGGGGAAAAACATTTTAGCAGGGCCTGTTGTGACAGGTCAAGGGGTTATGGTTTGAAACTAAAGGAGGGAGATTTAGACTAAAGAGAAGGAAGATACTTTTTACACTGAGGGTGGTGAAACACTGTCCCAGGCTGCCCAGAGAGGTGGTAATGCTCAGTCCCTGGAACCACTCCAGGTCAGGGTGTCTGGGGCTCTGAGCAACCTGATGTAGTAGCTGAAGATGTTCCTACAGTACAGGGGGGGTTGGACTAGATGACCTTGATTGTCCTTCCAGAGGTCCCTTCCAACCCAAATCACTCTGACTCTGTGAGCCCTTTGAAGTGAGCCTTGTGCTTCACGTTCCAGTCAGCTGTCACCCTCTCCCCACCATGTCTGACTGCTGAGGGGCTGCATGTGATGGCAGCTGCAGGCACCAGCTTTGTTCCTCCCTGGCATCAGGCAAGAAAATGGAAGCTCTGCACCTTCCTGCAGGCCCCAGAGAGCAGTGAGACACCAGGCTGCTGGGGTATGGTGTGGTATAGCCAGGTATGTGGCCTCTCCTCCCCTGGGGACACCAGGCACCTGCACTGCCTGTCCCCTCCTGCCCCGTGTCCTGAGCCTCCACACGCTGGAGCAGCCCAGGGTAGGAGACAGCCCTGGACCAGTGGGAAGCTCTGTTTGCATTTGCCCCCACATCAAGCAGCTTCCCAGGCCATGGAGCCTTGCTGCTTTATCCCATTTGGTTATTTCATTGGCTTTGGAGACAAGCTCTGGGTCTTTATGGCAGCAAAGACAGTGAGGTGTTGGGGTACTCTCAGTTAGGGACCCCTTATATCTCTGGGAGTCCTCCCACAAGGCTGTGTGGTGCTGCTGCTAGCCCAGCTGACTGTTGCCTTTCCTACACTTCCACCCAAACCCCACCACTGGCATTTGTGCTGCCTGCCCAAAATCACAGCCAGGCCTCTCAAAGTGTTTCTTTCCCTTGGCTCCTTGCACTTGATCTCTGTGTTGGATGTGTTTTCTGACGAGAACCATGCCAGTGGCTCCTGTCTGCTGTGCTTACACCTCCTGGTTGTGGTGAAAAGCCTCCAGGTTTTACTTTTTTTGATCCTTCCATTTGGAAAACTTCTCCTGTCTTTGTGTTTGTTCTCCAGTGCTGGTTCAGGTTTGGTTTAATGTTTTGAAAGTCAGAGGAGACCCAGAAGTGACGAGGAAAGAGAAATCTTGAGGGAGAGCCATGAAACATTTGTCATTCCAGAGCAGGATGGGGATTTTTCACCTGGAGAGGCTGTCACTGCTGACACCAAATCCTGGTCATGTCCCTCACTAAGAGTAACATGTCCTCAGCCTCTTTAATCCACCTCTGCTGCTGACCAAGTGGAGAAGTCCACATTATCAATTCAAAAGCAGAAAGCTGAGGGCTCCTTCTCCACCTGGCTCTGTGCTCTGGAGCTGTGTCACACAGCAGTTCTGCTTCAAAGAGGTGGCAGTACACATTTCCTTCATTTTCCATCTCTGTGGGCTTGTGCCCAAGAGTTTTGCTTTGGGATTTGGGGTTTGAAGAGTGGAAGACTCAAAGCCAGGCTCCGTGCTGTGTGTTTGCTAGCTGAGAGAGCACATCAAAAGATGCCATGTGCGTGATGAGGTTTTTATTCCATAACTCAGCTTCTTCCAGATAAAAATGGATGCTCCTTCAGAGAGCCCAGTCTACCCCAGAGACACTGAGGAGGGAGAGGACAGCCATCACCCAGTTCAGAAGGACTCTGTGAAGGAGGTGATCTGCCCCTGGGAGAGCCCCATGGAAGAGGGGCAAGCTGGCTAACCACAGCTCAGCCATGGACAATCTCTTTCCAGGCTTGAGACCACAATGGATGGGCCAGTCTGAAGAAGTGCATTAGAGCCATCCTTCAGCATCAAGGAAGCTCAGGCTACCACAGCTAGGACTGGTGGACCCTGGGCTACCATCTGCTTGTAACTCAAGGATTTGAAGCATTTCTCAGCTGGTTTTCTTTCCTGGCTTTGGTGTGTTCAGATCTATTCACTAGGAACTTCCTGACAACAGAACCTTGGTTCTTGCCTTCTAGCAGATGGAGAAGTTGTGTGTGTGTGTGTGTGTATTTATCTCCTTGGAAGCTGTGTCTCACCTGAAGGACTTGCTTGGCCATGAGGTGTCACCACACTGTCCACAATGAGGTCCACAATGAGTAGGGCTCAGGCTTCACTGTCAAGGCTGGGGCATGTTTGTGTCCCCAGCTTGGGTCCACCTCTTCTTATTAATAATGTTTTTTACATTCTAAAGCAAGTTCATGAAGAGGCAGCTGATTGCTTGGGGATGGAAGCCCCCTATGAGAAGCTGTGTCCTGTACAGCACAGCATCATTCCTTAATCCAAATCAAAAATGATCCCAAGGAGCAAGCAGTGCAGAAGAGCAAAGGCTCCAGAGCACTTTTGCACTAGCTTCACTTTTCCTTTTGTGGCCTTTTACTGCTGGGATGGGTTTTGAAACCATGACTTGATCTGCACCCTGGTGACACTTGGGAAGATCCAAACCAGATCTGTGGTTTGGGTCTCTCCAAACTTAGCCTGATGCATTGCCTCAGCCTTTACCTGTGCTGTTATCAGGAGTGTTAGAACATTGCTTCCCTTACACTGTGGCAGTGTTTGAAGATGTTTTTCTTGTGTCTACATGTGGAGAGGTTTCCTAGAAGTGTGTGCTCTGGCTTGTTGCTCTGTGGCCTCTGACTTTTGATTCAAGTCACTGTTTTGTACTTCTAGTTGCAAAGGGAGCTTTGCCTGTGTGGCTGATGTGGTTCATCACAGTGACTTCTGCTGGGGGATTCCAACTCTCTCCTTACATGCTCAGTGCTCCCTATTTCATGGGATCACAGAATCATGAAGGTTGGAAGAGACCTCCTAGATCATCAAGTCCAACATTCAATCTGTCCCCACCATGCCACTAAACCACTGCTCCCAGGTCTGGGATGACACTTTTGATCCAGGACACTGAGAAAATCAAGAAGCTGTTTCTGTTTCCAAAGGCTCTGCCAGGGGAGCAGAAAGCTGCACTGCCTCAAAGCAAAGGGGGAGCAGGAGGGAACTGCCCCACACTGCCCATGGTGCCTCTCTTGGACAAATGTGTGTCTGCTCTTGCTGCTTTTGCTTTGCCAGGGAGGTCTGGTTCTGCCCTGGCAGTCACCAGTGGTGACCAGCTACTACTCAGGAGAGAGGAATGTGTCTGATCAGATCTACAAGTTACCTGTTCCTCATGTGACTCTGAGAATGCTAAGCTCATAGGCAGTGTTTTGGAGGTGACAGGTCCCAGAACATGTAGAATAGCTGGCAGACACAATGGCATGTCAGAAAATAGGTTTACATAAATGTATTTGGGGTTGTCACTAGCTGTCAGGATTCATCAGACATTTGAAGGCTGTCTTTAAGATTACAGCCTAGGAAATCATGTGAACTGTAATAAGGAAAATAACAAAAGCCAGATGAGCAAAACATGGTTGCAGATGAAAGTGTAATCAAAATAATGTTTGATTCTGTGACTCTTTACTCCCCAGGTCTCTAAGTGTCTCTATTTTTGCCTACTTTATACACTTGGTAAATATCAAGCCATGATAAGAACACCGAGTTGACACCCAGACAGTGATGGCAGCAGCTGAAACAAGTATGCAGGAAAATGGGTAGAATGCCATTAAAATTTAACATAACATTTGAAACATTAAAATTAATTCAATGTTTAACATTGGCAATCAGTGGTTTTGTTAATATTGTTACACAGCTGCTCCTGGGGGGCCACTGGTGATGGAGGAGCCAGGAGAAACATCACAGGAGGTGTGGAGGGATTTACAGAAGCATCTCTGGGTTTATTGTCAGTGACCTAGGGGGGAAGGTGAGCAGCATCTCATCTCCAGACACAGCTTTGGTGGCTGCTGAGCAGAGACCAGGCTGCAGCTTTGCTAGCTCTTCTGTGGTCCACATGCAGGTGATGGATAGCTCACACCCTCTGCTGACCTCTTCTGTTCCTTAGGGGATGGACTGTGAGTATCTCCCCTTCTTTGCCAAGGAACTAAATAGCTCCTTGGCCTCATGCTCATCTTCTAAACCAGAGGAAGGACTTCAGGATCCAAAACTGGCTGCTGTGTCAGGGCTTGGACACCCTGATCCAATTACAACCAGACAGGCAGGTACATACATGTCCCAGAGACCAGCACTTGGAGGTTCACAATATTCATCCCTCCAGGGCATTGCTTTTTATCCCCAATCTCTTTCAACTTGAGGACTCCTCTAGTTCTGCTCTTGGGGGAGACAGACCCCCACGTTGTTCATCTCAAGCCCATGCCTTACTTTCCAGCCTTCCTCCTTTCACCTGCAAGTCCCTCAGGCGCCTGCTGACTGTGGGGTGAAAACAGCTGCTCCGGAGGCTCTGGAGCCCTCCTGGCACCAGACTGCACTCACACGGTGACATCTGAGGATCTCAGCCCCGCTGGAGGCCTGGCGTGCCGGAGTCAGGAGTGCTTTCAGCTCTCACAGTTCAAATCCCCTCGCTGTGCAGGAGCCCATTTAACGCTGCCTGGAGTCACCTGGAAGAATTAGCTCACTGCAGCAACTTAGACATCCAAGGTATGCCGATAATGTGAGGGATCTGTAAGGTTAATGACTGGAAAAAGTGATTGCTCCCTCTGGGCAGTTTGTCAGAAAACTCCCTGCTGCTTGGCTGACAGAAGAAAGGAGACTCCAGCAGCAGCAGCAGCAGTGAGGAAGCCCCATGCCCTCGGCAGCAGCTCTGCTCTCCTGCCTCCCGTAGCTGCGGGGGCTCAGGGCTGGCACAGACCCACAGACTGGCCATGGACCTGCAGGGACGCAGGGAGCAGCCACGGCCCTGCATGGACCTACAGAGCAGCTATGGCTCCACACAGCCCCACGGAGCAGCCATGGCTCCACACAGCCCCACGGAGCAGCCATGGTCCCCACACAGCCCCACGGAGCAGCCATGGCCCCAATACAGCCCCATGGAGCAGCCATGGCCCCACACAGCCTCTTGGAGCAGCCATAGACCTGTTCCAGCTTGTCATTGCTGGAAGAGCTCCCTACACTCCAGCTCTGAGCTGATTTGCTGCAGGAGGGGCCTCAGTGTCAGATATTCTTTGAATGAACCTGAAAAGGAAGATGCTTTATTAGCCATGTGGTTCTACAATGAGCTCCCCTCCCATCTTTGATGGTCTCACGCCTCATGTCAGGGTGGACTCCTCCAGCATGCTTTGCTCAGGCTGACCCACAGCTGCTGGGATTTGTTTGCATGCTCCAGCCTGAAAAGCAAAGGCAGCTTCTGGGGTTCCCCAAAGACTGTGAGGGCTCTTCCCAGGCTGCCTCAGCCATCAACCTCAAGGGGACACTGTTGGGATAGGATGGAGCAAGTCCCATGCTCATGAACCTTAGGCTGTGGCTGGAGTGATGGGTAGGAGGTGGATCCTGTGGCTGGCCTGCCAGCTTTGGGGTGAGGAGCTGCTCTGTGGTTGTGCTGTGAGGCTGGGGCACACACCAGGCTATGCCTCATCTTCAGGGTGGAAGGAGAGGCTTAAGCAGAGGCATGGCCAGCTGGGTGAACCCGATTAAAATGTCCAGATGAGAGATCTGTTTTCCAGGCAATCTGCATCCCTCAAATCTCACTTCAAGTCTGACATTCCACTCTCTCCTTTCCAGCTGGGACATGCATCCAAAGTGCCAAAAACCACCGAGGGCCTCTTTTCTCTCTCAAGTCTTGGACTGCACGTTGCTCAAGTCTTGTAAATTTAAAAATGGAACAAAGAATGCTCAGCATCCAGCAGGATCAGGCCTGGGGAGCAGGAAGTACCAGCTGGCTCAGGAGAGGGCTTGTTCCCATGAGATTCCCAGTGTGGTTTTGGCAGGCAGCATGGTTGGGATAGCTCTGTGAGCAAGCTCTTCCTGCCTGAAATGCCAGCCCTGGCAGAACAGCTGACTCAGAGCATGACAGCTCTTCACAGCATCCTCCTCTGAAAGCAGCAGCCGTCAAGAGACCTTCCTGACACTGCTGCCTTTCCACTCGGTGAGGGTGGCTTGAAAGGCGAGAGGGAAGGCAAGCCCACGTCAGGATGCTCCTGGAAACGGTGCTCCATGGCTGGAAGTCAGCTCTCTGCAGGGGCTGCAGCACATTACATCCTCCTCGGGTCCCAGAACAGGATGTCAGTCAAGCTGAAGTGGTTCACTCACCCCAGCTGAATTATGGTAAATATATTTTACTGGAGGTTCACAACATTCATCCCTTCAGGGCACTGCTTTTTATCCCCAATCTCTTTCAGCTTGAGGACTCCTCCAGTTCTTCTCTTGGGTTCTCCATCTCAGGATGGAAGAGTCATCATGACTTGGCTTTTTGGGGTGCAGGAGCCTCAGGGATGCAGGAAGAAACCTGTCACTGGGGTAGTTTCCCCCTTGCTTCGAGGGAAATGTTTTATGCATTTTGCAATATGCCTGGCCCAGGAGCAGAGGTGAGCAGCTCACAGGGTTCCTTTCAGGGTAGAGGTTCCCAGATCTGTTCTGCACCACACTAAAGAGGAAAAGATAAGCTCTTGCAAGTCAGTTTACTTCTTAAAATTCATGTTGCCATAGCAGCTTAGCACACTGTCTCAGGTCCTCCTCCTTGCAAAACTTTGATCACCATGAAAACAGAATTACGTTGTTCTCCAACATGTTCTACATATAAATGCCTTGAAGTTCCCATAGTTCATGCTTCAACATCTCTGCAAAGACTTCTTCTGTCTGTTGCTCACAAGAAAATTTATCTGGCCAAAGGACAGTATTTTAAGGGCTTGAGCTGTATTGGGTTCAGTCTTGGTGTCAGGCTGGCTCCTCTGCATCCCCGTGGTCCTGCTGCTCGTGTTTCCAGCTGAGGTTCTGGTTCCAGTGGTTTCTGACACACTCTGGTACACCACAGCACTGAAGCACAGCCACCAACTTCTGTCCTCAGCATTGCAGGAATTTCCTCTGCCCTTAGCTCTGCTCTCTGGCCATCAGCTTGGGCTTCTCCCTTAAATCTTGAAAGAGCACAGATTCCCCCAAACTATCTACCTACAGCAGAAGCACTGAGCTTTGTGATCCTGGTTCACCTCTAGTCCCACCATGCTGTGTTCTCTGTGCCCAGGGAAGGAGTCAGTCACTTTGCTTAGGATGGCATGAGCTAACTTTGGAAATGGTTTATTCCTTCCGTTGGCTCTAGGGAACTAACTCAAGGTTGGACACAACTTCTGGATGGGTAGGATTTGGTGCCAGCTTGTATATAGGTAGGATTACCTGGCACCAGTGGTTTCAGTGCAGAGTTAGTGTGTCCAAGGGGTAGGCACCTGCTGCAGCCCCAGGTATAGAGGTCTGGCTCTTTCCAGGCTCTGCTGGAAGCCTTAAGAGACCTGAATTTGTTCTTGTTGGCTCTCAAGACAGGGGCTGCCTCATTCTTGCTCCTCAGCTTCCCTTCTGTTGCACGTGCTGGGAGCCATGGAAGGAACTTTATTAATAAACACCAGCACTTTAAACCCTGCTTAGAGCAATCCTTTTGTTTCAATCAGGTGTCCCATTTTTCTGGCTGCACCCATGTAAGGAATATTGGAAAAGACCAAAAAAAAACCCAAGAGAAGAAATGAGGCTAGACACAGAGAACTTGGCAATAACCTCCTGTGAAACAGCACATTACCCCGAGGACCTTTTTGCTGCTGGTGTTCACATGAATCCATCTCCTCACCCTAGAGAAGACACTTCCAGACCAGGACAGGGAAAGGTCAGTGGGATTTTTATTACTGTTCACAGCCAGAATTCTTCAAGTCAGCTCTTTTATTTTATTTTTTCTTTCCCAATCAACTGAAGAGGGAAAAAAAAAAAGTGAAAGAAAAAAGAAGATGAAGAAGAAAAAATTGGGGTAAAAGTTGAAGAACACTTTAATTTATAAGAAAAAGAACTAAATAATTGATGTAGTCATGGTGCCAAAGGTAATTTCTGCTGCTCCCTCTATCTCACAAAGACATTTAGCATTGATTGAGATCAAAGTATCAAAAACCCCTGCTGCTGAGCTGAAAGGCAAAACTTTCGGCTGCCTTTCTCCGCTCTAATAATATCGTCTTTATGTAGTTAATAAACTGCACACTTCAGTCAAACTATATCATTACAGAAGACTTAGGGAGCTAATAATTTAAAAGCAAAGAATTGCCTCTGTTCTTCACTTTGAACTAAACAACATTCTGTTGAATGAGGAGGACATCAAAGCTTTGTTACTATTACCAGTGTGGCTGGAGCACAGGGCCGCACAGAGTGTGTACTTCAGTCATCAAGAGGCAAAAAAAAAAAGAGATTAAAGATATTGGCTTATCAACCCACAGGCAGAACCAGGTGTTTTCTTTTCTGCTGTGCAAGCATCAGGTGGTTTGCTTATCGATTCTTCTTAAATAGAGATACATGACTTGAGCACCCTGGCCTGTATCAGAAATGATGTGGCCACTAGGACCGGAGAAGGGATTGTTCTCCTGTGCGAGGCACTGGTGAGGCCACAGCTTGAATCCTGGGTTCAGTTTTGGGTCCCTCACTACAAGAAAGACATTGAGGTGCTGGAGTGTGGCCAGAGAAGGGCAAGGAGGCTGGGGAGGGGTCTGGAGAATGAATCTTATGAGGAGCAGCTGAGGGAACTGGGGTTGGTTAGGCTGAGGAAGAGGAGGCTCAGGGGAGACCTTAGCTCTCTCTACAGCTACCTGCAAGGAGGTTGGACCCAGGTGGGGGTTGGTCTCTTCTCCTGGATTACCAGGGAGAGGACAAGAAGCAGTGACCTCAAGTTGCACCAGGAGAGGTTTAGATTGGACATTAGGAAAAATTACTTCCTTGCAAGAGTTGTTAGGCATTGGCCCAGGCTGCCCAGGGCAGTGGTGGAGTCACCATCCCTGGAGGGGTTTAAAAACCATCTAGCTGAGGTCCTTAGGGACATGTTTTTTTCAGCAGATGTGGCACTGTGGGAGAAAGGGTTTCTTTCATGAATTCCAGTAAAACACAAAGTTCTTCCTAGGACATTGGGTAGGGTCAATGAAAACAGTCCAGGGGATGTCAGGAGTTCTCCTCCTGTCCCTTCCTTCCCATGGCAACATCTGCCCAGCTTGTGTGTCTGGGGGTGACTCCAGGTTAGACCTTCCCCACACTTTTGGCAGGAGATGTTTGAATAGGGGCCTGTGGTGTCACCCCAGGGTCTCCCCAGGAGAAACAAGGTGACTTCAGAGGTCAGCACTTGAGAGGATGGAGCCTCTAAACTCTGCTGCTCTGATCTCCTGGGCTGGTTGGACCCCTGGATGTTCCAGGCTCTTCTGGGAGCTGGCAAGTTGGTGTGGGCTCTGTTATGGGATACTTGCACTTCTTAAATGCTGCTTTTCATTTGCATCAAAACCTCTTCTTGGTTCTTGGCTGTCTGGATCCCATCCCCTATTAAAGACTGGAATTTTAAAAAGCAGAAAATAATGGCTTGTTTCAAAGTACCAATTCGACTGCTTTTTGAAATGCTCTCCTTATTCAAAACCACTTCAATTTATACATTTTTCTAAGTCTTTATTATCCTCAGAGGCTGAACCAATTTGGGCCTTGATTTCTGCAAGTGTTCTCCTTGATTTCGGAGTCAGAAAGTGGACATGTGATGTGAGGAGATTGGACATTAACCAGAGGTAACAAATGGTTTCCTGGGAATTATCACTTAAACTATTATTTAAACTACTTTGCAAAGCCTATTACTACAGGGAGAAAATTCATAGTAAGAAGACTGTCAGAAAGGGCTGCTCTTCTGCTTCTCACCCTGTGGAGCTGCAGGCTGGAGCATCTGCCTGAGCACCTGTGGAGACACGTGTGCATGGGTGGGCTTCCTTCTGTTTTCCAGTGGACTTGGCTTTACCATGCACCCAGAGTGATCTTCTTGCCCTTCTCAAGTGTTCTTTTTGCCTTTCCTTTTGGAAAGACTAAAATTGTCATTCCTGAAGTGGGATAGATTCTTCTAGAAGGTACACACATCTGATGACCAGAATAATGTCAACTGCCCTGTAAAGAGAGAGGAATGTGTCCATCACTCCTTCTCCAGGTTAATGGATGACCTGCAGATACCATGTGCAGGTGGTGCCTGTTGTTTGAGGACACTAATAGCTAAACCAGGAGGTGGGAGAAGATCTTCTACCTGCTCTGGCCCAGGTAGCAGGTGATTCACTTGCAGACATTGTGCCAAAGGTTTAAGAAATGTTTATGGAAGTGTTGGCCTCACCTGGGGGGAATGTTGGAGTTTGAACTCTTCAGACAGCTGCTATCCTGGGGGGGTGAGGTGTCTCACTGTTAAGTCAACCTGATGGGGTGTCTCACAGAGACAACCATCAAGGCAAAGGAGACCTTGATGTATTCTGCTTCACTTGTTTGGGCTTTCACTGGTGGGATCTGTTAGACACAATGCCCAAGATTTGCACCCAGAAATGAGAACACAGGGAGAAATATTTAATGAAGTATTTAATAAGTAATCATCCAGAATGCAAATTCTAGAGCATGGTATCTGCCTGTCCATCTGTCTGTCTATCTACCTACCTGCTACAGGCAGACTCCTTCATGGCATGAGTATTTCTGCAGCATTTAGACACGCTCCTCTCTTCAAACCAGTGCTGTGAGCCAGCACGGTGCTGAGCAAGGCTTTCTAGCTGGACAGGGATGCAGAGCTAAAGGCTCTTGAGCCAACCTTATCAAGATCTGGTAATACAAAGATAATAAAGTCACTCTGATGGAAGTGCAAGGCAGAGTGAAGCTGTCTTTAGCCTTTACCAAAACCACTGTCAGTGCCTTTGCCTTTTCAGAGCACAGCTCTTCGCAAAGCTAATTGGGTTAGTGCCTTGCAGGGGGTTTTCAGTGTCTGCAGGAGATGGGCTGCTGCAAACACCTTCCCCTTCAAGGCACACAGCGTTGCCTTTTTCACACCACAGCTCTCTCCCTGGCTTCTGTTCTC
This sequence comes from Galbula dea, assembly GCA_013399015.1. NCBI lineage: Eukaryota > Metazoa > Chordata > Aves > Piciformes > Galbulidae > Galbula > Galbula dea. The sequence continues at coordinate 3,765,545 of VWZX01004773.1, read as the reverse complement.
CAAAAGCAAAAGTCCCAGGCTGTTCTTCAGTATCAGCCATTACAGTGTTTCAGTTCTTTCCTCCCAGCCATTTTCAAATGTTCAAGTTAAAAGGAAAATGTTTCATTTTAGGCCAAATTCCCCCCTCCTCTCCCTTTCTGCTCTCTTCTTCATTTCTTCTCCCACCCCCCCCTTCCCCTTTTTTCTCTGGAAGAAGAACAAAGTCATTCAAATCAGGAAGCTGAGGAACTCCATGTATACTTTCCACTGGGACCTTGATCCCTACTGGTTTGGCTTGATTTGATTGAAGTGTAATTTAATCCTTCATCATTTGTCATAATGTCATTTCTGTATAAAAACAACACTGCATCCAAACTTCAGATCAGCACCGAGGAGCTCTCCAGGAGGCATGAAAACAGAGCTGAGGAGCAGGCTCTGCTGGTGGTGAGGAGGGTGGTGAAGCTGGCAGGCACCAAGGCTGCCTTCCTCCTTGCTGGGAAGGCACCGAGGGGAAGCACGGCAGAGTTGAGTCAATTAGGTAGTGAAGATGGGTCTGGATTCCCAGGAAAATGAAGGGCTGGTGGTAAGCACAGCTGTGGAAAATACTTCAGGTTGTGTAAGTGAAATACCTAGGAGGAGGTGACCTAGTGTGGGCAGGAAATGAGTATATTTGCAGGTGCACTGGTAAGTGTAGTAGTAACATCACTGGCCTCTGTTACCAGCTGGAGCAAGGTAGGGTTACAGTCTGCACAGCTCAAACCATGTCTGTATTTGTAGTAGAAGAAGGGGAGGAAAGGGAAGGGCCTTTCATGGTAGGAAATGTCTTCCTAGCTCTGCACTGTCTCCAGGTGCAGGTTTCTTCCATCCCCTCTTCTTCAGAGTGACCTCTATCTTGTTGGTGCTCACCTTCAAGTGGTGGGCTTGGGCAGCCTGCAGGTAAGGTAGTAGAAGTCACCAGATGCTCATCTCAAGGCTGTAGGAAGCAGATTCTTCATCCTTGCCTCAAGTGTCTCATGTTTAGCTGCACACAACTGAAATACTGAACATGTGAACTCCAGCATCTCTCTGCTTCTTCACTGGGGTGGTTAGAATGGGGAAGAGGACATGCAGGGAGGGGAGAGATTAGCAGCCCTGCTGTGACCCCAGGAGGCTTGAAAGGGCTGGTGGCCCTCAGTGCTTGTGGACTCAGCTACATTCAGGCAGTGAGAGGTCTCGTGGTCCAAACCCTGTCTGGACACCCCTGTGAAACCTCTTCTGCACTCTAGCTCTCAGTGTCCCTGTCTGTCACACAGGAGCCTCTTGAGCTGTGGTGAGGCTTGTGAAGAGGCAGCTGCAAACATATCCCTGTGCTACCACTGTTCTTCACTGCAGCTCTTGAACGAGTGGAGCCTCAGCAGAATAAGAGCAGCTTCTGAAGTTTGGTGGAATACAGCAGACTGAAAGTCAGACCAGCACAGGGTGATTCTGCACTTGAAAGCCCTGAGGGGGCTTTTGTTCTCACCTCTGCTCTGCTAGGACAGGGTTTGCTCCCCATGCTGCAATCTAACAGACAATCAGAGGCACCAACCTGGCTCAGCACCCAGGCAAGGCTGCTTCTCAGCCTCTTTCAAGCATGCTGGTTCCCTGCTCCTCACCTGGGCATTTTCAGCACAGTCTGGCCTTGCAGCTAGGCATGTCCTGGAATGCACCATGGCATTTCCCATGGAGAGCCACCACAGAAGAGGAAGGTCAGGGCTAATCTGCAAATGTTGTGTGAGTTGGTTTTACTTAAGGATCGTTTGGAGAGAGCTGCTGAACATCTACTTTCCACTTCCTATCTGTTTGCCAAACACCCTAAAAGGAAGCATGAACAAGGGGAACAGATAAGGTTTATCCCTCAGAAAGAAAACATTCCTGCAGTCAGAGTATATAAGCCAGATGCTGTCTGCCTTTCTTCAGCCAAGCCATGCAGGTATCACCACAGCAGAGCCTGGTTCCTGCTCAGGCTTAGGACAAGAGCCAGTGGTCACAGGGCTGGCAGGTGACAGGTCCTCTCTCCCTGAGGGACCAGGCTGCCAGGTCAGCTGTGATCTGCTCTGGGGAGCTGGGAGGACCTGCTGTAAAACCCTTGAGCAGGGACACAGCAGAGAGGGTTGTGTGAGGGCTCCCTCTCCCCAGGCTCCCTGGCTCCCCGATTCAGTGTTGTCGGGGCTCTGCTCTATCCCTTCCCCCTGAGAGCAGAGTATCTATTCACAGCACTTGTCAAAAATTAAAGCAGAACCTTCTTTCAAATGCTCTGTCTGTGCTTGGCTGCCAGAAAAGTGATTCTTCCTCCCCCAAAAATTTGCATTTAAAATTCCTAATACGCACTTTTGCTCAGATGACAGAACCTGTGTTCCTGCTTTCAAGGCAGGATCTCTGTGACCTCCAGGTTTTAATAATTCCAGCAAAGCATCATTTGACAATTCAAATATAGTCAGTAAGCACAGGAAAGTAAATGTCCTTTAAGATAAGCACATATTATATTGAGAGTTGATGATGAGAAGATTTCACCTACAGCTAGGAACTTCAGAGCAGCGTGGATGAGAGTTCTGCATATTAAAGAACTGCTTTGGTGAAATATTGGCATTTCCAGATTCCAGCTTTGCCAGCTCTAATGTATTTCTGCTATTTAATTCATAAGGAGGTGTGATGGCCTTGTATGTAGAGGTTTCACTATTTAGCTTTTGCTTTCCAATTAAAAATAAATCAGTGTTCAATTCCTGCTTGCTGCTGATCTAAGGAGGTGAAGGATCACAATCCAGATGGCCAAGATCTGCTCTGCCAACCCACTCCCTCCTGTGGTGCTGTGCTGCCAGAGCCAGGAGATGCTGCATTGGGGTTGGAGCTACCACACCTAGTCCTGGAGCTACCACATCTGGTCCTGGTGCTGGAACCAGGAGAAACTGCTCCTGGTCCTGGTGCTGGAGCCAGGAGATGTTGCAGTGGGGTTGAAGGTACTGCTCCTTGTCCTGGTGCTGGAGCCAGCAGATGTTGCAATGGGACTGAGGGTACTGCTCCTGGTCCTGGTGCTGGAGCCAGGAGATGTTGCAATGGGACTGAGGGTACTGCTCCTTATCCCAGTGTTGCCGCTGAGAGATGCTGCAGGAGGTACCACACCTGGCCCAAGGATGCCCAGGAGGCTGGGGCTGACCCCACCAGCTCTCAGCCCTCAGCCCCAGGTGGATGTGTTCACTCAGCTTCAGGTTCCCTCTTCATGCTCTGGTTTCCTCATATCCCCTTGACTTTATTGAGCTCTCCCCCAAGCCCTGCACAGAGAGGGCTGTTATCACACAGACACCCAGCCCTCCACAGGCAACTCAAGCCACCAGTCAGCAAGCAGATCAGCCTGTCACAATAATTAATAGGCCTCCCTGTGGTCCCTGGTAATCCATCCCAGGGCTGCACAGCACTGGCTCTGTTTTAGTTAGGTATATGTAAGCCTTAGAACTGCCCCAAACAGAGCCTTTTTCATCCAGCTGCTTCATTCAACACCTTATAAGGGCTGTGGGCTCAGGGAGGGGGCAAGTTTACACAGATGCTAGTGTCTCAGGACTTGCTAGCAGGTGTCTCCTAACTTTACACAGACCACCCTCACACTAAAGGGACTCTTTTTGCTTTGAGCCTGTTTGAGTTACATGACTTTGGTCTCTGAGTTCCTGTTCAGCAAACGATTTATGACTTTCCTCATTGATAATGCTCCCAGAAGCAGAGGGATGGGTTGCTAGCTGGCACTGGGGCTTTCATGGCACCTTTGAACAGCTCCAGTTCCCTCACCAGGCAATTCCTCAGGCTTTCTAGGGAAAGGAAAACAACAACAGCATCTCTAACAGGCTGTGGGCTTTTTCTTTTGTTTGTTTGTTTATTTAAAATGGGGGCAAGGGGGGGGAAGAGCTAATCATAGGTTTAAGCAAACAGTTCCCTCTGAATTTGGCCATTTTCTCCTGCTGAGGTCATATGACAGCTGAGATGACATGATTAGAGATGTTTGAAGGCATTCCTTCAGCCTCAGGAGAGGAGGAGGGAAAATATTTAGGGTTTGCTGTCTGTAGCTCAGGGAACAAGCATTTGAAGAGCTCTTCCATGGAGGGGTGAGCATGGAGGGTGCTGCCTCTTTCTCAAGGGACTAAGCTGGGAAGCAGTGGTGAGCTTCAGCTAGAGCTGCTCCTGACAGAGAATTCAAGGAACTCCAGGCATTGGGAGGTTTGTGTTGGGACAGGCTGTTGCAAAATTTGGGCTGTTTTTAGCAGTTCTCTGAAGCCTCTCCAATTCTATTAACGTGACAGAGGGTAATAGGGAGGAAGAGTTATTGAGGTGACTGCAGTGTCTGGGAATCATAGAATCCTGAAGGTTGGAAGAGACCTCTAAGATCATCAAGTCCAACCAGCAACCTATCACCACCATGTCACGAAGCCACATCCCTAAGGACCACATCTAAATGGTTTTTAAACCCCTCCAGGGATCTCCTCCAAGCCACTGCCCTGGGCAGCCTGGGCCAATGCCTAACCACTCTTGCAAGGAAGTAATTTTTCCTGGTATCCAATCAAAACCTCCCCTGGTGCAACTTGAGGCCATTTCTTCTTGTCCTCTCCCTGGTAACCCAGGAGAAGATATCTCTGTCTCCAACCTCCTTTCAGGCAGTTATAGAGAGCTAAGGTCTCCCCTGAGCCTCCTCTTCCTCAACCTAACCAACCCCAGTCCCCTCAGCTGCTCCTCCTTATCCTCCAAACCCCTCTCCAGCTCTTCTCTGGACACCTTCCAATGCCTCTGTGTCTTCTGACTCCCTTTGCCACCCTTTTGATCCTGGTGGAGGTTTCTCAATGATCCATAGCTGTTCCCATGGCATGAGCATTCACTGGGCTACCTGAAATCACCATTAAGTCTCAGTCCTTGTAGACAAATGTCTCCAGCCAAGCCCTACCATTACAGCTGTGCCTCACCAGCTGGTTCAGAAGCAACAATAAGTGCTCAATGATAGAAATGGATCTTCTCATTCGAGTCTCTATCTGCTGCAATGAGAAGTAGCCACAAGATTGAGTTCCTTCTCCTGCTTTAGCAGCTCTCACCAGAAAGGAAAGGCGAAAGGTCTCCTCCTGGTCATAGGGAGGTCATTAGCTGAGTAGGTTCTTGGCTGCTTGATAACCTCACCCTTCATCCCTCATCCCTCAGGTCACTTAGCACTTTGCTCCTGACAGAGCTGTGGAGGCAGCAGTTGAAGCCCAGACTGTGTGTCAGGTACTGGGTGGCCTCTCAGAAGGCATCTGTGAACAGTCCCAAGAAGCTGGGATGTCTTCTCCTGCTCTCAGCCCCCTGCCTTACACACACATGCTTCATAAAAGCTGTAAGGGATAGAGAGGGATAGACATGATACAAATTAAATGGCTTTGTTGTGCTTTTGGAACCAAATAATGCTTTAACAGCAGAATCCTTTTTCAAAGCCAGTAGTTAAGAGTAAGCAGTACTTCAGGCAATCCAGGCATCTGCTGCAGGGACTTTCCCTTGTAATTAGTTAATGAGCTTGATGTTACTTTTCCCATCTAATTAAGATGCCATCTTTTTAGCCCTGTAAGGAGAGGTAAACTTTAGAGATGTATTAGAGACAGGTTCCCTGCCTGACCTTTGGCTGTGCACTCTGGTGAGCTGGCAGTGCCCTTCTGAACACCTGTCCTGGCTGGAGAAAGGAGATGTTTGGGAGTCTTTGTGTGTACAGACCTGAAGGAAGATGTGCAGTTTTCACCACACACAGAGAAGTTGGGAGGCTAGAGGAGATCAGGCAAGAAAAAGTCCATGTGGTTGTTTTCTGAGCAGTGAAGCACTCCTCCTTTCCATGCTTGAAAGTTTTGGCCACCTGAACAAGATTTCTGTTCCCAGATCTTTATATTAGAGGATTTTGTTGTTTTTCCACAGTAATTGGAGTGATCACCTCACCAAAACACCTCTTCTTTAGGGCTAGTTCATTAGCCTTCCTCAGGAGTAATGGCAGTGGTGGCAGAGCCAGCCTTCCCAAAGGCCAGAATTGGGGATCTACAGTAAAACTGCCTCAGAGAAAATTGGTCTTGGTGCATGGATGCAAACTTGTTTCTCTCAAGAGCTCCCCAGTTCCTGAAGCTGGAGGAGGCTGTGTCACCTCAGTCCCAAGTCCACCACAGAGGTTTTCTGCTTGTATCTTCTGCCCTGCATGGAGTGCTTGCAGGTGAATTACACTTACCCCAGGCACTTCTCAGGTGGGTTCATTCAAAATGCTCAATTAAGTATTAGTTTAGAAACACTAAAATGGAATAATTTCATCAATAAGAGTTCCTTTTGGGAGCCTTTTTCTGCCTCCCTGGCTGCCAATGCACTTTGGGAGCTCCCTGGGCATTGCACATCTGGCCTCAGATCCGAACCACACCTGCTAGGACTGGGACCTGCAGAGCTTCAGGGGGGTGGAGATCCAGACCCAGTTCCCAGCTTTAACTCTGCTTGAGGACTAAATATGTGTTCCTCCTCATCCTGGGCATTCTCCTTACTGTGATTCACAGGATACAGGGGGAGAGGAGGACCCAAGTGCAGGGCTGGAAGGTAGGACAGCATCCTCTCACCTTCCTGCACACAAAGGGGTGATTTGCTGCTTTGTGGGCACCCTCTGCATGAGTCATGGCTGTTCAAAGAGAATACCTCAGATCCAAAGAGAAGCAGCAGATCTCACCAAAGCCAATGGTTGCACCAAACTCAAAAGAAAGAGCTACTTTGAAAGACCTCTGAGAGCTGGGGAGCTGCAAGCCTGATGGTTGGTCAGAGCTGTGGGCTGAGAATTTTCTCTGGCAGCAAATGAAAGCAGTGTCAGCTACAGTAGCTGGAAACTGCCAGTGTGCTGGAGAGCCAAACTACAGGAGAGAGCATTGTGAGCAGGAATCCAAAAGGAGAAGGGCTGGAGTGCTGGGCAGAGGGATGGCTAAGTGAGGAACCTGCCAGATCTTGGGCTGGGTTTGCCATCACCCCCAGCAGGGTTGCAGGCTGCAGGAGGGAGAGGCACTGGCAGTCAGAGGCAGCTGAGGGGAACTTGGCCACCTTCATTTGCTCTGTCCAGTGCAGAAGTTCCTTTGGCTGATGCAGGAGGGGACAGTCATGGACCTACACAATGCCCCATCACCACTGCAGCTCCACTCAGCTATGTTCCAAACCATCATAAGGCAGAGGGGTGTTGGGCATAAATGTCCTCTGCTGATGGCAGGTGGGGAAGCAGCTCCTGCTCTTTCAGACAGCAGCTGGTGCCCCAGGTCCATGTTAGGATGGAGGAGACTCAGGAGAAGAGAGTAACTCACTGCCTTTCAAAACCAGAAAGGGAACTGGTGGCTGCTCTGGGGTTTCTGTCAGTTCCTTCTCAAGCTGACCCCATTTTTACATGTTCTCTCTTCATAGCTGGGTTCCCAAGCCTGGATCTATTTCCTTCTGGCCTGCCATCATGCTGATGGGATTTCAAAATGACAAGAATGAAATGAAAAATGCCTTTTGGTTCAAAGTGCAGGATGTTAAGAGGTGCAGGATTTTTTTAGTCCCTTGTAAAGCCTTTTGCAGTGTCTCCTTATGAGATGGTGCTGAAACTCTCTGTAATATAATGATCTCACACATTGTATATGCAATCTCTCTCCTCCCTTTATGTAGAGTTTTCCTAGCTAATCTCACAGTATACTCCATCAATTTGCCATCCTTTGTGGGGAGCCTCTGAAGGTTCTTGCTGCCCCATGGTCCATGTGGCTGCTGCTTGTATATCTGCCTTGAATTAACCTGGATGGGCTTCATCTCCTGCAGCCATTTAGTCCTTGGCCTCCAGATTCAAGACCCAGAGCCACCCAAATCCCCCCCAGTGAGCTGTCTCTGCCTTTTACCTTGTGGTCCAACTATTCCTCAGCAGCCTTTGAGCAAAAGTTTGCCCTCCTCCAGTTTGGGAAATGCAAACTCCTAGAAACCCAGGATGAATGAACCAGGATGTGTCCCTCAGCCAGCTCAGGACCCTCTCTCTGAACCAGAGCCTGGCTTTGCTCCTGAGTAGCTGCAATCAGGAATTAGTCCACACCTTTGCCATTGCTCTTCCTCTGGCCAGGTCTGGAGGACACAGTTTGCAGAGACTTCCCTTCTCCTCCCTGAAGCTTCAGCATAATGGTCTAAAGAAAACCAAAAAAGAGAGCAATCATGGATCCAGGACTGCCAGCAGCACTTTTACAACTAAGATAATTGTCTTCTCCAACCCCTCAATTATGTTTTCCCAAACTGGTCAGCCTAAGGCTTCATCAACAACCCAGTCCTGTCACTGGTGTTCTGCCCTTTGTCTTCAGTGGGCCATAAATCCAGCTCCCTGAAGGTGACTGTCAGCTGCTGGCAGCCTCAGCTCCAGGCACCCCACTCTGCCCTCTGGACTGGCATTTCTTGGTGTAGGAGCCCTGGCTGCAAAGCAAGGACAAATTGGGGGTGGTAGGTCAAGCTGCAGAAGCTGTTCACGTGGCTTCCTCTTGCCCAGGCCAACAGAAAGGTAACCCAGGGATGAGAAGATGAAGAAAGAACAAACAGAGCAGAAAACCAAGAGNTTGCCTCTTGTCCTCTCCCTGGTAACCCAGAAGAAGAGACCAACCCCCACCTGGCTCCAACCTCCTTTCAGATAGCTGTAGGGAAGAGAAGGTTATGCTCTAACCCACACTCTAGATTTAGCTTCTCCTATAAACTGCAGACACAACACACTAGGGTGAGCAAGTAGGCAAATTCTCTTCCTCCCCAAACCATGTGCACCTCAATCCTTGCTGCCACCTTGGCTGCCCTAGGGGAGAGGCCAGAAGGCCTTGTTCAGTGGTGCTTTGATGTGGGCACAAAAGAGCAAGTCATTTGAGATGCTTCCTGCTGGTGGTCTGCATCAGCCTGTGGATCAGCTGAACACTTCTGCTTAATCCCCTTGTGGATCTTTGAAGCCTTTTCTGTCTTGCAAACAAATAATCAGCTGCAACTTATATTTTAATCCATTAAAAGTTTCCAGAGAGTGTCCTGTAAAAACAAAGCACTCAGCCTCAGTAGCTCAGGGAGGAGTGAGCTTTGGTAGCATTGATTTGGTCTCCACTGAGCATGGTCAGATATTAGCATCAGTTTGGGAGTTACTTGCTAGGAAGGACTGTCAAAGATTGAGCTTTTACTGTCATCTAATCCTAGCTATTCAAACACTAGGATCTCAAGGAAAGTAGCTTCAAGACAGTGTCAAAGTGACTTGGACTACAACATTGTGCATGGCACATTTGATCCAAGGGAGCTACAGAGTCAGGTCTGGCATGAGGAAAGAAATCCTGACCAAGTAGGACAGGGACAGGCTCAAAGCAACACTTCCACTGGGGTCTTTCATGTGCAGCTAGACAGAAATGGAAGGACACCTCTCTGTGTTGTAGGACATTGCTCTACCTACCCTCTCATTAAGTTTGATGTGAATCAATGGCTGTTTTCCATTCCTTATGTGTTTTTCTCTAACTCCCCCCCAAAAACACTAGAATTACAAAATCCAGCTGAAAGTTAATTGCAGACACCAAGTTCCATCTGGCCTCACATAAATTCTGCTCAAAGTTACCATTTTGAAGAACTGCTGTTGTTGTTTTTTAATGCCAAACTACAAATGAGCTCAAATTGAGTTCAAACCAGCTCCAAATTAGGACCAGCTTTGCTCAGGGAGTTTGCAAACTTAAGCAAAAACTTTTGGGTACAGCTTAGCTTGAACACTGAACTGGTGACAGGCTGCGTGAAGGTGGGGCCCTGTACTGGACACTTCCCAGAGATGTGCTTGGAACAAAGATGGTGTGGGTAGGGATGCCCTTCCCTTGGTGGAGTGGGGTAGAGTGGAGGAGAGGAGAAAGAAGCTCAGGTGGACATGTTGGGCCAGGAGGGGAAGGCAGAGCAGGTGCCTCTTGTTTTGCCTTGACTGGGCTTTGAACAGCTGTCTCCTATTTTGCCTTGATGGGGCTGTGAGCACTTGACCCAGCCTCTCCCAGGGAGCCTGCTCTTAAAAGCAGCTGTAAAAGCACCTAACTCTTTTACTGGGATGTGGGGGGCTGAGAACTTGGACATCATGGCCTTCTGTCTGCCTGTTCAGCTGTGGCAGTGACTCTCCTGCTGTTGCCGCTCTGGTGAGTCTCCTCTATGAAGCTCAAGGGTGAGGGGACCAGGGGGTGTCTGATATCAGGGTAAGGTAACTGTGCAGATGAGCTGGTTGTGCAGAGGTCTGAGAGGGTTTGCTGCAAAGGGTGAGTGGTTTATGCTTGGGCTAGTGGCTGCTTACAGCCCTGGGAGTTTGGGGAGAGTCCAGCCCCTGCCATGGACAGAGGTGTGTTGTGTCCTGGTGCCTGTGTGAGAGTGAGCTGAGGGCTCTTCTCTCCACTGGGTGACCTGCTGTGTTATTTAAGCTTAAAAGATGTTGGGCTGAGGTTGTTTGTAACCATCTAGTCTGAAAATCCCTCCCATGGCACCCTCTTTTGGTTGTGAAAGCAAATCAAGTCTGGATTTTGCACCCATCCATGGCTTTCCTGATGCTGAGGAGGTGTAAGAATGTTTTTGTCCAGTGCCCAGCCTGGCACCAGCATGCTGCTGTCCTGTGAGCTCAGGCAGGCAGTCCTGCTGTTATATCATCCTCTGAATGGTGAGAATAAGGCCCCTGGACAGAAAATATCTCTCTGCAGCAGCATCCTGTTGCTCAGCTGTAGAGCAGCTCTTGAGAGGCTGTGAGTAATGCTGGGGAGATGCTGCAGGATGATTCTGTAAGAGGACTCAGAAGTGAGATTACTCTGATAGTAGGAGTGAAAAAACTTAACTCTTTGGTGAGCAGTAGAGTTAATGCTTGAGAAACACTGCTTGCTGCAACGTCCAGTTGCTATCACCCCACTGTTTAACCCTCCAAAGAGAGGAAACATGCTTCAGACCACTGCAAGCAGCAGTAGATGGCTATAGGAATCACAGGGGCTTTGATCCCCCCCTCACTCCACCCCTTTCTACTTTCTGTTGTTTAAGGTTTCCCAAACATTGCATCTCTTCACATAGAAATTCACCTTTGAGTTGCTACATCTGATCACTGACTAGTGATAATCACAATAAACCTCCTAGGAGATCTCCCTGTGGCAACAAGTAATTGACCCAAGAATTTTTCACTAGAAGGAATTATTATTATTATCTTTTTTTAATAACCACCCAGCACTGGAGATGTTTGTTCATTAGGGGATACACTGCTATTGTTCTCATCAGTCCTGATGCTTTGCCTTCACCCTTTGAGTTTTCTCAAAGGATTGAGATGATTTGGTTTCTTTGAAGAACAAAGGATACAGAGTGTTTTTTTTTAGATGACTGGCTATTTTGATCTGCAAGGTCTGTGCACAGTGTGAGGGAACAAACATCACTAAATCATTAAGGGAGAAGGCAAGGGTATGCATAATGGGAAGGAGAAACACAAAAGCCACTGAGTCTGGTGGTTAGAGGAAGGCTCTGGCAGCCTGGGTGTTGTTTTCAGCCCAACACGAGGTTTGCTGCCTTGCTCCTCTGGCCCTTGGTTTCTCTGCTCTGTAATTTGGCAGGATCACTCTTACAGCCAGAAGACTTGGGAAGCTTAGGTTATAATTTCCAATCCTTGGCCCTTTAGAGAAATGTCAGACATTAAGCAGGATGTCTTATTTAACCAGCCCCAGTGCCCATCTTCAAGTGCAGCCAATGCTTTGCTCAAGAGAGATGTCAGGAATGTGTCTGTGAAAATCCTGCCAGACCTCCTAATCCACAGCAGAACATGGTGCTGAGCATGCCAGCCTTGGGTAACTCAACTCTAGAATGGTTGGAGTTGGAAGGGACCTTTAGAGGTCATCTAGCCCAACCCCACTGGAGACAGCAGGGACACCTATAACTAGATCAGGTTGCTCAGAGATCCAAACAACCTGGGCCTGGGATGGTTCCAGGGATGGGGGAAATAGGCTCCTGTGGTGAGCACTAGGATGAGGGGGTGGTGACCTGGTCTCTGCTGCTGCAGCAGTGTATGGTCCTAAGTTCATTTCTTCTCCTGAAACCTTTTGTCACCTTCTTGGTGGGAGGGATGGAGGTTTTGCAGCATGAGGGTCCCTGCATCAGCTCTTCAGATAATGGTCAGAGCATTTAAGGTAGGAATCATAGAATAGTTTCGGTTGGAAGAGACCTTTAAGATCAAGTCCAACCATTAACCCAGTACTGTCAGGTCACCACTAAACCATGTCCCTCAGCACCACATCTACACATTCTCTGAAGTCCCTGCAGGGATGGTGACTCCACCACTTCCCTAGGGCAGCCTGCTGGTGGCTGCACCTCAATACACTAACATTGTGCAGCAGGATAATGGGGCAGAGAGGGGAGTGCCAGATGACATGAGACCTGTTTTGGTGTTGTTCCACTTTTCAGCAGTACTGTTTAGCTCACTCCAGCCCAGGCTGGCATCTGAACAGGTTGGCTTCAGTCTGTTCTCATGCACCAGGGTATTGTTCTTACCCTTTTCCCTGTGGCAGGAGGCTGACATTGCACTGTGGTGGTGCTGGGCTTGGGGCTAGGCTGTGCTATGCCCACACATGGTCCCTGTGCCTTGATTTTCCTACTGAAGGAACTACTAAAACCTACCTTGCAGAACAGGGAGGCTTCCTCAATTAATAAATGTGCTCACAGGCTTGCCAGATAAAAGAAATGCAAAATACCTTGATAGCTTCTTTTATGATCATTAATAATAGTATAAGTTACCTGAAAGGCACAGTGCAGGTCCCCAGGGAGTTCTGATCTCTTGTCATGCCTGGCTATGTGGGGTGGGTAAGGCTCTGCCTCTTTGGGGAGTTGTTAGATGAGAAAACAGGCAGCAGATACTTCTCCACCTCCTGCTTTGCTCTGTTCCCAGCAGTGCTTCACTCCCAAGGATCAATATCTGGACTGAGAAATTCTATTAGTAAGCTGCATATTGTAATCACACATGGAGTCCACTTTCCCCCCTTGGCAGGCATTAGCATGTCCTGGTGGAGCAGTGTTTCTTTGAACAGATTAAGAGCATCAGCCATGCAAAATATGTGGGGTAGAAGGAGTGGGACAATCCTTCTGCAGAGCATGTCTGATGACTCTGTGTGCATTGCTCCTTCTCCATTTGCATTACAGAAAAACAATCTTTTATTTATTGCAGTTGGAAATCCCTTTGCCTCTGAACTTCAAGTGTGCAGCAAACAGACTTTGATCATTTTAATGCAGAAGTCACTGATTTACAATAAATATTGTGTTTTCTTTTCATAGTTCTTTTTGTTCTTTGAGGAGATTAGAGCAAAGGAAGGAAAAATAATTTTGACCTCATTAGCATTGCCTGCTGAAAGAAATGTGCAGAATGAGGAAGATGCTGGCCTTCAAACTGTCCCAAGCTAAGGACAGATGTTGCAGCATTGGTTGGTTGTTAATTCCTGTTGTGGTTTGTATTGGGACTGAGAGGAGACATGACTCTGCTCTCAGCCTTTGAATGTGTTTTGGGAGAGTCTAGTTTGCTGTGAAGCATCAAGAGGGAGAGTTTATGGGTGGGGAACACCTCTGCCCAGGGTGAGCATCAGTGCCTGGCATGGTTGCTGGGTGGCTGTGAGGAATGCTGCTCTCTTGGGTTCCTGGCTATGAAGACACCTGCAGGAGGAGCTGGGCTCCATGATTCTTGTGGGTCCCTTTGAGCTTGGTAGACAATGGCAGTGTGGTAGTGAGGTGCAAGAAAAGCAGCAGCTTTTCTGGGATCTTGGACACAGGACCATCCCCAGGGCAGAAATGGCTTCTGATGAAGAGATTTAGTGGTGTTTGTGCCACATCAGTGGATGGAGTTTGGGGTCAGGTTGGTTGGCAGCAGATCCAGTGTGGGCCATGGTTTAGTGGCATGGTGGTGACAGGTTGATGTTGGACTGGATGTTTGTAGAGGCCTCTTCCAACCTCAATGGTTCTGTGATTCTGAAAGTACCTGTGAGCTCATTGCCCCAGGTCAGGTCACGGTGTGCTGCTCAGAGGCAGGTTTCCCTGCAGGTTCCCCTCCTTATCCAGACCTCATTTCATCTGCCAGCTGGGGAGATGCTGGGTTTCAGGTCATGGCAAGCTGGGGACAGAAATCACAGCACCCCAGGGAGAAGCCTGCCTTTCTTTGTTAGTGCCAGTCTGGGAGGATCCCAAAACCCAAGTGAAGAGGTTGGTATGAAGCAGTTCCCACCCTAACCATGGCAGCAGGAACATCAGAGAGGCTGATGGGGGACAGGGCTCCATCAACCACCCTGTATCTCTCTGCATGGGAAACAAAGCCTCAGGTCCTCTTCTTTCTCCACAGGGCTGGCTGAGATGTTGAGAAATGAACACTAGTTTTTCACTGAAGCCTCATTTCCTGTGGATTTAATGGGATTTGATGGTGCAATTCCCTCCATGTACAGTTTGCCCTGAGTTTTGCTGGGAAGGCTCTCAGGATCTTGGTGGTGGTGCAGTTCTGAATCCCTCCTTTCCTGTCAGTGGGTTTGGTGAGGCTGTTTCCATGCACAGCACTAGCATGTCCTGAGAAAACCTTGTCAAAACCAAGAAAATACTTTCCAGTTATTACCCAGTGACAGAGTTTTGCTTTCCCATTGGTAAAAGGAAGCAACTAACAGCTTACAACTGTATCTAGTTCCTTCTGAGAAAAGCTCTTTGCTTTGAGACTTGGAAGATGAACTGTGCAATGTGTTTGAAAATGCATCCTCTGTGTTGGGAAATCTCCATATGTTTTGTTTGAATGTTATCTGCATGGCTGTAATTAGAAAATGATGTGCCTGCTACATGACCTCCTCATAAAGAGCATTTAAAGTGAGACAATAACATTCAATTCCCTTTCTAAACCATCAAAAAGAAAAGGGTTTTCAAGCATTTCTTCCTCCAGTTCCCTCCCTTCAGCCACTTGGGTGGGCTCATTTGACAAGTTTTACAACTGAGGACTCCTTTTTTCATTGGCAAACATGTAAGTACAGGAGAAAACCTGGAGCTGGAAAAATAATGCTTTCCCCCTCCCACCTTCCCCAGGAAAAACTCAGGCTGACTATCACCAGATCTGTCTATGGCTCCTGGCAAATGCAGAATAAGAGGAAGACCTTGCAAAGGGAGATCTACTCAAACCCTGTTTTTTTTCTGGCTACTTACCTGCAATCCTGCTCCAAAACCTCCTAGCCCATGCCCATAGCTGTCATAGGCCTTGCACAAATCCAGATAGGTGACATCTGCAGCTCTTGCCCACCGATGCAGTCCCTCCATCGCAGAAGCCTTGCCCTTGGTGAAGCCATCCAGGCTCTCTCATCACCTCCCTGTCCTCCATGGGCCTCAGCATAGCTTCAAGGAAGATCTGATCCATGACCTTCCCAGGCACAGAGGTGAGGTTGACAGGTCAGCAGTTCCCAGGATTACCCTTGCTACCCTTTCTCAAAATGAGTGCAATGTTTCCCATTTTCCAGTCCTCCGGGACTTCACCTGGCTGCCAGGGCTTCTCAGGTATTGTAGAGAGTGGCTGTTAAGAGAGAAATAGTTGAAAGTTCCCAGCATTTGAGTGCTACTTGAGTAGCCTCCATAGGGTCAGAGCCCTGAGGACAAAGACCATGCTATGAGCTCCCTGTTGTTGATTAGCAAAACATATCCCAAGCATGACTATCACTTGCACTGCTGCCCTTGGAAATCACTTTGCAAACCTAAAGAGACATTAATATAAATGAGAATTTAAATTCATGACAGTGAGCATCCAAACTAGGCTGTGTTTGCAGCCTCCACTTCTCCTTTCTACCATGCCATGACCCTACCAGGCCATGATGCACACAGAGGACAGCATTTATATCCCTCAAGTTGACACCCTGTTTGGATGTGGACCTGCAAGCAGTAGAGGGTTTAACTTCCCTTCTTTTTAGGTACTTTTAAATGATCTCTTTGTTAATCAGCTCATGTGCTCTTGCAGAAAAGGCCCCCAAGCAGAAGCCAAGGCAGAGCAGGTCTTAAAGTCCAGCTTTGTGCCTTGGGAAGTTTCCATGTTGCAATGCCAAGAGGGCACAGGTGTAAAGTAAGTGAGCAGGGGAAAGGTCTGGGCTGATGACAGTTTGGTGGCTGTGATATGCTTCCCCCACACTCTGCACCTGATAGATGTTAGAGGAGTAGATGCAAGCTAGTCTTTCACATGGGGGAGAAGCAGCAGCACCTAAAAGGCCACTAAAAACATAATTAAGATTATGAAACTATAAAAATGTATCAATCAGTTTCCCACTCAGGTTCTGGAGAAGGCAAGTGAGCTAAGCTGCACCCTGCAAGAGGCAGAGCTGTCTCATCTTTAAAGCTCAGAGAACTTGTACATTCATTTCTTTGGCTGAAGCTACCCAGCAGAGCCCAGAGCTCTCTGCAGTCCCAGAGGAGCCTCACTAAGTGACATTTCCCCTGGCACTGTTGTCCATGATCTGGACAGTATGAGGAGCAAAAGATGGAGAATGAATGGTTCACAGGGGAGGGGGAGGATGCTGCTGAGCTTGAGGCTCCTGTGGGCATGGTGTTGGGTGTGATAATATATACTGAGCCTCACAGAGATGGGTGAATGCAACAGATTCCAGCCTACATCTACTCCTGTTTCTAAACTGACTTCTCTGTGGTCACTTCCCTTTGCTTTTCTCCTAAAAATGCTGTTGTTGGCCCTGTTTACAGGAGGGACTCAGTAAAGGGATCACCTGGGACAAGGTGGGAGCTGTTAGGTGTGGGAATAGGTTGCCTGGGGAAGGGGTGGAGCCACCATCCCTGAAAGTGTTCAGAAAAGGTGCAGCTGTGGGGCCTGGGGACATGGTTTAGGGGTGGGCATAGTAGTGTTAGGTGGATGATTGGACTCAGGGATCTGAGGTCTTTTCCATCCATGATGATTCTAAGGGGTGGAGGAGAATCACATCCAGCTACAGGCACTGAGGCACTTGCTCAGTAGGGATGTGGCTCAGGACCAGAGTGCCCAGTCACCCTTACCTACACATGAGCTTCAAATACAGAAGAGGCTTGACAGAAATAGTGTCTTGTAGTTAGTCATACCTTAGTAGGTGGGGAAGGAGATCAAATACAGTTATAAAAACATGGAAATTAAGAAAAAAACCCCCACACTAATCTGCCAGGTTCTGTTACAGCTTTGTGTGCTGTGTTTCTGCCTGGGCTTACTATCTTTGACACAGATGACAGCAGGGATATTGTGAATATTTAAAGCCTAAGCCAGCATCAGCATTTCCATATGGGTTATCACTTTATGTTGTCTCTGGCATGTTAGCTTCACTGCAAATGAGGTTTGAGATCTCCATCTGGTCCTGGTGGACAAAAGATTTCTTAGAGAAAGGAAACAGCCCCAGAGGCAGCTTCAAAGCTGTTGGAGTCTCATGTGAAGATGGGAAAGCAGCTCTGAACCTATTTTATATCTCATAAAATACAAATTGGATCATAATTTTCCTGTCACTAAGTCAGTCTACTGCATCCTGCCACTCATAGCATCATTTCTTTTCTCCAGCTTTTATCCATCCTATTGCTTATAAAGCAACAGGATGAAGTCCACCAGCTGGGCATCAAATATATGCCAACATACAACAGGGGCATGAAGGATCCCACTCTTGAGGGAGGGGGCACGAAATGCCCATGTCTTTCTCCATGAAGGAGCTGGATGAGGACTGCTGTGTCCAGGGAGCAGGAATAGCACAACATTTTCCCCCTTAGGTTTGCATAGCCCTGGTCAGTTAAATGTGCCACATGCTCAGGCAAAAGATGGGCATTTGGAAGATTACCTGTTGGCTGTAAAATGCTGTGAAACAAAGGGGCACCAGCATTTCCAGTTAGGTTATTGCTTGTTGTTGCCTCTGGCATGTTATCTTTACTGCAAAGAAAGGTTGAGATCTCTCTCTGATCCTGCTGGGCAAAAACTTTCTTAGAGACAAACAGTGGAGGTTGCCCAGGGCAGTGGTGGAGTCACCATCCCTGGAGGAGTTTAAAAACCATCTAGATGTGCTCCTTAGGGCCATGGTTTAGTGGCATGGTGGTGAGAGGTTGATGGTTGGACTTGATGATCTTAGAGGTCTCTTCCAACCTTCCTGACTGTGTGAGATTCTCCTTATAGCAGTCCCTGTAGCAGTGATGATGGCATGGACTGGTTGGGACAGTCTGCTTCAGACATGGGGATCCACTGGGGTCATTCCATTATATTTATGGCCAGATTTTGCTCCATACACATCCCTGCTGTAGCCTGTGTCAGTAGTGTTTCTGTAACTGAAGTTGGTCCCTACCTGGGGGCAGGGGAAGGCATGAGGCAGGGTATGGCACCTGGACACCAGGAGGGTTCCAAGGTGAAGGCACCATGAGCTGTCACTGTCTCCATCTCAGCCTACCTGAGACTTTAAATGGCAATAATTTCTACTGAATAAGAATATAACCTGTCCTATATCTGTGACAGCTTTAAAAATAGCTTTTCTCAGTCATTGTCAAGATTTCTTTCCTGCCAAAGGTGAGCTCTTGGTGCTCCTCCTGGATAAAAAGCCCTGCACAGAGGTGGAGAACAGTCATTGTAGCAGCCTGCTTTTCTTAGGATGCTGTCAGTCTTTTTCATGGTGTTCTGTGGAATCAAAACTGAGGTTGAGGTGGTTATTTTTATTTACAGGGAGGACAGACTTTGAGTGACAGATCAAATGACCAGATTTTAGTGTGATTTAGGAAAATTAGTTAATTTGGCTAGAGAAATTGAGGATCCCCATGGAGTTGGCAGAGTGAAACTTGCTTCAGATGGTTCCTAAACAAAGGGATGTGTTGCTAGGATTGCTAAGTTCAATGGATGTTGCTTTTGCAACCCACTGTTGCAGTTTTACTTTTCCCCTTTCTGTCTGGGAGATATTTAGTTGCCTCAGTTTTGTTTCCTTTCTGCTTTTTGTTTATTTTTCTACTATTATTGTTTTCAACAATCCTAACTGCAGGGTTGCATTTGCAGTCTGTTTCAGGGGACAGACCAAACCAAAAATACCAGATGACAAACAGCAAAACCATCAAGCAAATGCTAGCAAAAGATGTGTGTTGGGGAGCCTGAAAGAACAGAAAGCATCTCTGCAGGAGGCTGGGCCATCTGCATGGAGGGGGCAGGGGGGAGATAAGCAAATGAAGGAGTATGAAGCTGCAAGAAGCCTGTACAGGGTGGTTCTGTGCCACCACATTCTCTCTTTCACAGCTGGCCTTAGGCACAGTTAAGCTTCTCTATCAGGATGTCCTGGAGTACCTCCCAACACCATGATGTTCCTTAGTGACTCTATTTGTTCTCTGTCTGACATTGCACAACAGATCAGGATGCCTTGATCTAGCCTTGTTTGGATTCTTTCATGAATTGCATCCATGTGTCCAAGGGGCTGAGTCCTTTCACATAATTAGGCAATATTTGCATTAAGATCAACTGTTCTTTCCTAAACTGGTGCCAGTCCTTGTTCCTTCCAGTCCCCAAAGTGCTGATGTGAAGTCCAGGACTCTGGATCCAGGCACACAGCTGTGAGGCTGGGACACAGGGCTACAGGAGAAGGCTGTTCCTTCTGTTTTTTCCTGGAAGCAGCTGGTTTTTTCCCTTTTGGGCAGAACACTGGCTATGTCTGAAAGCCACTTAGAAAGTGCAGGCAGTGCAGGATTCAGTAGCCTGCCTGTTAAGCAGGATTTGTTGCCAGAACACATTACTCTTAAGACCTCTTCACTTGCAGGCAGTTCTCATGTGAAGGTTGGACCTGGGCATGTAAGGAACAGTTCCTGTGGTGGCTGCCACCAGGAGATACCTGTGAAACAGGAGGAGCAATGGTTAAAGCTGCATTGGGAAGGCTCTTTCCATCCTTTCTGGTGTGTGTAGGATTAACTAGCTTTGTCCAGCTGGAATTATAGAATCAGAGAATGTCCTGAGTTGGAAGGGACCCACAGGGATCATTGAGCCCAAGTCCTGTCTCTGCACAGGACAACCCCAGAAATGACACCATGTGCCTGAAAGTTCATTCCAATGAAATTGTCATTTCATAATTATTCCCAGAGATGGGATTTGCAGAGGTTAGAGATTGAGGCTGCTGTGAGCTGGAACATAATAGTCATTTAAGTCTTGGTGGGGTTGTCTGCACACAAGTGTATGAGAATGATCTACAACATGTCATAAGATGACTGCATTGATATGGCTTTCTTAGAGATCACTGCTTTTATTCTCACTCAGTTCTTATCCTTTCTCCTGTTCTATGTCTGATTTATAGAGTGGCTTAACAGGGGCTGCTTCTCCCCTTTCTCCTCCTCTTGCTGATAACCATAAGCCAATCACTACTGTGGCATGGGAAGTGAAAGGCAGAAAAGAGTGAGGTTCTTGGATGTGCTGTGCAGTGGAGATGATGACTGAAATGGCTTAGTGATTGCTCTCTGCTTGCCCAGGCATGACTTTGAGTTCTTAGTAATTTCAGCTATGGCAGTGTACACTAGGAGCATAGTTTGCAGCTTTACCTTTTCTCAGATCAGCCTAACAACAGGTTTTGTTGTCACTGACTTGTTGGTATGTTTGGTTTTGGGTCCCTCACTACAAGAAAGACAGAGAGGCATTGGAGCATGTTCAGAGAAGGGCAGAGAGGCTGGGGAGGGGTCTGGAGAATAAGTCTGAGGTGCAGCTGAGGGAACTGGGGTTGGTTAGGCTGAGGAAGAGGAGGCTCAGGGGAGACCTTAGCTCTCTCTACAACTGCCTGAAAGGAGGTTGGAGCCAGGTGGGGGTTGGTCTCTTCTCCTGGGTTACCAGGGAGAGGACAAGAGGCAATGGCCTCAAGTTGCACCAGGGGAGGTTTGATTGAATGTCACCACCCCAGAGGGGTTTAAAACCCATCTAGATGTGGTCCTTAGGGCCATGGTTTAGTGGTGTGGTGGTGATAGGTTGCTGGCTGGATTTGATAATCTTAGAGGTCTCTTCCAACCTTCATGATTCTGTGACAAAATGGTGGGGTAAAGCCCTTTGTTGGTTTATAACAGTGGTTGTTGGTGTGGACTTTCAAATGTGAATTTTGATTTACTTAGGTTTGGGGCCCTGGTTTTCACAGAATTTACTCTAAACTTACTGAAAATGTCAGGTGTCTGGCACTTGCATGACCAAAAACAGACATTTACAATCAGCAGTTGTGTTGCAGGTCAAGGGAGGTTCTGCCCTCCTCAGCCATGGTGAGGTCTCACCTGGAGAACTGGGTTCAGTTCTGGGCTCCTCACTACAGGAGAGACATGGAGCTCCTGGACCAAGTGCACAAAGATGATTAGGAGTCTGGAGCACCTCCCTCCTGAGGAGAGGCTGAGGGAGCTGGTCTTGTTTAACCTGGAGAAGAGGAGGCTGAGAGAGGAACTTATCAATGGCTATAAGTATCTGAAGGGAGGCTGTCAAGAAAATAGTGCCAAGGAATAAGATGTGGGGCAATTGGCACAAACTGGAATCCAGGAAGTTCCACCTAAACATGAGGAAAAACTTTTCCTGTGAGGGTGCCAGAGCACAGGAACAAGTTGCCCAGGGAGGTTGTGGAGTCTCCTTCTCTGGAGAGATTCCAAACCATCTGGATGCAGTCCTGAGTCATGTGCTCTAGGGCACCCTGCTAGAGCTGAGAAGTTGGACTAGATGACCTCTGGTAGTCCCTTCCAACCTTAACCATTCTGGGTTTGACAGACAGTCATTAAATAGGTTAGTAGTTGGTCTGAGAGTGCTGGGTGATGGAGATGCCAGAATTTTGGGTGCAGACAGGCTCTGTTTTGCAGGACAGGCATGCCCAAGGGAACCATGAGTTCCCTTGCCTGTCTCCAGTAGACTTCCCAACAACTCTCTCTTGTTTCTTCTCTACCAGAGAGGCATCATCAGTGCTAACTAATACTAATTGGAGAGGGGGAGGCAAGGGGAAAGTCCATAAAACCCAGGAAGAAAAGAAGGGGGAAGCATAGATCCCAGAGACTGTTTAATACCACCAGACTTAGATGGAAATAACAACTCTCTCCCAGACCACAGAAACATGCCTTCTCCTGTGGGAGAGCAGGGAGCTAAAGAGGAGAGACATGATAAGGCTGGTGAAGTCAATGCAGTTGGTGCAATGAACCTTGGGTCGTTTCACTGGGAGTCTCCTTCTGTGGGAAAAAATCAAGGGCTGGAAGGGGTTGGTCTTTTTTGCCAGTGCAAACCTATATTTAAGTGTGATTAAAATGCTTTGGGCAAAGGAAATACCCTGTAGTTTCAGCCAGAGATGGGGACATCCTTTCTGCCTCTGATGTTATGGTGGTTTCTGTGGTGTACTATATTCTGAAGCAGGCCCAAGTCAATTAGGCACCATTTCAAAGTATTTTCTCACTGCAGCCCAAGGTTTTGCTTGTGCCAGGGAAATCTGAAACCCAGGGAAATGATAGCAGGGGTGAATTGTGTCAGGGAGCTCAGCCAGGCCATTGGGTTAGCAGGCAGCAAGCACTGCAGGATTCCCTGCTTCCAGGATCAAATGGGGAGATTTAATGGCCTTTTTGCTGAGATCAAGTGGAGAATTGGTTTCATATCTGATATAAGCTCTATCAGGAAAGCATTCCCTACCTTTGCAGAGGGACAAGGTGGTCTAACTATAGAAGGGATCAGATCCTTAGAATTCTTCCCTACCTGAGGACCAGGTGGGATTTCTGCCCTAGAGACACCATCTAAAACACTTTTGCTCTCAGCCTTTGAGTGTTTGAAGCTTTCAGACAATCACAGTGTGGGAAAGGACAGTTCTTACAAATCTTTTGCCCTTTCAGTCCTGAAATATCATTCCTTGTGATGGAGGAGAGGTAATAACATGTGAGAGCACCATCACAAGCCAGCTAGCAAAGGAAATAACAGGGTGACCTTATAAAATCAGTGCTGCAAAAAAACCACCCAATTATAGGGTTAAATGCCACTGAAGTAATGATCCTCCTGGCTTATCTTGCTCATGATACACTGCATTTTAAACCCAGCAACTGGGGACACATGAAATGGTGCTTAAACCATCAGTGGAAGGTTCCTTTATATAACAGACCTGTTTCCATGTATTCCAAACCAGTCCAGGAGCCTGGGTAGGCAAGGAGTGAGCTTAATGCCTTCTTTTGTAGTAGGAGATCTTTGAAACTCTTATTTGATGGTTTCCCTAGATTAGGATGATTCTGTGGTGCTTGGGAGAAATGTGTTCCCCCTGCCCAGCAACCTCCTCTCCCAAAGCGATAAGGCATCTGTAAACACTCTCTGAAACTCGGTACAGAACTTCCTCTGTACACAGCTTTGAAGCAGAGCTGCATGAAGACCTCTGTACTGGCTGAAAATATCTTGCAAACTGATAAAGAAGTGCAGGTACAGCTGAAATCCACTGTGTAATAAGGATTAGTGAGCCTAAGGACGTTGGTTTGGATTGAAGATGGAGCTGAAATGGATGAGGCTTGGATTGGAGCAGAATGAAATGAACTTGGATTCCATCAGGTGCTCCACAGCCCCCTCCTGGCCTGCTCCACCTTCAGAGTAAATACTCAGAGCTCATCATTTGAAAAGGAGTGGTTTAATTTTCCATTTTTCCCACTGGCCCAGCTTCTTGTTCAATGCCCTGGGCTTCAGCCCCTTTCTCCCCTTTCCCAACCAGCCCTCGTCTCTCTGCTTCTGTCTACCTGTGTGCTGGGTCCCTACCGATCTCGGATATGTGGGCAATTGCTCTGCTGAATACAGCCTGAAAAGGGCCTCATTTGATCCCCTGATGATCCTATAGGATATCTTCTGACTAATTGTATCCATGGAAATCAAGTGCACTTTAACTAATGAAAAAGAGAGATAAGGTGGTCAAAGGTTGTTTGAAGAAGGGCCATGCTTTAAAACCTGACATGACTTAAAACAGAATCCTCTGAGTTCCTTTGCTAAACCACTTTCAGGATATATTAGGTATAACAATAGTTTTCTACATGAAAATGGCTTTGAAATCTTAAAAGAAAAGTGTTTTAAAAGAAAAGAAGAAATTTTTTTTTGCAGTGCATTAAATTGGATGTGAATATGACAGATTTCAAAGAGTGTCAAAATAACGAATTTACATCATAAATGCACAGGCTGCCTTTTTAAAGGCCTCTTCAACAACTCAGGAAGGCATTTAATGGTGAGCAAGTTCAAAGTGTCATGGACTCCCACTGGTATAAAAAGGAGGCAATACCCACTATACTCTCTGTGTTTCAGATAATGTATCTGTCTCTTTTCAAGTTAATAAACTGCACTCCTGTCAAATTGCAGATAAATGAAAGCGACCAAGACATTGTTTTCCCCACATATTGCTAAGAAAGATATCTCCCAATATTTCTAAACGACCAGTATGCTAAAAAGAACTTGAAATGAATCCACCCTGCAGTTATTTTACAGCATCAAAGACAATGAAATTTCCACAGAGGCAGTTTCTGAAGTTTTAAATGCTTTATTTCTGATAGCTGCTCATTAAGAAGCTTCGAAGCTTTTTATTGTTTCAAAGGCAGTCATCTAAATTTTTAATCATTGACTGGTGCTCTGTGGTCATGATGTTCCTCTAGCTTTAAAAAAATCCTTTTTTTTGTATTTTCTAAACAGTAATGTCAACATAATGCTTCCCTGAATAATTGTTAGGTACGGCCTCACTCAAAGAGTGACTGTGAGAAGAGAGAAAGGAAGACAGAAAGGAATTTTTTTTCCCTTTTCTGGCTCCCTTTTGTGAGGGAGAGAAATAAGGCACTTCAGGAAATGAAACCCCAGGACCAGCAGTTTACAGAGCTGGCCACCAACTTAAAACACTGCTCTTCTGGGATGCTTTCAGCTCCCTTTTTTACAGTGGGGGGAAGTTTGTGGTGGGTATTTTTTAAGCTAACAATGATGCTTTTGCAGGCTGATCCTTGCTTTGTGACACATGAGTGTCCTTGGGGATTAAAGAGGTTTTAGGGAAATTTCCTGTCCCTGCCCCTTGGAGCTGCCTCCTACCCCACCCACCGTGAGCAGTGGGGCCAGGTCCCACTTGGCAAGGGATGGCACAGGAGGCAGCATCCTCATCCCCATCTCCCGTGGTTAGCAACGTGCACCAGTCACAGGCCCCTGGGAAGGAGCAGCAAAAAGGGCACAGGAGGCTGGCACACCATCCCCACCAGCCAGCCTGGCTGGGCTCCTCCTGGCCTTGCATCTGGTTTTGCTTTGCTCCTCTCTGCAGCACCCATTAAGGACAAGGTTTTTTTTCTCGCTGCCTGGAACTGCAGATTCTCACACACTAGACTTAGGGATGAGATTGCAGTTTATTTACTCTGCAAGCTTGTATTAAATTTCTCCCTTTAGAAACCACAATCCAGCCTCTTTGCTCTTCAGGGACTGTGAGTTTTCCATTCTCAGGATCTAAGTGTTGGAATGAACTCGTGTTCCAGCTCAAGCCTCTTCCTTCTCTATATTAAAGTCAGTTCAGTTCACTGATAAGTGAGTAGTGAAGAGATATGGAGGCAGATCTAGGACTGCCTCTGCTTAGTAAGGAAGTGGATCCTTCTGAATGCAGGCACTTGGCATTTCCACCTTCCAGTTTTCAGTCAGGGTAAATGCAAAAGAAAGGAAAAAAATACTGAGCTGTAGGAGTAGCCTGTGCATGGTGCAGTGTTTGGACAACACCTGCAAGAGACCTTGAGAGAGGAGGATAACTGACTCTTGCTAATGTAATGCTTTGCCCTCCTCTAGTGGTTCTTGTGATCTGAGGCTCTCAAAGGAATTACAAATATTAATGCAGTAACCTCCCACAGTTAGTTGGTAGCCCTTCCCCCTTGCAGAGCTGAGGTGACTGAAGCATAGGTTGGGTGACAAGCCTTGCAATCCCCCAAACAGGATGGGGTACCTACTTTAACCAACACCTCTTGTTTTGACCCCTTGGTGATGGAGGTGCCATTCCAGTCTTCAAATGATCACTTTTTTTCATGCCAAATGTGTAACTGTTGAACAGATCTTATTAGTTTTGTATGTTGTATGCAAGCTTATTCCTGCCATAGATGTACCTGGGCACTTACTTGTCCCTCTTCAGCCTGGGTTTGGCTGGTTTTGAGCTCACTGAACTCAGCTTTCTGGCTTTTCCTTGACCGTGCCAAGACCTCCTTCCCATCTCTGCCTTGGACCCAGGGTGGCTGTCAACTGATCTTGTTGCTAGAAAAGAACAATTTGCCTGAGCATAGAAGTTTTGAAATGCAAACAGTTTCAGA
This sequence comes from Galbula dea, assembly GCA_013399015.1. NCBI lineage: Eukaryota > Metazoa > Chordata > Aves > Piciformes > Galbulidae > Galbula > Galbula dea. The sequence continues at coordinate 3,739,319 of VWZX01004773.1, read as the reverse complement.
GGCACATTGGCTAACATAGAGCCAAAAGAGATGAATGTTCTGGTTGTCCTGGGCCAGCTCCAGCCCTCAGAGGCACAGCAAAAGGAATTTTGCTGGTTACAAGTCACTGGTGATATCATGAGAACAAAAAACCTGGAGTAGTTGCTCCACTTGTACCAAAGGTTTGGAAGAGGACATGCTGCCAGCTGCTCCTGTTGGGATGGGAGCAAGAGCTGGCTCTTGAGCCTGTGGATGTTGGTGCCAGGTTTGGGCAGAGGGAGATGCTGCTCTGCCTTGGGCACAGCCCACACTGCAGTGAATTCTCTTGGCCTCCTCATGTTGTGCCAACCTCCCAGACAGCATGGGCTTTTCATTAGTGTCTGCATCAAGGCTGTGTCCTGGGATCTTCATTTGTTTTCTTGGCCATCCAAAGCCCAGATCACTTTTCCCTCATCTGCTTTGTTTTTTGTTCTGCCTGGTGGAGTCACTGCTGTAATTCCAGCACACCCCTGACCTGTGCATCTGCCCAGCCTGGGGCTCCTCCTGACAGACCTGGGCAAGCAGCCACCAACATTTGGTGCTAGTCCTTTCCCCTTCTCCAACAAGCCTTGTGAGCAGCCCTGCCTCTCTTTGAGAAGCTTTATGGACCTTTGTTGGGGTTATACTTTGCCATGAGGAGCCACAGTGTTCTTGATTCTGGTACTGAAAAAATCAAAAGAGAACTGGGAAAAGAAGTCATGTCCTTAGGTGGTATCTGATGAGGCTTCCTCTGCTTCCCAGCCACCCTGCAAGTCATCAGTGTATTGGGCAGATCCTTGCAGTGATGGAGCCCACAGGATAAGCCACAATCTTCCCAAAGTAGGGAAGTCATGAATACTAAAACTGCAGCTAATGCTACATACCCTTAAGGTTGGACTTAATGATAGTAGAATCAGACTGATTTGGGTTGGAAGGGACCTTTAAAGACCATCTAGTTCCAACTCCCCTACCATTGGCAGGAATGCATCCCACTAGACCAGGTTCTCCAACAAAATGATTCTGAGTCTGTCCTGATGAAAACTAATGATAAAGTGGCAGTTACTGTAAGCAGTGTAGGTTAGAGAAGTAGACCATATCCTTATATCTGTAATATTCTATGGTTCTGTGTGGACTGTCCAGCATGTGTCTGCCTGCAACAGTGGGTGCAGTGGTGTGAAGGACCTGATCTGGGTGCTGCTGGGATCTGCAGAGCTTGTTTCACTGCAGGGGCTGAGATGAGCAGGTCCTGCAGTTCCATCCCTTTGCCCTGGGGAGCTTCTGCTTATGTTGGCTCCTTCTGTGTTGAGTGCAAGTGGTACCTTGGGAAGCCTCCCCAACAGCTTTCCAAATCTTACAGTTGCAGAACACCCTTTTCCTGTAATGATAAAAGACTAATTACAGCTACCCAGAGTCTTGTCTGAAAACAATTCCCATCCTGTGCCTAGGATGACCAAGGAAAACAAATAAGATGAATAAATAATAGAATTTGCAGAGCATGTATTTTGCCAGAGACAAAACAGATTCAAGATCTGTGTGTGCTGTGTTTGGAGCTAAGTTTAGAACTTGAACTTGGGAGTTTGGACAGACTTCTAGATGCTGACATGCAGGGTCTCAGGCCCTTCTCACAGATTGCAAACATCCTGCCTTCTTGGCTGTGTTCATGTTGGGATCTGTGCTCTGTTACCTTTCCAGGGAGAGCTTATCTCTGGCCCTTTATGCAGAAAGAGCAAAGGGCTTTGGGAATAATTAGAAGCTGAGAGCTTCATATGCTACCAGATCATTTGGCCTATCTTTGAAGCACAAAAAGAGGGAATAGAGTAAGAGACAGCTCTTGCATCTGTGAAATTCTTTCCCATTGGCAAACTCCCTACAGAGCCATAACTAATGGGGATCTTCCAGTTCAAGATGCAAGTACTGCCATAGGTGTTGCCTTTCCCAGACTCTGTAGGTCCCTGCACATGGGGGGAGATCCTAGTACAGACTCCTGAGGCCAGGGATAGATTTAAAGCCACTGCTTAGAGCAGTGCATTGAATGCAAACAACTGTGGCCAGCAGCAGAGCTAAAAGCAGAGCACTTCCATTTATTTATCCTGGCCTTGTGCATGCTTAGTGTCACAGGGTGAGGGAGAGATCTCCCCAGTCCCCATCCCACCCTGCTGCTTTGGGCAGGATGTGATGCTTTGCTCCCAGCCAGGTGTTGTGTGGCTGTTTCCATATGGCACAGCACATCCCAGGGAGGTGTCTTTGGTGTGTTTAGTGTTCAGGCTTTCTGAACCTTGCATCTTTTGCCCCTTGTAGTAAGTGTAACTGTGCTGACTTTGGCTGGACAACTCTAGAGCTGGGCCAGTGTGAGAGGAGACCCAGCCCCTGCTCCCAGGGAAGATGGCAAAACAAATGCCTGCCCACAGACTGCTGGCTCCTCGTGCCATTCTCTCTCCAAATGCTCTGTGTGCTGTATTTCTGTGTTGTAATTACCAGTCTGGTTCCTAACAGCTATAAAGCTGTCCTCAGGAGAACATGATGGATGATGGTGTGTTGTTAGAATGGCCCTTTCTGGGGAGTGTTGCTAACTTGCTGGCATGTTCCTTGAGGTGATCCTCTGCTGCCCTGTTGCTTCAGAGCCAGCCACAATTCCTCACTGCTTTCACTTCCCAGTCGAACTGGTTGCTCTGAGGCTGCAGCTGACTGTTTGCAATGCTGATGTCTAGAGAAAAGAAGTGGAACTTTTTCCTTGAAGCAGAGAGTTTACCAGAATGACTCAGCACAGAATCATTAAGCTTGGAAGAGACCTTTAAAGATTCTCAAGTCCAACCAGCAACCTATCACCACCATGCCACTAAACCATGGCCCTAAGTGCCACATCTGTTTCTTGAACCCTTCCAGGGATGGTGACTCCACCACTGCCCTGGGCAGCCTGGGCCAATGCCTAACAACTCTTTCAGGGAAGAAATGTTTCCTGCTACCCAATCTAAACCTTCCCTGGTGCAACTTGAGGCCATTGCTTCTTGTCCTCTCCCTGGTAACCCAGGAGAAGAGACTGAGCCTCACCTGGCTCCAACCTCCTTTCAGGTAGTTGTAGAGAGCTAAGGTCTTCCCTGAGTCTCATACATAGCTCCATATGGTCAGTTGTGAAGGATAGCATCTCTATTATCCCAAACTATTTGCACATATCTCTGTACCTTATTTTCCCTCCCTGGTTCTTCTGAAAGAGTTAAACTTTGTTGTTCCATCAGTGTTGGCAAATGAGCTCTGTCGTATGGTTTTGTTTCTCTTTCCTCCTGAGTGACTTGGATGATTAACTAACAAAATACTTGAAATACTTGATCTGAAATCTGCTTTTTGGGTAATGTTCAAGGATTTAAACTTCAAACCTCATTACTGGAGAGCTTGCTTGCTGGTAAACTGAGGGTTCCTGAACATGCCAACCCCAAAGCACCTTGTGTGTTAACTTGCCTTCCTATTTGCAGATTCAGGAAGAGGCTTTGCAGGATGTTTCCAGCATCACTTACTCATCTCTACAGTGTAGTTGTGGAGAGTGAAATCTCTCATTTAACTTAGTATCTTCTTAAAAGTTAGGTTCCAAGTTGTTAGTGTCCACAGGAGGGCCACAAAGCTGGTGAAGTGTCTGGAGGAGAAGCCATATGAGGATGGTCAGGGTGACAATAACTCTCCTGTTGGTGCAGACCTGATCCCACCTTACCTCTTTGAAGGTCACCCAAGCCTGTGAGCTTTGGTTATCTATTAAATAGATATCTCTGAGGGCTTCAAGGGGCTGATAGGAAATAGCAGACCAAGTGACTTAGAAAACTTCTTTGGATTTTGGCCTTAATGTAGTGCAAGCAGACCATAGGATGGCCCAGGCATTGAGATCAAAAGAAGAACAGGCAAAGTGGGAATGGAAGTAGGGTGAAGAAACCTGCTATTTTTTCTGATTTAGGGCTCAGCCACTGCTCAGACATGTAACTTGGGCCAGCTGCTATACCCAGCTCTTTCTGGAGAGGCACAGGTTTGGGCTTTTTAAATTTTCTTTGCTACTTGGCAAAAAAAAAAATTAACAAATGCTGGAACATCCTCCCTGGAAAATCAGCTGCAGCATCTTGGAGCTGAGTTTTCTCTGGTAAATAAATTTCAAGATGAAACTAAAGCAAGCTGCTAACTAAGCCAGGCCTGCTGCTGGAGAGCTGCTTTGGCTTTTCAAATGTCTTTGTGATGATTCTCCTCTTTCCCTGTTCTCCCAGTGCCATGTTGAAACATTACATGACTTGAAAGGCCCAAAGTCATGGAGGGGGGTAGGAGAAGGAGGAAAATACAAAGCAAGATGTGCAGACTGCTATGGGGGAGTGTGGGGTGAGGATTTGATTTAATTTAGTTTTTTTCATAAGCCCCAGTAACCACATGAAAGCTCTTTTACAAAAATAATAAAACTGACTTCTCCATAGCAGTTCTAGCAGTGCAGGTAGTAAAGGCTGGTATTAATTACCTGATTGAGCTTATTGCTGCAGGTGCAAGCTAGTCAGAAGCTAAGTGCTTGGGTGGCCAAGTTGCACTGGTTTCCATAAAGCTAATGGGACACCTTGTCAACCCCAGCATCCTCCCCAGAGCCCTAGGAGGAGACACAGGGCAGGTTTCTGGAAGACATTGCTCTGAGAAATCTCTCAAAGGAGCCTGGGCAGTCTTTCTGGAACCACCTGGATCCAGATATGTGCAGACATATCTGCCTGCCTGTAAAGCAGACCCTCTGGAAGTAGGAGCACTTGCGTGACACAAACAAGTGCCTTTCAGAAGGCAGCACTGTGGGTGCTCCAATTAACTGTGCCAAGAGAATGCTCTTGCTCATGAGTTCATTACAAAAGACAGACAGACATCTGCAGGGGTCTTAAAATAATGACTCCTTTTATCTGGTGACTGGCAGAGGTGGGGTGATGAGGAGGTGCTGCTTAGCATAAACTGACTTCTTTTTTGGATACCAACAGAAAACATCGTTAGGACACTCGAAAGCAGCAGCTTGGTGGAGGGTGGCAGGGCCACAACAGTCCTGTGATTCAGTTGCAATGGTTAGGGTGGCCTTCCCAAAGTTCTCACCCTGAGGCTTGAGGAGGGAGTAAGCTTTTGGTCTCCACCCTTCCAGAAGGCTACTGGTGCTTTCCAAGGACACTTTTCACAATACCAGTGTGTCCTTGGCAGCAAAGTGTGACACAGGGACCCTAGGCTCACCTGATAGCTTCTTGCCATGTTGTTTCTATCTCTGGTCAGGTCTAGCACCATAAGTGCCAATGCTCAAACCATGAAATGATGGCAGAAGTACCTTTTCAATTTGCCCTCTCTTCCCATGGCTACCTGCTTTCCTGAAGGCAAAGTGATTTTGCATCACTTTCAGCCTCTTTAGCTTCCCTAATTTGAGAAACATCCTGAAACTCTCAAAGGAGAGAACAATTTCAGGGCTGTTCCCACCCAGATCAATCACTGGGGCATCTGTATAGGAAAGTCTTGTGCCAGTTCAGGTTTCTCATGACTCTTCTGAGATCCCTTAAGTGTTAGTCTAATTTATTTTCCTTATGCTGGGATCAGCTGTAGAAAACAAGAATAGGTTATTGGCTATTTTACAGCTATACTCTGACCTTTTACAGTCCTTTTCAGTGAGGTTCTTCAAAGCCCTTGGCAAACTTTCAAGAACTGAGTCTCAGTAGAAAGAAGTGCCACCTTATTTCTCAGGTCAGAAAAGTAAAGTTTCCCCAAAATATATGAGAAGCTGAGCTGGGATTAGACCCCAGACCTTCAGCTCACAATCCCTTTCTTTAACTGCTAGCTCAGCCTTGGCTCATTCTGGCATGGGAAAAGCAATTGGGACTAAGCAGCTCTTCCTGGGGCAGGCAGTCTGTAGGGGATAGAGTTACAGTGGTTGCAATGATGCATTATTTAGGACTGAGTTGTGATTGGAGATGGGCTCGAGCTGTAAATTCAGAGGCACTCTTAGGATTGAATACTGAAAACCCCAGAGTGGAGAAGCATTTGAGTTGGAGGTTTGGGGTCTATTAGTGTGGATTTCCAGAGATGCCCATTCCAGAGGTCTCTGGCACATCTTCTGCAGCACTTATCTGCTGCCCTCCATGCTTTACTTTGCCAGGCAGGAGAGGAGACAGGAGGGTTTGCAGTGTCATGCTGTTAGGATTCCTCCCTTCTTACTGACCAACTCAAGCCAAATTATTTACAGAACTAATAGAAGGGGCAAGACTTTCCCATTAAATAGTTTTTCTTTTCAACCTCCTTTTGCACTGCTGCCTACTTGGAATATGGGTCAGGATAGAGAAAAGGGATGCTGATGTGTTTTATTTGGTCTTTCATTTGAGAATCACTGGCTAGTTTCAAACTGAACTTAAGCAAAAGGCCACAAGAGTTTCAACTTGATTAAAAGGATGCAGGAGAACATGAAATACTGCTCTCCAGAAGCTATCAGGCTCCCTGTTAATCTGTGCTGTGACACTTTTTGAGCATCAGGGTTAAGAAACAAACAAAGAAGATGGGGCAAATGGGATCAAGACAAGAAACAAGTGAATTAGTGAATTAATGGAGAAGAATCTTGAGCACAATATCTTTGATACCTACAAATATCCAAGAGTATGTATTAGTTTAAAGGCATATTTTTGATGCAGGGATAAGTGCACACAGCAGGGAAGAAAATCCATGAGAGAGAGAGGCTGTAGCAGGGAGTGTAGAGGGTGAATTTAACTGACAATAGATCACTAGAGCCTGTGGTATCACGTTCAGAAGGTTAAAAGGCTAAACATCTTTGTATTTAATGGAGGATGCTCCTAGAATTCTCAAAAGCAAGAGATGCAGAGAAAAATCTGCTGCCTGGGAACTTGAAAGATGCACTTTTGAGCCCAGAGCCTAGAAAGCTGCAAATCTATTCAGTGGAGAGACCCAACAGATCTGTTTCTTCTCTTCAGCTCTGCAGGGAACAGCCTCTGTCCCTGGGGACTGGCTGCTGCTGGGACCATTCCCAAGTGTGCTCCTCACCTTGTGCTCAGGCTGAGTGTCCTCCCCCATGGCCAGGTTGCTCCAGGATTAACTCTTTTGTTTAGAAGGAGGAGTTCTCAGGGCCTTTCAACCTTGTTCCTAGACAAATGCTGCTCTTGAGCAATGGATGAGGAGGAACCTCAACCAAGAAAGGTTGGCTTTGCTGACAGCATGTCAGGGAAACTCTGCAGTGTCTCTTTGGTTTCATAATGATAGGACAAGAGGAAATGGCCTCAAGCTGCACCAGGGGAGGTTTAGACTGGACATTAGGAAAAATCACTTCCTTGCAAGAGTTGTTAGGCATTGGCCCAGGCTGCCCAGGGCAGTGGTGGAGTCACCATCCCTGGAGGGGTTCAAACAATGTGTAGCCATGGCACTTCAAAATGTGGTTTAGAGGCAAGGTGATGTTGGGCTGACAGTTGGGCTTGATGGTCTTAGAGGTTTTTTCCAGCCTTAATGATTCTATGAATTGTTGTCTTTGCTAGAATTTTACCACACACTAATTGAATCAAAAAGCCTCCCTTTTTGTAAAGAAGAGAAACTCTGTAGGTGACTTGCACTCCCTAACACCCAATAAATGATGTTCATGGAGAAGAAAGATCCAAGGCTGCTCCATAGAAAGGAATAACATGAACAAAGCTGCACCATACATTAAAATAGGCAAAACTGCTCAAGGCAAATCCAATTGCATTTTTTTATTAGTATTGTGTTGTGATGCTAAACAGAAAATGACAACTGTGAATAAGATAAAGGTCTTCATTGTGCATGAAAAATTTAAATTGCTACTTTAAGGAGAGATTTATATTTTTTTTTAAACACCATAAAACATTTATGATAACATTTTACAAAATTAGGAAGGGGAGAATTAGCTTGAAGTCTTCTAAAGCCATTAAATTTGCATGTTGTTGTTCAAAGCAGTGGTAAAAAGGAAAAGGTCTAGAAGGCATGAGTATATATTTATATATTTATCTATTTGACAGCTTTAACTAAGAACCAGAAACCTGGTACTTGAACCAGTTCAGGGCTGAAGGAAAGTTTTGTCTGTGGGTTAGGCTGAGAATTTCTGACCAATTAATGACTGAGCTGGAGGATGGACTTTCCATGCCAGGTAGGGCAGAAGAGGTTTGTTTCTAGTGGATGCTGGATGCAGCCCAGAGACAAGGCTGCTCTGTGGAACCAGCTGCTGAAAGTACAGGAAAAAGCTTTGCATTTCATTTAAAAACTGCAGTTTTCTTGGTCTAAGAGTCTTGAGGCTTCTTTGCAATAAGTTTTGCCTCTAAAAGAGCCAGAGCAAGAATGATGCTCCAGAGAAAGAAGGAGGTGGTGGGTCTGGAGAATAAGCCTTATGAGGAGCAGCTGAGGGAACTGGGGTTGGTTAGGCTGAGGAAGAGGAGGCTCAGGGGAGACCTTAGCTCTCTCTACAACTACCTGAAAGGAGGTTGGAGCCAGGTGGGGCTTGGTCTCTTCTCAGTTACCAGTTGCACCAGGGGAGGTTTAGACTAGACATTAAGAAAAATTACTTCCTTGCAAGAGTTGTTAGGCATTGGCCCAGGCTGCCCAGGGCAGTGGTGGAGTCACCATCCCTGGAGGGGTTCAAAACACTTATAAATGTGATACTTAAGGCCATGGTTTAGAGGCATGGTAGTGCTAGGTTGCTGGTTGGACTTGATGATCTTAGAGGTCTCTTCCAACCTTCATGATTCTGTAGTAAACCTGCTGGTGCCAAGGTCATCAAGTCTGTGTTGGATCATGGATGTGCACAAACACAAAGGACTTTGATAATCCTTTTCTGGCAGCTGCTGTAATGGACTTTTGGGGTGTGTGTATTTAAGGGGGAAGGGCAGGATTCTACCAGAGCAGGATCAATGCTGTAAACCCCCAGCACTGATGGGAAACTACCTCAGCTGAGCTGTGCTGACATTAGGTGAAACTACAGCACATTTGGAAATAACTGCCCATGGGAGTGTGGGGAATGGAGCAAGGAAGAGCTGGGGTGCAGGGAAAACCATCCAGCAAGCACACACATTGAATATCACACCTCCCACCACGTTGGTGGTGACAGGTCTCCATCACCTTCACCTGCCCTGGGAACCTAGGCTGTGCCAGATCTTTCCTTGTCCCTGGCTCCTGGGAAGAATCTGTTCTGAAGCAATCACCTCCTGCACCACCCACCCAACACCACCAGCAATTTGTTCCTCTTGTAAGGAAAATTAATTGTGGCACAGGAGTGAATGCAAGGACTTCAAAGGAGCCAGGGACTCCGACTGGAAGTGTTGGCACTTGGAAAACAAACAGGAGCAGCAGCAACATGGTTGTTGTGTCATGCTGCAGTCGGAGAGAGGCTTTTGAAATCCCAAGTCTGCAGACTCTGGTCGGTGGAGCGGTGGGAAACCCACTCACTGCCTTGTGCCTGTTGAGTAATTACAGTTTTCATATTTTATTTATTTCCTCAAAAGGAACAAGTAATTATTACACAATCCTTTCTCCATTCCACTTTGGAAGATTTATCAATGATAATCTAGGAGAAGAGCCCCGTGTTAGACTTCAAATGCGTCTCATTAGAGGTGGTTTTTAGGGAGAGTGGTGGAAAAACAAAGAACTGCTGTGCTGTTGTCTTTTGCTTCTCTTTAATGTCGGGTTCAGAAGTAATGATGTTGGGAACAATCATTCTTCAAGCCTCTTTCCTTGTGTTTACTCATTAAACAGGAGAACCAGGTGCTGTCATGGGGAAATGCACATTCTAACATTGGCTTTAGGAATCAAAAGTCTCTTCGCTTTCACTAACAAGCTCAGCCTCACAGGGAAGGGACTGAGGGGGGGAAAAGCAAGCAGGACCTGCTTGAAAAGTGAACTATTAGTACCCAGCCCTGTAATATTAGCTCAAGGAAATTGGCCTGATTTTAGAGAGCTATTGGTGGGAGGTCTATCATTACAGGGTATTCACGCTGCCTTGTATTTGGTCTTGGTGCTTGGAGGTCCCTGTGTTGCTCCTGGTGAGAGAGGAGCTCCTTTAGGAGTGGCTCAGAGTAGTGGAGATCATCTCCTGCTTTACTCCTCCTTGGGGGTACATGTCCCTCTGCACCTGTAACCTGGGGTAACCAGCTCCCTTGTTTATGCAGGGCAGCCATCTCTCTGGAAGGTATCTCAAGCTGTGGGATACCTCAGGAGCAGTTTGGTGAACTAAGTGTAGGCATCTGGTGCCGCTTTGGACTCCTCAGGGCACGCAGGAGATCTGCATAGGCTGGTGGGTACAACAGTAGCTGATGCCTACTGATAGAGCTTGTAGAGGTTGGAGAAGTGCCCTGGGGGCACCTCCCTTTACTCACTCATATTTAAACATAGCTCTGCTCCAGATGTGGCACGCTGCCCAGATGCCATGGCGTCACATCAAGGCTTGAAAGACAGAAAAGCTCTTGCAGCTGAGGGAATTTCACTTGGAGGTGATTTCACTGGACCCAGTATTCAAGGTGTGACCCCACCAGTGCCAAGTGTAGGGGGACAATCACTTCTCTGGTCCTACTGGCCATGCCATTTCTGGCCAGGAGGCTGTTGGCCATCTTGGCCACCTGGACACCCTGCCATTGAATGGATGAGGCACAGAGGGCAAAGAGGGCTGCTTTGTAGTGACCTTTCTGTGCAGAGAAGCCCTTGGGTATTTTGGTGGAAACTTCCTTATTCCCACAAACAGAAATTTGGAACAAAACCTAATAAATTCTTTTGTTGTGGAGTAGAAAACTTCAGTTTCTGCAGGAAATACTTTTTTGTGAGATTTCAACCAATCCTCATTCAGCAGCACTTTGTTGCAGCTCAGGGCTGGACCTCTGTTTGCACTGAGTTACACCACGATGTCTCCTCTTGCAGAGCATGACAGGAGTGACAAAGGCAGCATGAGCACCACTCCATTCAGGTGCAGACCTCCATTAATAACTATTCCATTTGCTAAAACTGGTCTAAATAGGGTTTGCTGTGACACCTTGCTGAAGGGCTTCTGCCAGCCCTGGCATGGCTCTGCTCCCCGAGACCCATCCTGCCATTGAGCGAGCCCATTGATGCCGAGCCTGAAGACCTGTGTTAAAAGCTGTGAATGCTGCTGTTCTCCTGCTCTTAGCCAACCTTCCCAGAGCCAGTCCCTTCAACTTTTTACTTGTCCTGCAGGAAAGCCTGTTAGTGGGAAGATATCAAGGGGAATGTGTGTGGATCTGATTGGCAAGCTGTGTTCTTAGTTCTTGGTGCTTTTTTGAGTCGTCGTCTTTTCCCCAGCAGTGCCTTTTAATTCTGCTTTTCTGGCTGACCTTGTTACTGTTGTTAGTAGAGTTTTTCCCTTTACCTTTTTTTTCGGTGTAGCACTTCTGTAAATGTTTTTGTTCTTTGTTCTAGTTCACTGGCCCTTTGAGGTTCCCTCTGATGTCTAGTCAGTGGCGTGTTTTTGATACATTCTTCCCTAGCTGGTGCATCTTCTCTCCAGGTATCAAAAATCAGGGCAATGGTTATTGAAGGGACGCTCATTAGAGTGATAGAGGATTTCACTGCTGCTGCTGCTTGCCACTAAGGAGTGGGTGCCTCCAAGTCAACAAAATGGGCCAGCATTTAAACAAAGAAGCAGCAGACCTGCCCTTACAGCCCCGCCAGGTAAAGCCTCAGCCGAGCGCTGGGCTTTTGTGTGAGGAGCTTTGATTGCCACACGTGGGCTGAGGAGAGCAGCAAGCTCTGCAAACTACCTGTCAGCAGCATCCCACCAGCAGCCTGGTCCCATACCTACCATCAAGGGACAGGAGCAGTCTCCTGCACTGTCTTCTGCAGCAGAACTGTGCTTAGAGGTTTGAGGTGAATAACTCTAAAATGGGAAGCAGGCCAGAATGAGCTCTGCTCTGTAACTCCTCACTGCATGCAATGTCATAGATTCATAGACTTGCTTAGGTTGGAAAAGATCTTTATGATCACTGAGCCCAACCATTAACCCAGCACAGCCAGGTCACCACTAAACTGTATTCCTCAGCTTGTTTTGAATACCCAAGGGTGGTCTTGTGATGTGCATGAAGGGGGCTGTGAGATGGACACAGGGCTGCCCAACAGGGCTAGAAAGTTCCTAGAATCCTGCTGGCATGACAGCCATGTTCTGGTGTTGATCTCTGGGCTGCTCCATGGGAAGCTGAGCTGGCTCTCACCTCCTCAGTGAGTATGCTGACCTGGACCAAGCCCTTGGCTTTAAGTTCAGCCCAAACAAGAAATCAGTTGTGCAGCAGAACCCAAGTAACACACAGTTCAAAGTGGTTTCCTTCTGTGTTAAGGGTTCAGTGTAAAGCTCTGCCTCCCTGGGAACTCTCTTTTCTGTCACCCTGTCCCCAGGCACTAAGAGGTCACCCACAACATGTTTCTGAACTTGACATAAAATTTTATTGCATCTTCTTGAAGTCCTCTACAGACAGAGAGCAGAGCAGGGAGGACCAGCAGCTCCAGATTCTTTGTTCCAGTCAAATGGAGAACTGGGGATCCTCATAAAAGGGAAACCAGCACTCTCACCTCTGTACTTTCCCAGCATAGGCCTTTTGTCTTGGAACCTTTCTTGTGTTATGCATGGTAAACAGACTTTCCTTGAGTCTCTCTTATGTTGGAGGTTTAACGATGCAAAGGGCTTTGTTCTGGTTACAAACATTGCAAAGAACATCTCTATGGTTGTGTTTACACCAAAGGGCACTGGCATAATAACCCTCTGTGCATCATGCAAGGGCTTGCAACAGGAAAGGTAACATCTAATGACCTTAATTTCTTAAATGCCTTCCAAACTCCTCCTCAGACACTAGAGGGTGAAGCTCTGCAATTCCACTGCAAAGTAAGGAACAGAGGTAAAATAAACCACTGAGAGGTCAAAGACAGTGTATGAGCCAGGAGAGATGGCTGCTTTGATAATGTCAGCACTGCTCTGTGTTCTAAGAACCTTTAGGAAATTAAAGAAGCTCTGAGTTGGACAAAGTTGAAGTTAAAAACAGGATTGAGTGGCCTTTGGTGGTACCTTTTGGGCTGCTGAAATGTTGCAAGATGCTGCTCCCTAGCCATTGGCAGCACTGCTGGAGTCCAACGTGACACAGGTTCCTAGGACCATCAGCAAAGCAACTCAAACAAGGTAGCCTTAAAAGAAATCCAACCTTAAATTCTCTTCATGGTTTCACTTTAGGAACCAAACCAGCTGCCAAGTGCAAACACTGGAAGTAGATCCCTTCATCTAACATTAACTTTTGCTTGTTGCAACTTGATAGGCATACTCCAAACACACCACTACTTTTTTCTAAGTCCAATTCACTCATCCACACCTGCCTAAACTGCTGGTGACTTTCTCAGCTGGATGCACATGTACACATCTCAGTGTGGAGCTGTGTCAGCAAACACTGCACCTTGTGGCTTTTAAAAGGTTGCAAAATGCTTGTTTGGTGCCAATGAGCAAGCTTCATGCAGCCAAAAATGAAATGCAAATTGGAGGTTTGGCCCACTGCTGGTGAGAGTCTTCAAAGCAGGACTCCCCTTCCTGTGATGTGAAGACTTTGAGATGGAATCCCCCCAAGCAAGAATAGCTCTCAGAAGGGATGCCAGCACCTGGTAAAATCAAAGCTTTGAAGATGGGCCTCCCCATTGATAGAAGTCTTTGCATAAGTATCCTTCTATCTTCTCTGATGCCTTTCCAGTGTCAGCAAACTGGAAGCTACAACATCAGGAGCGGGGTGGGATCCCTCTGATGCACCCTCACTGGAACAGCAGGTCCTGGGTTTGCTGGAGGCTACCACTCAACTGTGCAGATGGATTGGACTGACATTTTTCTGTCTGACTGAGGGGTCTGGCAGGTGAATCCTAGCAAATCTAGCTGAGCTGGTTGGAGATGTTATTGCACCTCCACTTCCCCTTCTATGTGTCCTACCCTCTGCCCACCGCTCCCTGGGGAGCTGGCAGACCAAAGCTGTGCCGGCACCATCAGCACTCGAGGGGAAACCCAGGGGCTTCACTGGGATGGGCAAGAAAGGGAAGTTTTTCTACCAGGCTCTGCAGGGCTAAGTCTTTATCTCCTCATGCTGCAGGAGCAGAAACCTCTCACGGGGGCAGAGTAGGGAGATAAAGGAGCAGGAAGAGCACCAAAAGCTTTTGCAGCTCTCACCTGCTGAAACCCTAATGTGCAAACCGCTCCTTTTTGGATCTCCTCAGGGAGAGGATGGTGTGCCAAACGTGGGTACATACTGCAACTTGTCTTGATGGTAAGGTTCTGGCATCTTCCAGTAGAAGCACAATGCTTTCAAACACCTCCTCCCCTGACTTTCTCAAAAAGAGAATCAGTCACTTCATCCTCTTCCCAGAACCAGCTTCTCCTCCTCTTCTTCAGGCTGCTTTTCATCAAAGCAATTCTTTCCCTGCAACCAAGCAGGCCATTAGATGGCTTTCAAATTGTTTTATTATTATTATTTAATTGGGCATGTTTTTAGTTTAAGGTATGACCTGCTGAATTACAAGGGAAAAATACTTTCTGGTCTAAATTCTCTTTCTTACAGTAGAGCCTTAAAGCTCCCAGTTTTACTCATCTCCAAAAGATTTCCACTAACAGGGCGTAAGAAACAGGAAGGAGTGAGGCTTCACCCTCCCTTTTCATCCTCTCCTCTAATCAAATGACTCTCCTTGGTGTCCTGCAATACCTGTCTTGGAGCCTGTTTTGGGGTGAAGGTTGTCCTCTGGCCAGGAAGGAAGTGGGTGGAAATAAAAAGAAACCTCCTCAGGCTCTCCCTGGGAAGAGGAACTGGGAGTGCAGTGGTTTGGGCACATAGACCAGGAGAAAGGTGTTGGCTGATGAAGTGTCCTTGCAAGTCACCTAGTGTATGGATAAAGGGCAGGAGGAGACCATGCATCACTTTCTGGTTGCATTCCTTAGGAGATCAACATGATCTGCGTTCCTGAGAGCATAGCTCTTAAGAAATATTTTGCTCCCCTGCTTGTCTCTCTCCAAGTCTTTGAAGATCTAGTCTTCCTAGCTTTGAGGTTCTTTGGGAGGTAGAAGGATGCTTGCATTGAAATGCCCAGGAGAAGGCTCCTGGGTGAGAAGAGTCTCAGGATCTCTCACGTGGAGCATGGCTGCTCTTTGGTGTTCACTGAGGGCACTTCATCCCAGTACTTGCTCAGCTGGATTAGTTTTATCATTTCAAAAGGTTTCCCTTCTGAACAAGAAATCCACTGCTTCTGGCCACAGACCCAAAACTGGAATTCTGTTAGACATGAAACTAGAAGTATGTTAAACCTGTCTATTGTGGTCATAATGAATTGTCTGTTTTAAAAGAGGAAAATAGTGGAAAAATTGCTGGTTTAAGTGTGGAATAAGCTTTTTCAAAGGAATCACCCCAGCCAAGGCCCAGGATAAAAGTATTTTCAATAATAGCATTAGACCAAGAAGCAGCACAGCAAGAAATGCCAACAGTAGTCTCCAAATGCTTAAGCAACTTGAAATCTAAAGATGAAAAGGCACTGTACACTATTTACTCTTATTAATGCTGAATTGTACAGAAGTACATTTATATTTTATACCTCTTTGAACTGGGAAATATGTCTAATTCCCACAAGAGGATAAAGTATTTTTGCACTGAAGGATTAGACAGGTGCTGTCTAAAAGACAGTTTAAGGTACGGCTCTGAAAGAAACTTTGATAGTAGGTCTGGCCGCTGCTCTTGGGCTTTCATTAGTGCCCAGAATAGGTGACACATGTCCCTGTTTTGCAAGTGAAGGTGGTGGAGGTGAATGGAAGTAGTCCTGGCAGCTCTTAAACAAATTGCTGTGTTATCTGAAACTGGAATTCTGCTTAAAATCCAAGGAGCTGGTAAATATCTTTAACCACTTTCCAGCCTTTGTGACTATCTCCACCACTGTGACCCACTCACTGGACCTTGTCCACCAGCAGCCCCAGCCTTTGTAAGGCATTTCCACTGCAGAGCATCTCCTCCAACCTGGGGAGAGGGAAGCACTTGTTCTTGCTGAATGGTCCTGTTTGAACCCAAGCCCTCACCTCCTTAGATGCATTTCTCTGTTGGAAGGTTATTAAGAGTGACAAGGCTCTGGTAATGTGATCTATCATTTGAATAAAGCAACTGCTGTGTTCTGCAGGTGACTCCTTTGTGGTCACGCAGCGTAAGGAATGATGGGGTGTGCCTTTCAACTTCCTCCTGGTACACAAAGGGGAGAAAAGATAAATAAAAGCCAAAGAGCACTAGCTTGTGCCATCAAATTAACAAGCTGGAGTGGCTGGAAAGGGAAACTGCCCTCCTTGGCATGAGACAGCATCTCAGTCAGGTTGATTTGCTTGCATAATATCAGCAGATGCAGCCACTGGCCCAATAAGGCCAGAAATACTTTCTTGGGGTGACACAGTCTCATTTATCTGAAGACCTCCTGTCCTACAGCTTTGCTTGGGAATGCCAGATAGGCTCAACCTGTGTCCTCTCCTCTCAATCCACAGAATCATGAAGGTTGGAAGAGACCTCTCAGATTATCAAGTCCAACCATTGACCTATCACCACCATGCCACTAAACCATGGCCCTGAGCACCACATCTAGATGTTTTTTAAACCCTTCCAGGGATGGTGACTCCACACTCTGGTGAGCTTGTCTTTGCCTAATTGTAGAGAGTTTTTACAGACCCATTACTTCCAGCATGCTCTGGCTGTGGCCTCCGTGCTGCTGTGCAGGAACATGACTTGACCTCCCTTAGCCCAGGGCCACCAGGGCTGGGGCAGGGATTTCTATCCAGCAAATATCAGTTTGAAGGCTCCATTGTGTCAAGCCACCGTGGGGAGGGGAAGAGGAGCAGATAATGAGCTGCAGCATGATCAACTGTGAGAAGAAGGTATAAAAGATAGAGACCATTAGAAAAGAACAAGGCTTTAAATGCCATCTGAGGTTTTAGCTGAAAAGGCCTTTATTAGGTTAAAAAAAAATATGAAAATCTACATTTAACAATATAGAGTACCCAGTCCTGTCGATTTCTACTGCAAACTCTTCTGAAGTAAACTACAAAGGATTGTGATGTTTCTTCTTTCAGACTTTTTTTCTTTTTTTTTTTCCTTTTTTTTATAGGAACTTTTTTTTTTAAGGCACCAGATCCCAGTGAACTATCCTCCATCCTCCATTTCTTTTTCTTGCTGAAGCTGCAGATGTACATTATGCTAGTGTGAAAAAAAGCTAATTAAACTGCATAGGCTCTGCAGGAGGCAGAGGAGGCCTGCAGAGCACAGGGGATGATTGATTTGGACTGTCACACTGCTCTGCTGGGTGTCATAACTTAGTGACAAATAAAGGATTACAGTGTCCCAGAGTAACTCTCTCCCTTTTATTGTTCACCAGACATCAAAGCACAAAAGCATATTAGCATTTTTAATAAGGAGTTAGGTCAGTCCTGGCTTACAGTTTGGAATTACTTGATGTAAAACCAAAAACCCAAACCCAAAGCCCAACCCCAAACTTACTGGTGGAGGAAGTATAATACCCACAAGGCAGGAGTGATTCTTCCACTGCTTTCGATCAAGTGTGTGTGAGTTGTCTAAACCATGCAGGGGATGTAGATTTCCAGCCCATTGTCTGAAAGTGAGATTTCTAGCTATACAAATAATGTTCAGAAGTTGAAAACATTCTAATTCTTCAACTTGCAGCATTAGAAGCCTGCGTGGGGCATTAGCTGTGCACTTTTCACGGGGAGCTTATTGTTTTCCTGCTGACAATTAGCAGTTTAAAATGATTTGTTTAAATCACCTTATCTCTAATGAAGATGTAATCCCTGCAAATGCAGTGGCTGAGGATCTTGTAGTTTTAAGAAAGCATCATTTGAGGGTGTTGACTTTAAACAAACAGAACTTAGATATGAAAATGTGCACCAGGATGGAATAATGAAGCTGGTGTTCTTATCAGGATACAATTAGCTCAGCATAATTGCTAACCTTTCCCTTTGAAGTAGGCAGAGTCCTTTTGGATGATGCTGCAGAAGAAATGGCAGGACCAGGATAAGGTCAGTGTGTAGGACACTGGGCTGGTCCTCAGGCACTTTGGTGTATCTGTGTATCCACACTCACAGCCAGAGCCTGGGCAAACTCCCAGTGGCAGCTAGACAACATGCCCTCCTAAAGTGGAGATGACCCAAGCGAGTGCAGCACCGGGACTTCTGGCCATGGGAGGACTGTCACTGTAGGTGTTGGTGGAGAGCCTGCTGCCAGGATTGCATTCTTTAAGATGTTTATAAATACCACACAGGGTTTGAGCTATATCTTTGCCTCTGAGGGTCTTGGCTGGAATCACCATTCTTCAAGGTGGAGTTGATCAAAACCAGAGAAGGAGGAAGGGGTGAGGTTGGATGCCCCCAAAGCTGCTCCTCTGTCACCACCCAACCCCCTGCCCAGACTCTGTTGGCTGATGTCAGTGAGCTCTGGATCTAGGCATGACCAGACAGAGACCTGTGAAAAGGCTGCAATAAGGATGCAAACTCCTCTCTCAGCTCCCCTCTCAGTGGCATAAAAGTCACCAAAACATTATCAGCTTGTGAGATGTGGTGGCTAAAATCAGTTGGTTCACCCCAAAGCACCAGCACATTTTTTTGACCCCTAGTGTCATCCTTATCAGTTGCTATCTCAGCACTGTCATTAACGCGGTGCTATTATCTTTTGTGCTGGTGTTTGGGAGATTAACCCTTTGCTAACTGCCCTCTTTTATCTTGATGCTGACTCCAATCCCTTGTTGCACCTCTGTATTTCATTGCAAAAGCAGTCCAGCACTGAGAACATCAGAGATGGTTCTGGTGGCTGGAGTTATGTTTTCTGAACCTAGCCTGCAAGACAGACAAAGAACCAAAAAGGTTCTTCTGCAGTTTGTGTGAAAATGCCACATTTTAGTGGACGCTTAATGGAGCCCCTCTGGGACGTGCCTTTTGTGTCCCCTTCACTGGCAAGAGCTGAATGTGTCACCAGACTCCACCAGTGAGATAATGCATACTTGTATTTGGACAGCAGCCTGTCCTGGGGAGGATCTCCCATTACTCCCAGTTATCTCCTTAGATATAAATTCCTACTTTTCTTGTCCCTTCCTCACTTTTTTGCAGCAGTACAGATTGTCTTCCTGCCCCACCAGCACTGACTGACTTCCTTCTGTCAAGGACAGCAGCTGCCAGGGTGGAAAAGCTGCATTAGGAAAGAATAATGTGTATTTTTTAGCTGTCTCTCTATGTAGTTTAGGAGCTGAAAATGAGGAAGAGAGCCAAGATTTCTGTGGAGCTCCAGCAAATATGCCAAGGACCATCAATGGTGCAAGACTACATTTAGGGAACTGCTGGAATGGGCTGTACCAGCTGTGAAGCAGATATAGTTTTCATATTGCCCCTAGAGAGGGATGTTTCTTCCTTTTTTATAACCATCCTCTTAATACTTCTTAAAATGAAAACTTCATTTTCTTGGTATGAAATTACCTTTTTTAAAAAATAATAAATAAATCAAAGAACTTACCACAAGAAAAAAAAAGCTGGCACTTGGTTACCCATGTGATAGGCACCTTATAAATACCTGTGATAAAGAAGAAAAAAAAAAAGGATATGAAAGTAATCTTAAGAGTCTGTCTTTCACTTCTAAAGACAAGAAAATATTTCTTAGTTAAAGATGAAATAATGTTATTAACTCATCATCTTGTGCCTACATGAAAGGCACCTATGACACAAGGGAGGGTTCCAAGATGTGCAGAACTGTGTTTACCATTCTTTAGGTGCCAAAACACTGAGACACAGTGCAGGAATTTCTGATGTTGGAATATCTGCCCTAAATTTAATTTCCTTGCTTTGGTTCAAATAAAATCTTTCATTTGATTTTCATGTAATGGTATTTAGTAAACCCAAACTTACCAGACCTCAGGGCATTTAAACCTTTATCCAGAGCTGAATTTTGCAGTGTGGATCCACTGCTAGTATTTGTGTGGCTTTGTCACATTGTGTTTTGGTTATTGTATGTTCTTGGGCCTGCAAGGACATGAGGGAAGAGTCTGTCTTTGTATTACAGATGAGCTGAAATCTCAACAGGACACTGGATCTGAATGTAGGAGACTCTCAGCCTTGGCAGGACTCAGCAAGTGCCTTCAGTACTCACTACAAAAGATGGTTTGCAAGAGGATTGTCACAAACTCCAGTTCTCAGGATCTTATTTTCTTGCAGTGACTTTCTCCTTCCCCCAAAAAACAGCCAATAGTGTGAGCTGGTTCTGCTTTCTGTGGGACACATCAGAGTAAGTTCTGCATCTCTGCTCTGCCTTTTCCAGTTACATCTCCAGACCTTGCTGAGATCTGGGAGTCTCTTTCTGTTTGTGAATCCTGTCCACTCATTTGTTCTTGTAATCTGGGAGGCTCCTGCAGATTTAAAAATGATGCCTTCATTTGTTTTTCCAAGTTCTTACTGAATCACTTGTTGGTGTACAAGGGACATTCCAAGGAGGGGATTCATGAAAGCGCCTTTCTTCTTTGTACAAGCTGTATTACGTCAGCAGTGCCTCCACACGCACACCAGTTCCAGTTATCTGATTGATATCCTTAGACATCAGGCATGAAATATGCCTTTATTCCTGTAGTTGTGTCTCTAAACTGAAAAGGACCTTTTATTCTGGAGGAAGAGTCCTGCAGCTCAGAGCTGAACTGCATGGCTCCGTCAACAGTGGCGCTGGCCGCTCGCCAGAGCCCAGCCTTATCTGCTGCAGCAAGAGGGGGTGGAAGGAGCCACAGGAGTGGATTCTGAAGGAGCCACAAGAGTGGATTCTGAAAGATCCACTTGGAAAAACCACACAGGCTCAGGAGGTCTCCTCAAACCCATGGTTGCAGATGCTGGCTGACACATGCTGTCCATCAGCCCCACTCTTTGTGATGGGGTTCCTCTTGATGGCCTTTGAGGAAGCAAAGGGCAGAGTGGATCTGACCCTAAAAGTGATTACCTGAGGACTTTGCTCTTCGGGCTACACGCTCTGCCTGCTGCACAGCATGGGGAAGAGAGGCTGGAGGGGCAGCTGGGAAAGCAGCCAACAGCATGGGTGGAAAAAGGCTCCTGTGGGGTCAGCTCATCTTGGATGTGATGCATCACCACATCCCAGACCAGCTGGGGTTTGTGCCCATTGTTCCTGGTATTGCCTGGTGTGGAGATGAAGATAAGGATGGATATTTATCACATGGGAGCCTCAGCCAGACGAGGGCACCCTTGGGCTTGGGCATTCACTCTCCCTAGGCAGTTCTGGCCCACAAGGCAAGACCTAAGGGGCAGAGGAGAAACTGATGGAGAACAGCTAGAGTGCAAATTACAACACTCTGGTTATACATAGGAACCTGAGAGGAAAATCATGGCCATCACCTGGAGATCTGCTGTGTGAGGTTACGTGAGCCACACTGTGGGAGGAGTCGCTGGCCCATTAACATCTCAGGCTGCCTGCAAACAATTTGTCTAACAGAAGCCTAGGAGAAGCTGGCAGGTGGCTGAGGCAGGTAGAAGGGACAGCACAGGGCTCAGGGCACTGTTTTGTGGTCAGGTTTATGCTGTGATGTCCTCAGGCTTCAAGTCTCCTCCCTGATGAGACCAGCTGGGATCAGGAGCACCAAAGCTTCATCCTGGATCAGACAGGTCTGAAGGCAAAATATGACCTCTGGGTGCTCCTCCCTCCAGTGTTTATCCCAAGAATGGACATCTGGGAGAGCATGAAGTTGAGGTGGGCTTTCTTTCCATACACCAGGAGGCAATTGAAGCTGGTTGTAGTTCTGACCAGATAAAACACTGACACACAAAGTTTTTAGTCTGCAAGAGCCAGCAACTTTCAAATCATGACATATCCCAGCAAAGTCTGGAGGAGTTTGGTTTTACTATTAGTGGCCTCCATCATTTCAAACCCTATCTTAAGACCTGGAATTCCTCTTTTAGAAATGCCCAAGACATGAGGCTGCTCCTTGAGCCCATTTGCAAAAAGGTTTCCATAATCCATGAGCCGTTAACAGCCCCACACAAAGTGGCACCGTAACAAGCAAAGCCCCAACAGAAGTCCAAGCCCATAGGGGGTCAATTTCTCTCCTGTCCCTCCTCAAACCAGCCCATGGTTAATACCAAAAGGAGCTTCTGTTATTACTGTGGGACTTGTAGGATAGAGTAGTTCAGTCAAGCTTCCTGTATACTTCATTGCTTTTAACACTCTGCTGATTTAAGCCCATGCTGCTCTGGAAGGAGGCAGCAGCATCTGGGAAAAAAACCATCTTTGGAGAAATAGTTGTGCATCCTGTGCAGAAGCAAAGCCTATCAATGGCCAAAAGGAGAAGCAAAGCCTGGAAGTGTCATTTTTAATTAGATGTTCCAAAATAAAGGGGTGGGATAAAAAGCAAAGTGGTAGCAGATTTGTGCAAATACCTAAGTATGGTCATGTAATATGTATTACAGGGTGTGCAGAGCATACCCAGGCTGATGGTTATTATGGGGAGCACAGAGCAGTTTTCATGCTTGTACAACAGCAGAGGAAGTTTTTTTTCCCCTTCATTTGTCAGCTGAGAGACAAATAAGCAAAAATGACAGAGAATGGAAAAAAAGATAAGCAGACTTGGATCTGGACTAAATATACTAGCAAGATAGAAGGTTCATTTTACCCAGCTTTGCTTTAGCTAGGGGAAAAAAAAAAAAGAAAACCAAACCCACCAAACCCCAAACCCACCAAAACCACCTACACACTTAGTCTCTCAGAGCTGTCTGCAGTGTGGAACTGTGATGCTTCCCAATTGTGGTCTTCCCAGTGTGGCTGCAGAATTGCCAGCCGTGGCCAGGTCATCTTCATCTGCTCTAATTACCCCTTCTCTGGAGATATCTCCTATCAGCAGGTGGCCTCTCTGAACACATGCTACAGAAGAGGGAGGGGGGAAGCTAGGAGTCTTAGCTCCAAGTTCCCTTGCTCTGGTTGGCTTTCACCTGAATTAAAATGGGAATAACTGGGAATTTAATGAACAATATTGAATCCATGAATAAGACACTTAAATGATTACACAAAGTTAGCTGTGAACAGCTTGATACTTCAACTCCTGCTTTAGCTAGTTCCTGATTTGGTGAAGATTCCTAGCCACCAAAAAGGCTCAGGTAATTAGTGCTTCTCTGTGGCATAAACTACTTTTAACCACCCACCCCTTGCCAGGTGCACTCCCTCCTCCTTTAGAAATGGAACTTTTCAGATATAATTTAGAGGAAAATCCCCCCTAAAAAAAACAAGTTAAAGAGCATTTATGGTAGGAGTATTAATGGCAATCTGACTTTGTAGATGTTGGTGTCATTGACTTTATTTTGTAGAAGTTAGAACATGCCTATGTCAGTGCAGTGGTGAGTGAAAAGCAAGCCCTGTCTCTGGTACAGGTTGCAGGTGCACTGTGGACAGGGTAAAGCACATGAGGAGATGTTCAAGGTCAGGTTCTTTAGGGGTCTAAGCAACCTGATCTAGTTGAAGATGTCATTACTCACTGCAGGAGGGTTAGAGCAAGAGACCTTTAAAGGAACCTTCCAAACCATGGACTCTACATATGATTCTATGTGTTTGGCTGTAACAAAAGCCACCATGAACAATGCTGGTGGCCAGCTGATAGGACTGGGCTTGCACTTTTGGGGTGTGATCTAGTACAGCTGCCTGTTGGGGAAGCTTGTGGTGATCTGGTGGCTGCTCTGCACCACACAGGTGTCCAGGGACATCCAGGGCAGCATACAAAGCATTTTACCTCACTTCTGAGTCCTTCCCCAGGCAGAGCAGAGGTGAACCTGAGTGTAAGCACTAGGGACTCAAATCAAAGAGTTCCAAGGCTGCCTGGGAGTCTGGCAGGGAAAATTGTGTCTTATATTATAGAGCATCTCTGGTTCACAGCAGTGAGGGTATAGTGAAGAGAAAGATAACCTTGTTTGTAAAATCCAGATGTCCTTTTCCTCTGCAGTCCAGTCCAAGGAGCATTTGCAGTAAAGGAAGGGTGATTTCTGCTTTGCATTGTGTACAGAGAGGTCTCATCAGGTGTGATGCAAAGGAGGATGTCCAAAAGGCCCCTGGCTACCCTTAATAGCAGCAACATTAAAATATTTTGCTGCAGGATCACAATGACATCTGAAACTTTCAGTCATTTTCTTCCCTCTCCTTTTTTCCTCATCTCTTTGGGTCCTTTGGCCCATATGTTGCTAATTTTCTGTCTTTTCAAAGCACTCTGTTTCATTTAAAGTCAGAATACATTCTATTCATCACCATGAATACCAGGGGGAAAAAAAAGAGATCTCAAAGGTCAGTGTTTCCCTTAATATATAAAATAAAGGAGCAAAGCACTCTGTTTCTTTCCTTTAGCTTATTACTTTTCTTAATCTACTTTTTAGCTCTACTGTGTGAGATCACAGGAGGGACTTAAGCAATTGCTCCTAGGCTTCTTATATATTCTTACAAGAAAGAAGTCCCTCAAAAATGCATGCTTTTGTAGTTTGGTCTTCTGAGCCAGACTCCAGCCAAGCTAATTACTGGTCAGCAAGCTGGTGTGCCACTCTGGTGACATGCACAAGCACCCAAAGGACTTCCCTCAGCAGGAGCTCACTTGCTCTCCATCACTTTTATGCAGGAAAAAAACCCAACAAACCTTTTTTCTTGTGCTGAAATATTGCACCTATACCTTGAAATCTGTCCAAGGGGAAATGACAGCATAAAACAACAGCATTGGGGGGTTTTGAAGTAATATTTCAGTAGGTCATAGCCTTAGCAAGGTGCAAGTTAAATGGCTAAAATGGCTGGAAACTGAGAGAAGGATTCAAGATGATCTGCTTGTTTAAATTCTGTTGTTGCAGAGGTGTGGTTAGTTTGTGGAAGGCCACTGTAGGATTAAATTGCTGGAAGGACTTGTAGCAGGTTGTTGTGCAGCCTGCAAAGAGTTAATCACACCAGTAGCCCACAATTTCTGGCTTCTCTACAATTTACAGTGACAAAAGCTGGTCTCTCCCCAGCTGTGACAGTGATGGCAGGGCTTGGGCCAGCCCACAGCAGCCCTCCCAGGCTGGAGTGACCCAGAAGACATAGCCAAACCCAAAGTCAACTTGAGAGCCAGATGAACCTTTCTTTACAAAACCTCAGACCACATGAAAGTGCCTGGATTTGTGTTCAGTTATGAACTTGGAATCCAGGCCAAGTTAGTTAAAATGTTCATCAAGACTCAGATCTTTGTAGTGAAAATGTTCCTGAGAATTGAACTAGCTCTAATTTGGACTTCAAATCAGCCAGGAGGCAAGTGTTGTCTGGAGCAGGGCAAAGTGCTGAGCAGATGGGAGCTGGATTTCCCCAATTCCCAGGCTGTGTTGCTGCTTCACCTGGTGGATGGACTTGCCTGAGAACCTGAATCACCCCAAGATGATCCCATGGGGACTGAAGTGGTTGTGCTCCCCCAAAATTTTATTGCTGCTCATTTGCCCAGCCACTTGGCCAAAGCTGTGGCCAGAACAGGTCCAGCTGAGGCTGCAGCCTCCTCCCTGGGTTTTGATGGGTGCCACACATCTCACCTTCTGCACACCTTCCCACTGTAAGCTCCTTGGAGCAGACACCTGCTGTCTGTTCAGAACACTTGCACGGTGACTTGACCAACAAATAATCTCAGAACCAGTTCCCTTCAGGGCTAAGAGATGCCTACTTCCATCTGGCAGTACTTCAGGGCTGGCACTTCATCAGTAGATGAACAAAGCCAAGTAATACAGTACAAGTAAAACCATTGCAGTCTGAGGCTTTTCCAAAACAAGATCCTGACCAGAAAAAAAAAATAAAGGAAAAAAACAAAAAAAATAAACAAAGAAAAAAGGGAGGAAAAAATGAAAGGAAAAAAAAGACAGAAGAGCAGGCAGGGAGGGGCTTCAAGAGCTGTAAATTTGATATAAAGAAGATTTCTGATGGTTTTAAACAAGCAGAGAAGTTGCCTATCTGTAAGTGAAATTTTCTTGCATTGCAGAATGGCTCCATCAGTCTGAATGAAGGGTGTTCAGTGGGAACCAGGGAGGATGCTACTGCAGAAATCACAGCCTAAAAAGCAGTGAAGCAGGCAGGCAGCTGTTCCTGGATGCCTTTTCACCACGGGGCTGTTTGATCTCTCTCTCGAGATGGGTAATGGGTTCTTTTTGAACAACAGGCCTGCAACATTTCTGCATCTGCAACTGAAAACGCTGTGGCAGTGAAAGGAAGCAGGGTCCTTTAGGTCTTGTTTCTGGCTCTACCACTAATATAATGCATGACCTTGGGCAAGTCAAAAAACCACCATCTCTGACCTCAGTTTACCTAGTGAGAAAATGGGAGTGGTAACACTTATCAGCCCCTGTGGTATCCAAGATCTCACTGATAGGTGTTTCCTCAGTCTGCTGAGACAAGTGAATCATTGCTCTGCCTATCTGCAGGCAGCTTCCTTCCCTCTCCCAAAGCAACCTGTCCTCGCAGCCCCATGGTAACACACACTCAGAACTCAGTGCTGGAGAGACTTAGAACCTGCTCCTGACCTCTGAGTGTTTCCTGGCAAGCATGTGCTGGGCTAATCCATCATGCTATCATCCTGTTGATCACCTGGTGCTTTCCAGGAGATTCTCTCCTCTCTTTCAACCAGGACACAAATCTGCTCTTAGAAAAACACACTGGCTTGCAGACCTGACTTTTCCCTCTCGTGCCACATTCACCTGGCACACAATTAATTGAACACCCAGCTGGTAGTAAAATTAGGTGCTTCCTGAGCATTATGTTTTTGAAATTGCTTTCTTAATGCTTTCTACTCTCTCAGGGCTGTCCTGCTGAGGAAAGGCCTAATATCTTCTCCCAAATGAAACTTTTAACTCAGCATTACAGCACAACCAGGAAGAATAGCCCTGTGGCAAATGTAACTTTTTGTCACAGATGCTCAACAGGCTCTCCAGAATTCCTGCAAATCTTCCATGTCTGAAGGTGGTTTCTTCTCTGTGGTTCCTTACACCTTGCTTCAGGGGGCACTCTCCTCTGCACATCCCAGCCCCTTTGCCAGGCAGGAGGTTGATGTCCAGCTTAGCACACTGCTGCTGCTCTCTGAAATGGAGATGGGATCCTGGCTCCAGGAGCCATGAAACCAAACTGAATGGCAGGCAGCAAAATCTAGAGCAAGTCACAATAGTTTTCTTAACCTGCAAGGAAGGGAGGGAGGGAGGGAAGGCAAGAAGGACCCTACACAAGACATCCCATGTCTGATTATACTCCATGCATCCACGGCTATTGAAACTCTCTGATTCCCCTGTTTGAGATTTAGCTACAACATCCCATTTGTTAGGAGCAGATATGTAAAGTCTCCTTGGTATTCAGGTTCATTTAAAGATTTACATTTTGTATTTCCTTGCTCTTTTTCTGACGAAGTACATAAAACAGAATTGTAAATGTTTAGGAAAATCAAAGCTATTCTTAGATGCTTGCAATTCCACTAAGTTTGTGTTCTCTAATTTGTGCCATGAAAGGAAAAGGAAATCTGGGAGAGGAGCTTGTAGTTTGCTTTCTGAGGTTTTCTTTACTGCTTTTCCATTGAAATTTGGGGCTCAGATTTATGTTTCCCAAAGCAATTTGAAAGTTGTCTCGGGAACCATTCCCCTCCAAGCAACCACCTCTTCTACTTTCTCAGGGAGCTGTAGTGGGGAGTTTTAAAGTTAATTGCAACAGAACATCCTTGCAGATGTCCAGAAGCTCAGCTAGAC
Organism: Galbula dea; assembly: GCA_013399015.1. NCBI lineage: Eukaryota > Metazoa > Chordata > Aves > Piciformes > Galbulidae > Galbula > Galbula dea. Next base: position 3,711,574 of record VWZX01004773.1, on the reverse strand, counting down.
TCCTTTCCCCTGGCAAAATTGGTGAGAGATGAGTCAATTCTTCTGCCTAACAGCTTTTTGTACAGAAATGCTGTGATTTTCAGGGCAGAGTGTGATGCCCAGCACAGGCCTGAGGCACAGCCATGGCTGTAATAAACTTGATTCTTAATATCATGAGCCAAAATGCCAATCCGTCTCTTCCCCAAGTACCTGGCCAGCCCCACTGGTGTGAGCAGGTTCACAGTGCACCCCTGCCTACGTCACAGGTTGTAAACTACTCCAGGGGAGTGGGAAGAAGCAGTTTCAGATTAGGATCTCTGGAAGAAAATCAATCCCTAGGTAAGCCCAAGCTAGATGAAATCTGCTCTTCTTTTTAATTCTTTCCACATAGTCAACACCTTGAGAAAGTTCAGCCTCACAAAACCAACTGGGAAGGGAAATGCTGAACAAAAATCCCAACCAGCAGAACAAGAATTTTCAAAGGGAGGAGAATTGCATTCCCTGAAGCCAGCCTTGACACTGTTCCTGGGTCTCTGCTTCTGAAGCTGAAATAAAGAAGTAGGGTTGCACCTTCACCCTTTGCCCAGGTTTCTAGCTCTGTGGGAAAGGTAAGTAGATGCAACCAAAAGTCTTGTGTGGCTTGGAGAACAGAGCTCTGGAGATGGATTCAGGGAAATCAAGCCCTTTCTCCTGCTCTGCTGGAAAAACTGACTATTTTCCTCTTGACATGTGTGTTAAAAGGAATTCCCAGTCTAGAGAAAATTTCTGATATCTAAAATATTCCTCCAAATTAGAAAAAACCAATAGAGATGTGGACTTTTCCACAAATGGAACATTTCATTTTTGGAGAACTTTTCTGCCCACCCACGTTCAGCTGTCAGCATGGAGTCCCCATGTCCTTCCCAGCTCCAGGGCCCAGTGTCGTCCCACAGCTCTGGCTAGGGATGGGTGGAGCCCTGAGGAACCTGCTCAAAATCTACTGATGAGAAACATTAGATAAAAAATGGATGTAATAGATTGTTTCTGGTGAAGGTTTTCCCTCTTAAACCACAAATGTGCTACCAGCTGGCACGCAGAGCACGCGTGCTAAGGACAAACACGTGCCTGCTCTAGGACCTACCAGTTATACTCAGTGTCAAGCTTGTGACTATCCCTTAGACAAAAATGTGCTGAATGTCCCCTCCAGCCTGGCTGGCTAAGCTTGGCCAAAGGGCAGACATTCAGCACATCTTGGTGTGTTTAGAGGAATTTGGCACGGTGTTTTACCTTAGCAAGTGAGTGCTGGAGGAATGCTTTGCACATATGAACTATCTCATGCTCACCAAACCACTTATTAGTTTCAGGCACTGGCCCCTGTGTTATTGTGGCCTTGATAACTTTATTAAATTCAGCCCCAGCTTATTCATCTCACAGAATGGCCCTAACTATTTGTAGATATTTTAAAGTAGCCATCCTTGCACCGTGATCGCTTCCAGACCTCGCTGAGAGACACGCATGTGTTTGAAATGCCTGCTTTCCTTCTCCATTTCACCATAAAGTAGCCAATTTAATTTTGCACAATACCATTTGATAACAACCATGTGTGTGTGTCTTCAGCATTTATATACTTCAGAGAAGGTACTGCTTGGTCAGTGTGAGATAATTTCACAAAGGAAAGTGGAACCAGATGTTACTCCTTTTTGCTTGGCTTCTCCATCCGCCTCTCTTGTTTCTAATGTCAATCTCCACTCAGGTTTTCCATTACCTTGGGAAGGAGATATCTTTACACTGGATGTTTTCATTACCAACCTGCCTGACAAAGTGTGCAGAGTAACTGAGGTAGATGATTATCAGCTTAGCACCTCTGAGATCATTATCAAATGGTAACGGTGCTCGGGAGACAAAGGGAGAGTGTGGATGTTGGGAGTGGTTTTTGGAGGAACTCCAAAGGGAAAGGTCATCTTTCGGACCAGATCTCCTGGGCAGTGTTCAGTTGCCTGGGATGCAGTCTGATGCACGCTGAGGAGGAGCAAAAGGCATCCTCAGCTGCAGCAAGTGGGTAGAAAAATCTGTGGATGAGCAGGTGTCCTCCTCAGTTGCTCTAATGGGCAGTTTTAGAGATGGTGTTATTTGGTGAGGTCTTGTTGCTGTTTATGGACCTCCTGCCTGGCTGGCAGGGCCGAGGTAAAAGTGCACTTTTCAGCAGCACTTGGGTGAGTTACCTGTAGTCAGGAAAGAGGAAGGGTATTTGCATCAAGTTGTAAAGCGGTAGGAGGGGAGGGACAGAGGGGTTTGCTGGTGGAAGGAAGGAGGAGTTATGCTATGTTGAAGTGCAGCCGGGCAAGGGACACCCTATATAGGGTCTGGAGTGAAAGTAGCAGCCTAGGAGAGTAGCTACAGGAGTGCTAGAGACATGGGAAAGCAGGATGTGACATTTTGGGGTCACCACAGAGCTGGCAGGCCAAGAAGGGACCATCAGGGAGTGCAGCACAAGCTGCTTCCTCTTCCTCACCCCACCAAACATGGCATGTTGGGGTGCTCCAGGATCTCCTCCCTTCCCAGCCATTGTAGCTGAGTAGTCTCCATTCAGAGCTGCCAGCTGTGGTCCAGCACATGGCTGATCTCCATTTGGACTCTGAGTTTCAGACAGGCCAGTGCTGTGCTGGATGGACCCTGCGGACACATCACTCTGCAGCAGCCTGGGTAACAGAGCTTCTGCTGGTGACAGTTTCTGTGGAAAAGCTGTGTTGCCTCCCTGGCAATGTCTTCTGTCATGCAGCAGGGTCACAGTGTGTTATCTGCCTGGGTATCAGGGTCTGGGCAGCACTCTCCTCCATGTGTCCTGTCCTTATGGCAAGGACACATCAACCCCAAAGCTGCTGCAAAGAACAAGACCGAACAGGGATGAAGCAAGCAGAGAAGTGTGAACTTGAGTTGCCCAGCAGTGTTATTGCAAGGAGGTAAAGTTATGTAGTGTCTCACTTACAGGTGCTTTTACCTTGACACTGGCTGTTATTAAGCTCCATTATGAGAACAACACTTTGTGATCCTCCCATGACTCACTGGCCTTGTGACATCCTGGCAGGCGAGAGCACTTGGCTGGAGGTGCTTGGAAGGAGCCGTTACTGCAGGGAGTGTCCAGCCTCACTCACAGCTGCCTTTTGGGCTGGCTGAGCTGGGCAGGGATGGATTCCAGAGCAGTGCCTGCTTCCTCTGGCTTGGATCCATGGAGACCTGTGGATGGTTCAGAGGACTCCAGCAGGAGTGTCCCAAGGACATCCAAGACAGACCAAATCCTTTGGCTTTGAGGACATCACATGCTTTCTGCTCGTTGCTTTCTTCACCCCATTTTATTTTGGATAAAATATAAGCTCATCATTAGCCATGCATGTCTTTCTTTCAGCTAAATCACCCCAGATTTGCAGAAAACCTTATCTAGGTGTGAGCTGATCTTAAGAGTCATGCTTATTGCCATGAATATTGCATTGCATATGGTAAAGCACCAGAAAGGGACATATTCTGCAAGCAGCTGGCTGGAGTCATGCAAATCCTGTTACCAGGTGGCACGTAGGCCAATGAGCAAAGGTGCTGCAGAAAGAAGTCTTTGATAATCACCATTTCTTAGGAACTAATCCTAAATGCTTTGGCTCTCTGACACTGCTTGCAGTAATAGCAGCAGGGGTCTATGCAGAAATCCTTTTCCCAGCACCTTCTTCATGCTTTTGCTTTCCAAGGGGGAAGTTGAAACACTTTCTGACAAGGCTACAGAAAAAAACACTATCAATTTTTAAAAAGTCTTTTTTCTCTTGGATTGTCAACTCTTTATGATTTCTTTTCAGATGTTGAAAAAGTAATTTTGTCACTCTATGAACTTTCAATCCAGTAAATTGTAGGAGAAGGCAATTCCACTGGAGGCCTAGCTGGAACAAAGGAGAGATATTTACTTAATACATGCTTAACTGGCAATCATCTTAGCAGTGTCTTAGCCTCATTGCAGTCAAGGTGGCTTTCATCACTGGAGTTGTATTTTATCTCTGCCTTTCCAATTGTTCCTTCCTCCCTTCCTCTCACCTTCTACTGCAGTCCACCTGAACTAACAAAAATCCATCTCCTGCCCCAAGCTAGTGAGATGCACAGAGATGAAGGATAGTGTCCTGTGCTGATTAGCATGGTTGGAACTCTAAATGGTGACTGGTGCCTACTGGGAAGGTACTGGTGAGAGCAGAGCTGTAGCTGTGTGTTTCAGGGCTGGCTGTGACCTTCATTCCCTTCAGGGCTCCTTGGAGCAACCACCCACAGTCAATTGTTCCATTGATTTCAGTGGATATCAGATGAGATCTTCAGTTCCTGAGGGCAGGATTATCGACCTGGGATATCTAAGGTGAGGGCTCAGCTCCACACAAAGGCTGATGAGATAAGGGACTGGGTTTTTAGAAGGGTGAATTCAGGTATTCAGAGTCTCTGCAAGTTCTGTCTACTAATTTAGGTACCCAAATCCTCATCCTCAGGTGTGTTACACACAGCCTCAGGTATGCAACTCGGGGCATCCAGTTGGCAAAATACAAAATCCAGCTCTCTGTGTCTGCCTACAGAAACCACCTGATGTAAAGCAAAGTGTGAATCTTCACCACACCCTCCTGAAGTCACCAGACTGCATGGAAGCAGCAGTGCCACCACACCTGGCCCATTTCACTTTCAGCAGAGCCCAGATCTTCTTGTGCCACCATGTTCTCAGCTAGTGAGAGCGATGGAAGAGTGTTTGTGCAAAGGGGACTCAGTAAATATAATGTTGATTTTCATACAGTTAGAGGAATTTTATAGTCTAGCTTAGACTGTGTCACTTTGAAATGTCCTGGAAAAGTGCCTTTGAAAAGAGACTGCTTAAGATTTCCAAGCTCCTGTTGCTCTTCCTCCTGTTACTACCATCCCAACACCCTGGTCCTTATTTTCTAGGTCATACAGGCACAGATTTCCCTTCTGTGAAAATGCTCAGGTCATTTGTTAGTGACAACAGGAGACAGATCTTTTGGTGATGTAAATCAATGTCACTTCAAAGCTTCCATGGAGCAATCCTTATTTACACCTTCAGATATCAGATCCTTCTGTTTGGCTTTTTTGTGTGTCAGGCTTCTTTCTTTCTGAAGGGTAACATTTTGTTGCAAATTTTTATAATTAAGCCACCTGGTTTCTATGGCAATAGACACTACACAGATTAATAAAGCAAATATTCCAGCCTTGTTTAATTCTGGCAGAGCCAAGCTGAAAACCTTTCCATCATTCCTCTTTAGGAAGGCAGCAAAATGTGCTTAACAGATTATCTTATCAAAATTAGTGAAAACATTAAACTCCCCCCCTCCCAAAAAAACCCCTCTTTTGAAAAGTTGTTCTAAACAAGTTTCTAAAAATCTCAGAAGTATTAAATCCTCATTAATATAAGCTCAGTGTATTTAGGGTGTCAAAAATGTGTTTTATAAAAGGCAAAAGCAGAGTTGCACAAGTTGCCTCATTATCAATAATCTAGCATCGTCCCTTTTATGTGTCATTTCTTTACACAATATACTATCATTTATGACTTTTAGCAAATACATCATGGCAAAGGATTACTCTCATCAGAGGCAGGCTTTGAAAAGGATATGCTAATTTCTAGAGAGCAAGAAAACATCAAAACAGTGCCAGCAAATAGCCAAGGGACTTTCATGTCTTAATATCCTTCAGAAGTGCTTTATCTCCTAGTGCAACGTGTATCATAGTATAAACAGGAAATGAAACAGCCAAGGCATCAAAGAACCACCAGTGCATGGCTGTAATTTTAGATCAGGTTTAATAAAGGTTATCTGCAGCAGGCTAATCAAACAAAAGGGTGTATGTTTTAAAGCACCATTTGATAATTTTCATTTAAGGCTCTCGATCAAAGAGATCCTAACAATGTCTTCCTGACTCCAGATAGATCCCTTTGCTTCACTTTTCAAAGTAGCTTCGTTTATTGCTGGTAAAACTGGTTTTGATGTTCTAATTTTTTAGGTGGAGGAGAGATCAGAAACTGCCTCTGGTTTCCTGTGCACCTTAATTTGAAAAGCAATAGAAAAGAGAGCTAAGGAGGAAATGAGCAAAGGCAGGAAGGGTCAGGAAGATCTCAAGGTTACTTCTGCAAGCTCTTATGGACCATGAGGCTTGGGCAGGAGCTCTCATCCCAAACGTGATGCCAGGAGGGGAGACAGACCTGGCCATGACCAGGTCAGGCCATTGCCTGGTTAATATGAAGACAAAACACCCTGGAAGTGAGAGAAAGAGGGTTAAAAATAGTAGCTTGATCTTGGCTTGTTGCTGAGACAAGGCAAAAGAAGCTAGACTGGCTCTCTTCATGACACTTCTCATCCTCGGCCACCAGGAGAAGCCTCACAGGCACCATCCATACGCAACTGAGAAAGGGAGAGAATTGTGCTCTGACTGTCCTAGCCTGGGACAAAACCTGCAGATCTTTTCCCCCTGTTTTATGGCTGGTTCCTCAGTTGCAGTTTCAGGCCAGATTTGATTCAAGTTCCTGGGGAAAAAATAAAAACAAACAAAAAGAAGAAAACCCCCCCAAAACTATTTGATGATTTCTGAAAGTGGAGGAATCCTAACAGGAGAGACTGAAAGAAGCTGGTAGCAAGGGAGGGCACTTGTTTGGGATGCCTGTGTAATCTTCCAGATTCCTGGTTTATTAATTATTCTGTTTGAGCTGAGAAATTTCCCCAAATAAGAGCTTTATCAAAAAGATTATGTTCCTAGCAAGACTGATCTGTGCAAGGAACTAAATATAGTTCACATATTTTGTCAAGGCTTTCTGCCCCACTCCAGCCCAGGGATGTTTCAAACTGATTTTCACACAAAAATGATTCTTCCCATTAAATATGAAGCCTCACCTTGAAAATTCAGATGTAAATATCCCTCACTGGGGTTGGACTGTAGGGGAGGTACGATGGGATGGCTCCAGGAAGCATCCAGACAAGCTCCCAGCTGCCCCAGCTGTTGGTTCTAGGCAGATCTGACTGGGTTTTTAGGCAATTTGGGACCAGCTTTGCCCCAGTGGTGTCAGTAGGAAGGGGATGGCAGGGCAGAGGGAGCCCTGCAAGCAGGGGCTGGGCAGGCTCAGCACCTTTTTCATCTCAACAGTGGGTTTGTGCCTTGGATGTTTGCAAAGGTTGTTGCTATTTTTCATGTCCAGAAATCCCAAGCACCACAGGGGGTTGTTCTACAGGAAAATCCAGATAAATAAAAAATTCACCCTTGGGTGCACTTAATAGAGTTGGTAAGAAATGTGCTGACTCCCAAATGTTCTCCTTCCCACACACTTCATGCAAGGCTAGTTTTATACATACACATGTGTATCTGTTTCCTGCTGATGCTCTCTTCAATATTTCAAAGTATTCTTATGAACCAATATACTTTTATCGTGGTGTTTGTAAGAGCACAAGACCTTGGTTGTACCCATACAGCCTTGCTTTGCTTCTTTTTCTTTTCAAGTAAATTTTATACCAAGGAAGTGCTGATAGTCACAAAAATCTAGTTGTTGGCCATGAAAACTTGGCCAGAAGTAATCTCCCTCAAACCAGCCCCATAAAATATTCATGCTTTGGGAACACTGTGCCACGCAGGGCAGTCGCTTCCGACAGCAAAGGCTTCAGGAGAAGGAAAATGGTGATTCCTCTCTTTGGAGAAATGTGAATGCTGCCAAACTGCTTGGCAGAATAATCTGCTAAAAAACAAAACCCAGGACTAGCTTATTAAAATACCCACAGCAAGAGTTTGTCTCCTATCACCAGTGCTGGCGAGAGCAGAGCCAGACAGCATCCAGCCTCTGGATCAACCTCCAAGGTCTCTGCAGCCACCGCAGATCCCTCCCTGCCCTGGATTACCAGCTCTGGGGCAGACACCAATCAATAGTGGCTGAAGGTTGGTAATGACCAAATGTCAGAGACTTTTCAGCAGCTTTTTTGAACTAATATTGGTACTTCCTAATCCTGTTTTCAAAGGACACCATGAAAAACACCATGACAGTGGGTAGGAGTTTCCAACCTTTTGCAGATCCATATGCTTGAAGCAAGAAGAAACCTCTTAATAATCTTTTTTTCTGCTGACCTTTATTTCATGGGCCATTAGATTGCATCCATATCAAGTCCAAAAACTGGTGTCTGACTGAGGTACAACTTGTGCTTGGCAAGAGCATATCTTCAAAGAAGGAAACCAGTCTTGATTGAAGACATTAGAGCTGGACACTTCACCACCCCTTGGCAGTTCAGCTCAGTGGTTATGACAGTTTATTTCTGGGCACTTTTTTGCCCAAGGAAGTTAACTCAGGGCAAGGGAATGTGTGTGAGTAAAGACAACAATCTCTTTCTACTTAACTGTCTGCAGACATGAACAGAGCCACAACAGTCATACAGAAACTCTCTACAATGTCTGCTATGTCTGCAGGCTTTATTGTGAGTTTTTCTGCCTTGGGTTTCATCTCTGGGTCCTCTTCAGTGTGTTGCCCTCCTGCCCAAAGGGCTGTGTGTTTTACACTGACATGCTTTCTCCAAACCTCATCCCCATCTTCTACTCAGTAACAGTCCATTGGCTGGGACATGGTGATTTCTCATGTTACCTCCCAGTGTTTCTTGTTCATTCTGCATTGGCTAAATCAGAGAGTGGCCAAGTCCTGACCCTGCTTTCTTGACACATTTCTTGAGGTTCTTACCTTGCTTTCCTACCAACCTTGGCTTACTGAGCTTGGAGGGGTTCTGCATCACCAGCGGGAGACACACCTTGTCATACATGTGTCTGGGAAGCAGCCCTCTGCAGAGTTACTCACTGAGTGTCACTGTGTGCAAGGTTGGGGTTTCCATTGTGCCTGGAAATGTTAGTTAACAAATGGTGCTGAGCTGAGTCTGCATGTGTGCCTGGCACTCAGTCCCTGCATGCCCAACACAGGATGAGGGCCATAGCAAACGGGTGACATCTAGACTTTGGGAACATGTGGACGCTAGCCGGCAGGTGGCAAATAAAATATACATGGTGCAAAACATGCCTGAGCTCAGCAAATAGTGTGCCTAAGTCCTAAAATTATCCAAGACAGTCTCCATAATCTTTATGGGAGAAAATTAAGTCTTCAAAGCAAGAAGGAATTTAAACCATCCCTGGTTCAAAGGAAATTGCCACATGCCGACAAACATTAAGAATGATAATATTTTGCTAAAGCCCCAGTAAATCGTGTGGTTTCTCTGCATTTCCTTTCCCACTGCTGTTCATTGCTCATACATCCACAGTCACACTGGGAGGTGAAGGAGGAAAAACTCCTTATTGAAAAAAAAGAGAAGAAAAAAAAGAATAATTGTAATTTGAGACAGTGCCCTGGAATATGGCTTTGGCTCAGGAATGCTCCTTCGTGTGCAAGGTGCTTCCTCCAAGCATCTCTGGAGCATTTGTTGAGTACCAGAACATCCCAACCTAGACACAAGCTGTCAAAAGTCTTATCAGTCTGTCATATTAACAACTGTCATCAAAAGCATCAAGCAAATGCACTGAGAGCCTCTCTGGGAGGGTGCTAGAACCTGCATTTGCCTCTGTGTTCATGTCATTGTTTCAATTCCAGTTCCAAGTGGTTAAATGTCTGTGTGTGTGTACTCGGGGAACATGAAGGAGCAGAACCTAAGAAATGACTTTGTGTGGCATTTTTGAAGTATGAGAGCATATTGGCAATGGCCCTTAGGAGCAAAAGAGGTGGAGGGGAATGCAGAACTGATGAGAATGGAGCTGGTGCTGCCAGCAGGGACAAAGAGATCTGTCACATAGGTCAGGGGACAAAATTCAACTGTCCTCCCACTCCAGAACTTTTTCCTCCAAACAGCTTCAGGATGAAGCAAGTTTTTGGATGGCTTCATGAAGCAGGAGAGCAAGAAGAGACCCATCTGTTGCAGGACACCAACATCCCATAACTCCAGCTTCTTGCTGTCCATCACTTGTGACTTTGGGGTGTGGGTACTTCTGGAGGTAGAATTTTACATTTATTTATTAACTGACAAGCAACAAAGTCTAAAGCAGAACACATTATGCTAATCCCCCCTTCACATGCTCCTCCACATATCTCTTCCAGGAGGCTGGAGCTAGCTCCACATTCACAGCTTGATCACATGTGTGTGAAAGGGACCCAGACTCAAAAAATTTAAGTTGGAGCAGCAGCAGTGTCTGTCCCCATGTCCCAAGAAAGGTCCTGAGCCCAACAGCTAGGAAGGACCTGCCTCCACGCAAACTCCTCCTCATCCTCATTACTTACCCAATTAAACCTTCTTGCTTATGGACTTCTAGGTCTCCCAAGAAGCTGGGTAAATCCAAATTTGGATGTAAATTCTGAAACCAATTCCAATTTATTTCAGTCTAAACAGCTCCAGAGACTGGTGCACACATGCAACAACTGACAACAGCTCATGGTTATCACGAGGTTAACAGTCCGCTGTAAAAGTAACAGTAATTGAGTAATAAGGCAAGAAGATCTCAGGCTGATCCAGCAATGCCTCACTTACATAGCTGCATACAGAGACAGTAAATCAGGAAAGTCACTTCCCATTACACAGTTCTGCCCTGAAGGAGCTTAACTACTTTGGCAGAGCAGATGACATTAAACAGATGAAGCCCAAAAATGACTCCAATATGATTCGAATCCATATGCATAGCTGTCCCAGCTCCCTTTCAACCTGCACCGTATGGAAATGACCTTGTCAAGCAGAAAAACTTCTAGGGCCAAGCTTCATTGCAAGAAAGCTCTAAATAAAGTAATCATAAGGCCCCAAATCTTGTTACCAATGTGAGCCAGCAGCTCACTCTGAACTTTGCAGAACAAAACTTTTGCTCTCTGCTTGCCATGAAACAAACAGATCAGAACTAGCTGCTGGAACAAACTTGGAGCTGTGTTTTAATATGCACCAGGTTGCTTTTTATCTGAGCACCAAAACTTGTGTTAGTGGTGAGTCTGAAGTCAAGCCTTGGATCATTCATCAGCTGCTCAGTGTCAGGAAGAGGAGGGCACATCTGGATCCAACATTAGGTCCTCCTGTACCCTTCTTCCACAGTGTGCTGGATGAAATCCCTGATCCGTCCATCTCCCGTAAATTTAGCATAGAATTGAAGGTGGAGCCAAGCTTTATTGCTCCATTACAACCCTGTCCAGAAAGCTTGGCACTAGATTGTACAGGGCTGTGTTGAATCTTCATCACAAAGCTTAAAAACCACATGAAGACTGCTATGAATTTTTCTCATCTGTGTGAAACGAGCAGAGACCTTCAGAGAAGATTTGTGGCCCTGGCGACCACCTCGCGTGTGATTTGCCATTCCCCTGGTGTGAATGCGAAGCTGGGTGAGACTCGGAAGTTCTGACAGAGTTTTGCTTTCAAAGTTGGGTTTGTTTAAGGGACTCCAAGGGGTGCTGAGCTGCCTGGGCTGAAGCCAAAGAAAATGTTGATGCAAATCCTGCAAAGTAAAGCTACCCCCTCCTGCAGTCACGTGCCGTTGAATTGTTTTCTATTCTATTTCATGCAACGTTCCTAATCTATCAGTATGACAAGCAGCAGTGTTCATGTGACAGCATGGAAGTATTTGGGATTTTCTTTCCATGAGGATGGAAAAATCTACCCTTTTCTGGCTCTCACCTGCCAGATGCCTCATGTTTTAAGTTTTAAGAAGCTTTAAAACAAAGTTTAGAAAGCGAATAATCTTTGAGACCAGATGTCCCCAAAGTAACCAGGATGTTAGCTACTCCATATATGACTCTGAAACTAGTCCCTTAAGTGTGACCTGGGCACCCTCTTAACTTCCCATTCTTCAGTCCAAGACAGCTTTAGCTCACTACAGCATTTCTCCATCCAGACTGTTCCCTTCAACCCACAATTCTTCACACAGTTCTTTAGCAAGACATGGGAGCAGTAGGGCTGATCATTGGGTGTTGTCCCCTCTTTTTTGGTTTTTTTTTATACCAAAATCTGTTTCCCCTCACTAGCTAATTGATTCCTTAGCACTAAAAGGTCAAGCTGTGACAGTCAGCAGTAGGAATCTCACTAATAAGACAGACAATGATCTAATTCTAAGTGATGCTGAGGCCAACAGAATGTAACCAAAGAGCTGCCTGAAAGCCACTGCTGCAGCATCTCCCCTTGTACTTAAGAGCATCTTCTGGAAGCAGCTCAGTTTCTGGCTCTGACAGCATTCGTGGCATTCCAGGATGAAATTCCTCTCCCCTGATGAGGGGTGAGCATTGCATTTGCAGGCTGCTTCCTTCCAGCACTTTTAGCCAGGAATGATCTGTAAGATTATGTTGACATTAGGTTTCCTAACCAAACTTTGGGGAATTTATACTCTTGCATGGTCAGTGGGAGGGGGGGACTATAAGAAGATGGGAGAAAAGTGCTCTGGGAAGGGATAAAATTGATCAATCCTCATCCAAGTTGCTTATCAGAAAATGGAAGAGCCACCCAACAACACAAGGACAACATGTTTCCCCACTCCAGCACAGAGAAGATGGCAGTGCAAAACCAGTTCTCCTTTGAACCTTTTAATGCTGCTCACCCCCTCTAAGGAGGGGCAGCCAGGGTTTTGTGGTAAAGCTTGGGGAGGAGGAGGGGCAGAAATGAGAGAAATCAGCTCCATGTGGGATTGCTAATTGAAGTAAATGCTTCCAGCTGGGCAGGTAGGGAGTGCTGCTGGGGCTGCCTTGGGCTTCCTGGAAGGGCAGCTCTTCTGGCACCTGAAATAGCTGGTCTTGCAGCTCTGGGGGGATTTTTGGAAGGTAAGATCCTCAATTTGTTTTTTCTTTTAATGAAATTTGGTGCTTTGAGGTTGCAAAGCAAGTTCTCTTCTTGATGTAGACCTCATCCTTTTGGGTATTGGCAGCACGAGGAACTTGTTGCTTTTCTGGCTGTTGCAGAAGCTGGGGCTGATGGCTGCTGCTTTTTGTTTCTAGTGGGAGTTGATGCAAATAAGCCCTGCTGGTTTGATCCATGTGGGTGACAGCAGCCCTGGAGGTTTGAAATAATGCTAAGGACAAACTTCATTAAACTTGCTGCATGTCATGTGGCTTTCAGGGAAAAATAAAAACCCCTGCTAGTGTCCCTGGTTTCATCTATATACTTACTCAGGAGGCCCTCTGGTGAATACAGCTTGGACTTTGGCTTTGGTTGCATTTGGGATGAATTCCCAAGACTTTTTTCTTCTTGCACAAAGGTTGAATGCATAAGTAGGTGTTATTTTTACTACCCATTGGAACTCAAGTGTCCTCCCTTTGGAAGCTTGTATTGTAGCAGGTTAATTCAAGGCTTTTAGGATCTACTTGTAATGGGCTTGATAGGGTGCAGGAGGAGCAGCCTGGAAATGACCTAGAGGGCTAAGTCTTCTCCTGGTTTGTTCAGAGAGACTGGGTGTGTAAGAGTCAGTGAAACAAGCTGTGTTCTCTGGGTGTGAGAGCTCCAGACACATTTCAAGAGCCATAGAGAATCTCACAGAGAGACTGGAGTCCAGGGCTTGGCAAGAAGAAAGTTTTGCAGGTTTGGTAAATCGAGGACCTGTTTTGTTTTAATTGAATTTTGCTCCTGAATTTTACTATCAGTGCTATAGGAACCATGCAACACACCTGCAGTCTGTGTGAATCAGCTGAGGAGGGATGAAATACACTTTGCCAAGTGTAATCCTCTTTAGAGTAAGTGCTTGTTTTGGCTTCTGAGAAGAGCTCTGGCTTATGACGACAGAAAAGGGGCATTTCAGAGCTATTAATGACATCTGCAGCCTGGCAGGAATGTGTCAGATAGTTAATTATGCTGTTGAACCATAATTATACCCTGTCAGAACATAAGCAGTTTGTTTGGGTACTCTTTCCTCCCTTTGCTACAGATAAAGAAGTCAAGTGTAATCATTAAATCTCCATCTTGCTCCATGTAGGTCACACACTGAACCCAAGTCAGGTGGCAGAGCATTTCCAACCTTATCTTCTTTACCAAAACCCCAACATCCAAACAAACAAAACCAAACCAAGCAGGAAGCTGATGCTGTTGTCTGTTCTATTTTTTAATATACATTTATTTAAAGAAAAGCTATCTCAGAAATGGTTGGGGTGGGGGGGGGAAGGAATCTTCCACACAGCAGCTTCTGTAAACAGGATAAAATCAGATAAAGAAATTACTGTAAAAATATTGCCTCATCTCTAAAGCTCAGAACTTTTCTCTTCCTTTTTTTTTTTCTTGTGCTCTTTTTTATCTTTGAGAAAGATAATGAAAGAGGAAGCTTGAAACCACATTTCCATTGATGTTTGAATACACAACTGCTGGATTTAAGAACTGGAGGAGATCAAAGAGAATGGTTTTCATTCCGATAAAATTATAGCAGTTCTGGTGTAGGGTGATGGGCTCATTTGTGAACTCAACAAGGCAAAGAGTTGTTCAGGCACCCTTGCTTCTTTTTGCTTTTTCCTTTCCTTTTCTAAGAACTAAATGCAAAATGCCTGGAATTCCTAAGGATTAATTAAGAGTGTGGCTAATAATGTTATAATAGATCCGTACTAAGAGGGCAGAATATTCTCTGGGAGCACAAAACATCTGCATGAGCTGGAGGGATAAGGAATGCCTCTTCCTTGCTGCTGTAGATGCTGGTTCAGATGACATGAGAACTTAACAGCATCAGGTTACAGAAGTGTGTATCTCAACACCATGCTCTGGTGAGTTAATTTTTTATTGGCAGGTACACTGACATTCATTACCAGCCCTAAGCTGGCAAGTGAAAGCCATTCATGTACACAGAGCTGCCACAGTTACTTATCAGATGCTGTATTCTGCCCAATAAAAGTTATGGGGAAGGGTCTATATAAAAGGCAGCAGTGCTACAGCTGGGATGGAACAGGAGATCTAAGGCTGTGGTCCTGCAGTTTATCCATGAAGACTTCCTGTGCCTGTGGGAAGATCTGTTGACCTGGGATGACTCAGCTGTAGTTGTTGGGAGACTTTTGTTTGCCCTTATTTATTTATTTTTGAGAGCTGGGGATTATATCAGGGCTTGTGTCAGCTGCAGCCTGGTAACCTCCCATTTGCATGCCCTGAGGATGTCAATGTGCTTTAACACAGTTCATGCAGAAATGAATTTGTCCATGCTGGTCAGACAGCCTAGCTTGGGATGGAATCCAGTTTGGTGCATATTTATCCACTTTTTCTTACACTTCAGAACTGGAAGTCTCACAGAAATCATATTCTGTGTTGGTCACAGTGGAGTAGGAAAAATAGGAACTTTCAGAACTAGTTTTCTTTTTTCCTGGTTTGTTTGCTGACTTTATCTCAAGGAGGCTGGAGCCAGGTGGGGACTGGTCTCTTCTCCTGGGCTACCAGGGAGAGGACAAGAGGAAATAGCCTCAAGTTGCACCAGGGGAGGTTTCATTGGACATTAGGAACAATTTCTTCACAGAGAGGGTTGTTAGGTATTGGCCCAGGCTGCCCAGGGCAGTGGTGGAGTCACCATCCCTGGAGGGGATTAAAAAAACCATCTAGATGTGCTCCTTAGGGCCATGGTTTAGTGGCATGGTGGTGGTGGTGGGTTGGACTTGATGATCTTAGAGGTCTCTTCCAACCTTAATGAGATACTGTGTGTTTTGGTTGCTTAAATTTTGGGTTTGGAGGTGAGATTTTTGGAGTCTGNGGTGTTTGTCTTCTGCTACTGGTCACCTATTGGCATGGAAATCTTGGTCTCCAAGGACTGATGTTCAAAGAGCTGAGCAGGCACTGGGGAGGGAATCTCTGACCTTGAGATGCTGAGCAATAAGATCAGTCATGCTCTGTTAATGATGGTAAAGCCCAAGGAGATGATGCTTTGCAGTTGAGGTGCAAGCCAGCTCCAAAGCAGATGGCCAAGTGCATGACTACCATAGGTCTTACTTCAGTTTTAGTTTTAAACCACACTCTCTTTGAAAGAGAGGATCACTTCTCTCCCATCAGACCCAGCCAAGAGGGTTGATTTGTCCATCTCAGACACATGCAGTGGTGTAAGGAGGAGGGAATTGCAGCAGGAGAGTTTGTGCTTCAGCAATGGCAGTGTGGTGTTTGCTCCTGGTGCTACCTGCTTGCTCTGCCCCTGTGGGGTAGGCACAGCCAGTTGTCAAAGGCTTTCTCCCTGTATTTTCTGGAAGCAGCTGGGTTTGTTCTCTGCTGTTGACTAGCTGTTGGATTCTTGGTGGCCTGATCCAGTCTTTTGGCTGAGCCCCATCTCCCCTCCTTTCTCCATTAGTCTTTGTGTTAAAACCTTGAGCAGAATGTGCCTCTTGTGGTCTCACTTCTGCTTTATCAGATGTGGCTTGGACCTTAAAGGGCCATAGAGATGGGTAAGTTCTCCTACTGAATTATTTGACTTAGGTTCTTTTGCTGGCAAGGTGCCTTGTGTGGTGGCACACTGAGCTGCCTCAGAGAAAGGATAATGTTGCTTCAACTTAAAATTAGCTTGGTTTTGGGGTGGGTATAGAGGCCAGCTTGTGCAATTAAAGGGTTGATTATCAAAGCCAAGCCTAATAAAGTCATCTGTAACTTGCTGAACTCAAGCTAATGACTGTGAAATCCATGGTTAATAAGAGGAGAGCCATTAGTGTGATGGGTGATGTGCTGAAGGTAGGCAATGGAAAGCAAAAAGTAGTATCACAGGGGAATGTTTGACAGAGCAAACTGTCACTTGGAAATTTTTATCCCCATGGTGTCTGTTTGAAGTTTGTATTTTACTTTTCAAATGCCTTTTAAGAGCTTCTTGGTGGCTTTAACTTTCCAGTGAGACTAATCTTGTATTTGGAGCTAAGCACCGTAGTTACCCAGTGGTTCTTCAGCCTACTCCTGTGTCTCTTCTGTCCACTTTTGGAGCTGGCTGAAAGTTTACCAAAGATCACAAGATCTCCACCCTGCTCAGTAGGAACTGCAGGGAACAGTAACCTGAGGAAAACACCCAGAGCAGGCAGTGGGAAACTGGATAGGGAGAGGCTAGGGTGTGCTCAGAGAGCACAGCTCATCCCAGGCAGGGAAGAAGCACAGGTTCACTTTGCAGATGTAGGCTGAAATTGGGGGTTGGACTGCATGACCTCTAAAAGTCCATTCCAACCCAAAGCATTCCATGATTCCATGCAGAAGATGTTTGTAGCCTTCAGGGGAAGGTCTTGAAATGCTTTCCCCAATAAATAAATGCAGCCAAGTTTAAAAGCAGAGCTTGTGAAAAGCCTTGGATGTGGTAGTGGTGGTGAGATGAGATCTAGACCTGTTCTCCAGCTGAGTAACACTGCTACTAATGGTAGTAAGGGAGGAGTAAATGCACTTGCAGGACTTGAACTTTAAATGTTTCTGCCTTAAAAGTGATGGGGCTGTTAGGGAACACAAAGCTGCAAAAGAGCTTTAAATCCCACTTGAAAAGATGATTTGTTTATGACTGCTCAAAACGTGTCAGTCTAGCACACGAATGCAAACCACTTCATAAATATTGTAGCAAGGCTCAGCAATAAACCTGCAGCACACAACAATAACTGCTGCACCTCAGATACTTCTCATTACCTGTGATCCTCAGTCACCAGGGACATGCTCACCTGGCACAGACACACAGGGATTTCCCCAACTCTTCTACGACCCTGGCTGAAATCCTGTGAAATGGACTGAGAAATTAAGGAAAAAACCCCACCAGTGTCCAAGGGATGTGGGAAAACTCTGCTTGATGCTTCTCCTGAAAGCCCTGCAAGGGAGGCCAGTGGCTCTGAGGGGTTTGCTGTCCCTCAAGGCCAGTGGGAAGTGCTAAGCAGAGCGTCCAGGGTAGAATAAAGCTCCAGCAGGGGAAACCTGAGGCTTTTTACAAGCGGTCCTTTCTGTATGACAATGGTTTCCTGAGTGCTGAGATGTGGCAGTGATTCTGCTGCTCCTCTTTCAACAGCCTGCACTCTTCAGCTTTGCTGTGTAGCATCCTTACTGGTTCCTGGTGGGCACTGGGCTTGGAGAGGGAGGAGAGCACAAGGGGTGTCTGGACACAAGACTGCTTCCATTCCTGCTCTCCTGTTGGTCAGTCTCTAACCACTTGAGCAGTGTTTTGTTTTTTGTCTCTAGTCCTAGTAGTAGGCAGCACTGAGTTGGTGAGGAGCAGGCAGTTCTCCAAAAACCCATTGCAAGGGAAGGAACAAAGCCATAAAACCCCAGGAGTGTGTGTGTGTGTTCTCACAGCACTGCACTGCATCCAGGCTTGTTCTGCATCCCTCTGTCCCTGCCATGATTCTTGCTGTAGAGTGAGGCACCCAGTGACAGCACAGGGCTCTGTCCAGGGGTGCTGTGGTGGATCCCCATGGGTGCTCAGGTGCAGCATAGCCCCCAAGCAAGGCTTGTACCACACAGCATGGCCCTGTCCCATTGACAGCAACAGGATGGGTCACCTCTTCCTCCCCAGAGGCTTGTGAAGTTCAGTCACCAGCATGGTTCCCAGTCCCTTTCCAGGGCTTGCACCGTCTCACAGCTCCTTTTGCCACCTTGGGACAGGAGCTGTGTCAACCCCAGGCTGAGCCCCTTGCTGCTTTCAGCAGCTCTTGCTTCTCCTTGATCGCAAGCACTTCTCCTCTTGCTGTCACATCACAGGAGTGCTGCACTTCATTTCCAAGGCCTTTGAAAGAGCTCAGGAGGAAGAGGAGATCCAGCATCTGCCACATGAGCTGTTCATACCCTCCAGCACCAGCCCAGGAGCTTCACCACTGTTGAGCCCAAATCTTGCATGGAGGCACCTGCCATTGCTGTTCAGTCAGGGTCCCTTGATAGGGAGCATCCCAGGGGGGTGAGAGTGGGCACCCAGCTCCCCTCAAGTGCTCAAGACCCTCAGGGGAAACAGATGCACAGGCTATGCTGCTGCTGGAGGAGGAGCACAGCCAAGTCCTTGTGATCTCCTGTGGCTATATCTTCATCTTGAAGTGCTTATAGCACTCCCTCAGAAGTGTGTTTTCCATACAGATTGTCCACCTGAGGACATGGGATCTCTTTGTAGGCATTAGTTTAATTAAGTTTCCCCATACATCTCTGAGGCAGGGAAATGCTGTTCCCTGGCTTTTTACACCCATGTAAACTGAGGCACACAGAGGTTACACATCTGCAGGAAGGTCCAGAGGCAGTTTGCAGGAGATCTGGTTTTGGAGGGGGTGGGGAGGGGTAGGATTTCCTCAGGAAAGAAGAAAGAGAAATCCTAAAAAATCAGGAGGGGGGGAAAAAAAAAATCCAAAGCCAGAAAAGCCTTAGAAAAGGGAAAATAATTTTTCAGAAAGCTACACATTGAAGCAATTTGAAATAAAGCACTTGGAAACACAGCACAGCAGTTAGCTTCAAATTAAAATCTTCTGGTAGGGGAATAGGTCCTGCTTCAAACACCACAGCCTTAAACACGAGTCAGCCCTAGGTTTAAGAAGGACCAGGAGGATTTCCAGTGCAAAATTAGAATTGCCAAAGGGGCAAAGAGCATAAACAAGAAAAGAGAGGAGAAAAGGATGCTGGGGAGCAGGTCTGAGCTGGGGCTGGAGAGGCTTGTGAGAATCCCTCAGCCTGCCTTAGAAAATGAGTTTTATTTAGCTAAGCCCCAACTCAAACACACTTGAAAATGCAGAGTTTTACCAGCCTGGTATGGAGAGCTGTGAACAAGTCACTATTGTTTGAGTGAAGAATGACATCCCTGTCACCAGAGCCTGGGGGATGCTGGGGAGTGAGCCTGGCTCCTCTGGGCAAGGCAGGCACAGGGCAGTCTTGGGGTGAAAGCTGCCTACATTAAAAAAACACCAACATCTCGATATACAATAAGCAATGTCAACCCTTTGTCTTGCTCTGCCTGCTCCTCTTCTCCCCTGGGGATTGATCCTGCACCTCTGAGCAAGCCCCAAACTGGGGGGAGCAGCCTCTCACTGGTGACTGGCACATCTTGGTGCCTCGGTGGAGGCTGAAATAAAGCACTTGGAAACACAGGTCGTGCTCTGGGGTGGAACAGGTCGTGCTGTGGGTGCTCAAGTGGCTCTTCCCTGCTGAGGAGCTTGTTGGAGCAGGTCCAGAAGAAGCCACAAAAATGATCCAAGGGCTGGCACACCTCTGCTGTGAAGAAAGGCTGAGAAAGGTGGGGTTGTTCAGCCTAGAGAACAGAAGGCTCCAGGGAGACCTTCTTGCAGCCTTTCAGTGCTTAGAAGAGCCTATAAGGAAGATGGGGACAGACTTTTTAGCTGCTCTCCTCTTGACAGGACAAGGGGTGTTGGTTTTAAACTAGCAAAGGGAGATTCAGGTCAGATAGAAGGAAGAAATTGTTTACACTGAGGGTTGTGAGACACTGTCCAAGGCTGTCCAGAGAGGTGGGAGATGTCCCATCTCTGGAACCATTCCAGGTCAGGTTGTCTGGGGCTCTGAGCAACCTGCTCTAGTTGAATGTCTCCCTGCTGGCAAGTTGGACTAGATGACCTTTAAAGGTCTCTTCTAACCCAAATTATTCTCTGATTCATTGTGTCTGCACCCAAAGTCTGTGCTCACTCCCTAGGGTGCAAAGGTCTCATCCAGCACCCAGTAGCAGAGCAAGGCTGGGGTTTGGTTGCTCAGGAAATGCCTTTTCCTGCATGAGACACACAAGAAGGGAAAATAAAGAGATGAAAGCATGGTGAGCTCAGACAGCATGAAATAGCCTTGGGTGATAGGGAAGGGTGGGTGGGAGATGGCAGCCAAGCCTGGCTCATTCTACCCTTCCCCATTATTCTCTTCTGAGCAGGACCCTGCATGTCAAGGCACTGGTGAGCACTCACCAACGTGCCAGCAGGCTGCTGACTGTTCCTCACTCATTTGTGCTGCCTGGGCATC
Source organism: Galbula dea (assembly GCA_013399015.1). Taxonomy (NCBI): domain Eukaryota; kingdom Metazoa; phylum Chordata; class Aves; order Piciformes; family Galbulidae; genus Galbula; species Galbula dea. The sequence continues at coordinate 3,690,761 of VWZX01004773.1, read as the reverse complement.
ACTGTGAAAACCCCAAACAGACAGGAATGGGCATGTTGCCCAGGGGAAGTGCAGCAGGTTCAGCTGGCAGTTGGGCTTTGGGAGCTGCTTGAGAGTTACCTCACACATGTATTGCTTCCACTTGGGCCTCTGCTAAGAGCTGAGGTAGGTTAGCAGTGTGGACCTGCCTCGTGGCAGGATGGAGCAGCAGTATTTCTTTGATATGGGAGGGATCTTGGCTGCTTCTCCAGCTGATGCTTTCCAGACCATATTTACTGTTTTGAATGATTTAAAAGAGTAACTCCATGGTAGGAAAATGTCTCTGTCTAGAGCAGATCTGTCATCACAACAATGACTGTGTAAAGACAGTGTCAGTAGTGTTGTCATTAGAAGCTCATCTGGTCACAACAGTTAGATGGGAGCATGGTGTCTAACCATCCATGCTTGGCTCACAAACACCTGTGTTAGTCCCATCTTTCTCTCCATGGCACCTCTTTCCTGAGCTGGGGAGGTGCTGCTCTCATAGCCTCCCCCTTCCAACAATGAGGAAGACAAGGGCTGGAAGTGTAGCACTTCCCTTGCTCTATGGCCACCTCTCACCTTCCACCAATGTGCTGGTTGTGGGCTCTGGGGGGTGCAAGCAGGACACAGAGGAGGCAGGAGAGAGGAAAGGATCCAACTTTCCCAACCTCGTCTACTCTAAGTCATCCAGGAGCAGGATTTATCCACCAGCATGACTGGACCAGCTGGGGCCTGGCAAAGAAGGGTCTCCAGCCCCATATGTGATGCCACAAGCCCCTTGCCCCTTATCTGAAGGTCGTGGTACTTGGTGGAGAGAGAGCTGCAAACGATGGTGATCATGACTTTGCAGAGCATGGAGCTTATCTGTGGGCAATTCATGTCCCACAGAAGCTGGGGAGAAGAAAGCAATAATTGAAGCTCATGCCCATTTAAAATCCCTTCCATCAGAGCTGGAGAACTGAAGCTGTTTTTTCCATTGCAGAAATTATTTGGCCTTGAACCATGCAGCCCTCACTTGCTACTCTGCAATTGAAAAGGGCCTTTTGTGAAGGATTTTCTAAAATAATTACTACAAAGCACTTCAAGAGGAATTCTGATTGTGGTCTAGTTTTCATTTCATGCTTTCATGGCATTTTTGTTCAAGGATGAATCTTTTATGAAAAGTGTATTTTAGGTTACACCTTCCAGCACCTTATTATTTGCCTTAAAAAAAAGAGAAATCCCTGATGGGCAGGAGGATATTCTTTAAGCTCTCCCCATTAGTCTAACTAAATTCATCAGAGTCATATTACTATTCATGCCAAATGGGTGTCCTCTTCCTTTAAACCTCTTGGCAAGTGGTTAAACTGATTTGAACAAGTCTGCAGTGCCAGCTTCTTAAAGCCTTGAGAAGTCTGCAGCTTCCCAGGCTGCAAAGGACTATTTACATGGTTAAAATTATACACATATCCCCTCTACTTAAAACTGTCCCCTCATCACATAAGACCCTTGCAAATCCTTTCTGACTTCAAAAGAAGGAAAAGTTCCTCTTCCAAGAGATGGGTTTTTTTCCCCCCCCCCTCCCTGTGAGCACAGCCTAGGCTTTCCAGGTTGGAAGAGCCACCACATTTAGCTGAAGGGCCAAATTTAGCTTAGTTTCATGGGTGCCTCTCCCACCAAGAGAGAAGATTAATGTGCAGGCTATTGGAAATGTAAAGTGAAAAGTAGAGATAAGACCTAGGAGATTTTTGAGATCTCATTGTCCACTCTTGTGATACAAACCCAGGGGGGAAACATCCCAGGGGATGCCATGGAGTCCTGGGGGACACTTTCTTCTAAGCTGATTGTCAGGTTTACAAATGACACTTTGACTCCTAGGCTGTCCTTACCCCTCCAAACCCTGACTCCTTTCCTGCAGCCACTGCCACAGGTGACTCCTAATGTCCCTGATGCTCACCAAAGGAAAACTGCAAAGTTTCATCTGCAAGGAGTTCATGGGAACTAATTGTTTTAATTCCTGGATGTATTCAGAGTGGGATATCTCCAGGGCTTATCCAGGCAAGGAGCAGAAACCCCTGGCATGGCTGACACAGGCAGGTGTAGCTGTGCAGGCAGAAGCTACCCAAAGTATCTGCAGTTGTTCTGTGGAGTCATAAATTTGGAATGCTGTTAAAAGATTAAAAGAATTGTTCTCATCTGAGATCTGCAAGCTATTGGGCTGCATTTGAGGAGCTGCTTTGGCCTGAACTCTGTATCTTTATTAACCTCCTTCCTAACCTGAAAACCTCTTGATAAATTCATTGAAATTCTGATTTTCCCAGGAAGGCATCAGGCTTCTCTCAGTACCTAGGAAGTTACTGTGATGATCCTAGCAGAAAACCAGAAAGGATTTGCTAAAGTGCTCTGGCACTGGACTCCCACAAGCTATAGCTTCTACTCCATGTGTTCCTCCTGGATTTTCTTTTCCCTCTGCTTTGTGCTGGGCTAACCTTGCCAACTGGAGTGGTACCTTCAGGAAAATGCTGCAAGTCACATGCTAGGCACATTTGGATTTTACAAGTGTAAGTCAGAAAAATGAGATGGCAGCAATTGCCTTCAAGTCCAGAGTTCTTAACATGTCCTGTTTTGGGCTGGGTCACTGCTGAAACAACAACTATATGGAATGTGGTGGGGAATGGGATAAATGCTCAACCACAAAGCACAGATCCAGATCTGGATCTAAATACCTTCAAAGTTCAGAAGTGCTTGTGTCCTGGGAGCTGGGTCAAAGGCACCTCTAGATGACATAGACCTGTCTGTGGACTTGTTGTTTTACTTGTCTGACTGGAAGAGCCACCTGAGGAATATCTTTCTTGCAAGCTTCTCATTAGAGCAAAGATGAATTACAGAAAGTAACTCAATACCTCCCTAGGCTTGCTGCCATGCTGCTTTCCCACTTTCTTCAAAGGAAATTTCTCCTGTATTTTGTGTGGATTCAAACCAACACACAAAGGAAAATTTGCATGGTTGTAAGCCCAGCAATCAGATGGGAATCTGCACTGTGGGAGATGGAGAGCTTATGACTGCAACCTAGTCTGGTCCAAAAGTCTCCATCTTTATTTGCTGCTAATACTTTGAAGATAAAATAGCCTTCAAGCCAACAAAAAAAAGGGCAAGGAGTGGAATTTTTGGTTTGTGAAGCCTGAGGCACGTGCTTGTCTGCTTGTGGAAGGGGTGCTGGCAGGTGGAGTGGCTTGTCTCATGTTTGATGGGTGAAATAAGGTGGTGATGGAGGACAGGTCAGGAAGTGACACTGCTGTCACTTTCTGGCCCCATCATTTGTTCTGGTTTGGGTAGCATCACCTGGTCCAGGGCTCTTCTTGGGTGCTTCTCCAGTAAAAATAAGAGCAATAGTATTAATTTCACAGGTTCCTCTGCAAAGAGGTGATATTTCTTCTTCAGAACATAGTGATTATTTCTTTGGTGTGGCTGAGCCATATTTGAACAAGCAGACTCCCAAGGACAGAACCTGAGCTGGCAGGTCCCAGAGGTTGTTTTGTAAAGCACCTCAGGATACCTGGGGGCTGAAACTCTTTCAGAACATCTTAATCTCTGTGCTGCTTACAAAGCACACGGTGTTCATTTGCAAGGCTTCTGAGAGACGTTTCATGGTTTGAATGGGGCCATTAGGAGAGTCCCCAGGAGCTGCTGGTGGTGGCAGCTGAGGCTGTGCTGGATTCACATCCCCAGGACACAGCAGCCTCAAGCAGGAGTGAATGGCTGAGCTCCTGCCTGAGACTCCTCAGTGACCAGCTCATGACAGCACTAATTAAGGAGCAGTCAACTCTCCCTTTCAAAGTGAAAATGCTGTCAGCAGGCAAAGGGAGCAATCCTTTTCCCTTGGCAGGAGGCTGGTTAGTGGGACAACTGCTGGACAAAACCAAGGGAAACACAAAGCACTCAGCCTGCCTCTCTCCATACAATGGGATGTGGATCTTTGAAATGCAAACCTTACCTACCACCACCTTCTGCAAAGAGGAGAGGAGGAAAGTGGTGAAGAACAGAACCAAACCATACTTCCCTGATCTTTATTTTATTTTGTTTTATTAAGGCTGTTTAAGGATCTTTGGATCTCCCTGAGGTATTTATTGTCATGCACTATTCGTTAAGAATGGTGGCATCATTGAGAACTAACTTTGTGCTGAGGGCAGCTGGCTTTGCAGCAGAAAGCCATGGGGCTTTGTAGTGTGAAGGGCCTTGGGTGCTGGCCCTCATCAGAGGGTGCAAGGCAATCAGAGCATAAACCAGGCAGGACCACAGCTCCAAAGGGTTGGGGCTTCCCAGTGATGTGCCTCTGCCTGAGCCCCATGCAAAACTGTAACCAGCAAATTAGGGTTTGGTGCCAGACACAGCATGGACTCTAAAGTCAGTATCTCTGAGCCACTGGATGTGAACTGATTCTCCTCTGGTCCCTGGTTTCCTGTGGAGGCATCACCTCCTTTCAGCACATCTTGACCCTCAGTGAAAGGAGCATTAGATGAGTTCACCCTCGAATGTGATGAGCACAGAGCAAAGGTCTCCCCAGGGACTGCTGAGGTGGAAGATGCTTTGTGGCCATCCTGCACTTGTCCTTTCCTACCCCATGCAGAACTTTTGGGGGTGAGGGAGGCATGAAATGCCCCAAGGGTGATGGGTATGTAAGAGTGGGATTGGGGTGCTGGCAGCTGGGGAGCAGGTACCCACTGCTCTGTACCAGTGAGGTTTGCAGGGATGAAGGAGGATGAAGCTGTCCCCAGCCAGTTTCACCAGGAGCAACTCCTGGGTAGCAGGAAAGCTGAGTGAGGTTTCTGGCTACGTGTCTGGGGAAGAGGACAAGTGTAGAAGACTCTTGGGCTGCCTCCCCTCACCCATGGCAGCACTGTTGTGTGAGATGTGCAGGACTTGCTGGTGGCTGGAAAGGGATGAGCTAGGATGGGATGAGCTTGACCTTGCACAGACTTGCACTGCCCAAACCTGTACCCAGTAGGGTTTAGGTGGGTTTCAAAGTGGTGTCCAAATTCTTGCCTGGCCTCTCTGAAGTGTGGCATATTGCTGAGCAAAATCCATCTCTGAATGCAGCTCTGCCTGCAGGATCACCCTCTAATGGCTGTGTCACACCTCTGACCTTCATGGGATGGAATAAGCAACAATCCCCCTCAAAGAGGTTATCCCTCAGGTTTGTGGGGGCCTGATCCCAGGATCTCTTGTTCATTAGCCTGAGTAATATCAGTGGGTCCTTTCTTCTATCAGTAGTGACTGCAGCATCAAGCCTTGGTGCTGTGAACTGGGTGCAGGTAATCAGAGTGGAAAGTTGTGATCATTAACCTTGTCCCCTGTGACCATAGTGACAATTCACCTGGAATATCCATCCCCTATTACCTGAAGAGCAGAACCATGTCAACAAATGGGATGGGATTCAGAGAAGAGCAAAAAAAACAAAGAAAGGGCTGAAGTGATTTATGAGGAAGGATTACAAGAGTTACACATGTTTAGCTTGGCAAAAGGCTGACTCAAGGTGGGATGTGGTATCTGTCTGCAAGTGTGAGAGGGGTGTAAATACCCAGGAGGAGGGGAATTGTTTAGCCTGGTTCAAGTGTGAGTAATATGATTTCAAAAAGGAAATAATCTTTGTGACTGGGTTGAAGGAAAAAATTCTTTCTGGTTAGAGCCCATTTCCATGTGGAATAATCTCCCAGAGGAAATAGGTGAAGCCTCAGAACTTGAATCATTAGAGGGGAGTCAGAGAAGTGAAGCATCAGGGAAAACAGCATGGGATTTTGGAAAACACCAGTTCCTGTGAGTCCAGTCATGCCATGAGAGAAGTTAGGATGTTTCTATCCATCCATTAACCAACTCTTTGATGTGGGGAGGGAAATAGAGGGGGAAGAGGAGAAAATAAAACCCAAAACCAACAACAATTGTACCAATTATCTACGTACTTACAACTGCAGATTCAAAAGGGAAGAAATTCAAACCATTAGGGCAAGTTTCCCAGAGTGCCACTGCCAAGCTGTCAGAAAGGGTTGTGAAACCCTGTCCTGTGGAGGGATGGGGAGACAGCTGACCTTCTGCATCCAAGGGTGCTCATCAGCCCAGCCTTCAGCCCCTGCGTGACAAACCAGTGCAGGAACCAACAGAAAGCAATTATCAGGCTCCTGGTTACCCTAATAGCTCCTGATTTGTACAGTGCTTTTTCTAACTATAATTATAAGAAAAGGGGATTTTTTTCCCCTTGTAATTGTGAAAAGAAGTTAAAAAAATGGTAATAATCTGAAGAGAGCAACTCCACGTTACAAACAAGAACCATATGTTGACTTATCATGGGAAATATGTAAATAGAGGCTGGAGCTGATCTGGAGCACATGTTGTTAGTCATGAAGCAGCTATTTAAAATTCCATGGCTGGATCATTAACTTCACAGTATCCTTTATGGGAGACAACAGAGGGCAAATAATCAGCGTGGCACTGAGAATTGCCTTCTTCTGAAGAAATCTCATCTAGCCAAGTTTATAGGGAGCCCTTTGTGATCCATCAGCTGAATCAGGGCAGGCTTTCCTCTGCCCTTGTTAACTGGGATGGCTTTCTCCTGCACCAGTAACACATTCTGGCTCAGCAGTTCCCTTTGGATGCACAGATTGCACCAGAAATGTTCCTTTCTCATCCTGCCTCTACCAGGAGAACAAAATAACTGCAGGAAATACTGATTGTTTACCTCTAGTTCCTGTCTGAAAGGTGCTTTACCTGGAAGGATGTGGTGGTTGATCACAAGCTAGGAGCAGTGTTTATCCTATGGTGTCTCCACAGCTGTGGCTGTGCAAAGCTTGTGTTCAGATCTTTGCTTTGCCATATATTCTCTTAGTCATCCTGGGCAGGTCACTTCTGCCTATCATCTCTTTCTTTTCTCAGTCGATCCAGACAAGACGACTTCTCTCTGGGGCCAGCCTTGATCAAAGGAGGTCTAGATTGAAAGAGATTCCATAATTAGGAAAAAAACCCTCATAAAATGCAAGAAAGAGCTCCTGGACCCCAGAGAAGGCTGTGCCTTAAGCAAATGCTTTAGAGAAGCGAGAGGATGGATTTAGAGTGATGCAGTAACCTGCATGGGCATCATCTCATCCCTCTTGGGCTGTGCAAGGAGAAAAAACCTCCTGGGAGCTTGCTCATCTGATCCCTTTTGGGGATTTTTGTGCAGCAGCATCTGCTGAGAGCCCTTGGCAGGAGGCAGGGTGAAAAGCTGAGCAGGCTGCAGCTCGGGCAGGGGTTAAAAGCACTGCTAAGCCCAGGAGATTGGGACCAAACATGTCAGCATCCTCAGTTTCCATCCCCGAAAGCTGGCGTGAGGCAGGCTTGTGCTAAAGTCCTGATTTGCACATGCTTGGGTGTTGTTCAATGCTTTCCAAAAGGAATAATAAAAGATAAATAAATCTTTGTCATCCTGGACAAAACTCAGAGCCCAGTTTGGGCAGCTGAGAGCTCAGCAGTGCCTGATGTGAGCAGCGAGGCAGCCCCCAGACATCCCCCAAGAGGCTGCCCCGTGGGACTCGGGTACCAGCTGCTCTCTGTGAGGTGCTGTGGAAGTGGCCCATGAGATGTCAGGGAGATGGGAAAGGCAGCATCCAGGAGCAGGTCAGGCCCCTCCACAGCATGTGTCTCCATGGATTTCTGGGGCTGCTGAGAAGTGCAGGCAGGGTCAGTGCAGCACAGAGATACCCTGGTGATGGGAAAGGGCTCTACAGACTTTACTGTGGGGCAGAACAACCTGCTCAAGATGATTTCCCCATCTGGTTGCAGTAACTGGGAAGCAGAAAGGGAACAAATTTCATCACTTGGTGTCCCCTCCTGTGGCAGCAGCTCCTGACCCCTGTGCTGTGCAAAACCAGCAGCTTTAGTGTTTCATTGCAACCACTCCTGAGAAACAAACTCTTGCATTTATCTTCACTTACTAAAAGCTACCATGAAAATGTGTCCACCAGTGAACTTCTCAACCTTGGACCCTTAGATTGTTGAAGAAACAATACAGTGAGCTGTAGCAGTAGGGGAAGGTCTCAGGGGAAAGCTGGGCTCCTTGGCAGTGGTTCCTCCTCTTCTGTGATGTTCAGTTTCAAACTCTGATGTCCTGACAGCAGGCACCATGTGGGATGAGCTATGTTTGGCTTTTCATATCTTGCCTATTAAGAAATGCAGATAAAAGACTTTCTCCTCCTCCCCCTCCAACTTTAAAGTGAAGCACTACATCTTCCATGTTAAAAACAAGCCTAGATAGAGTCTGGTGACCTGCCAAGCAATTTAATCTCCCTCTATTTGGATGTGTATGGCCAAAGACTGGGCAGATGTGGCTTGGCCAACTCGGCTTCAGATCTGCTCCTTGAACCTGTGGTGGGTGCCCTGCCATGACCCCAGTGTTGTCCCTGCATTGCTCCCAGCCCCTCACCCCACCCAGAGTCCTGAGGGTATCACCCAAGCCTGCTGTGGTCCATACCTCCTGCATACAGCCCACACAGGTCACCTGTGCTGCCAATGCCACTGGTGCTGTCTCAGGGAAACACTCTGGATTAGAGGCAGACAAGCAGCCTGGACAGGGAAAGAAAGAAGTCTGGGAGAATCAAAATCATCAAAAAGTTGTTGGAAGGAGTGAGGGCTAAAGGAGAAGCTTAAAGGAAGCTATTCATATTAATTCAGGGAGATAACAGGAGTTCAGTGACCATATGAAAGAGGGGGGAAATCACAACTGTAAGTGCAGGAGCCACTCTGAAATGCTCCACATGGAACCAAATCCTTGAGTGATGTGAATCTGGAGAGAAGCCTCTGAGCTTTGGGAACTGCAGGTGACAGTGGCTGATGTGGCAGGGGAGGGAAAGAGGAAATAGGGTTGCAGATTGGCTGTGTTGACTCAAAGACCTTATGGAGTGTTTCACTGCCCTTGGGGATGTTACAGGGTGTCTTGGTGCTCTTGACTCAGCCATGGGCTGTGCCATGCCACTGCTCAGAGTTCATCTTTGCAGTTCCCTTAGTGCTGTACAAGACAGAGGAGCAATGGCCTGGCCTGAGGTCTAGTGCAAGACTGTGACCATGCTGATACCTGCCTGTGTTTCAACATTAATGGTTCAGTCTGTGCAGAACTGGGGCATGCTCTGATAAAGGATGCTTAAGCATTGGGCCAGGCTGCCCAGGGCAGTGGTGGAGTCACCATCCCTGGAGGGGTTCAAAAAAAAAAGGAGATGTGGTGCTGAGGGAAGTGGTTTAATTTTGGACATGGCAGTGTTAGGTTGACAGCTGGACTCAATGATCCTAGAGGTCTTTTCCAACAGTAAGGATTCTATGATAAGCTGCACCAGGGGAGCTCTGAGCCCCAGGGGTGAAGCTAATGCAAGATAAAGTGTAGTAGTGATGATCATCTGATCTCCCAAAACATGCCATAGCATCTACTGAGAGCACACAAACACAGACTGGTGTAAACTTTCACCTCCTAGCAGCAGATCCCCTTCAGGCACTCTCAGTTCAAGGTTTTTCTTTACTTCTCTGCTGCATCAGCTACCTGAGATGCAAAGTGCAGGTATCTTATCCAGATTGCAGCTTGGCTTGCCTGGGTCTCTCAGCAGCACTCAGCTCCAAGACTCAAAGCCACCACTGCAAAGTGGCTGCTGCCACATTGCTTTAGTATCTGATTTCCTGCTCAGTGTCTGGGCTGAGCATCTTCTTTGCTGTTCATCTCTGTTATTGGCCTTGTTTGCTGGTCATTGCTCTCTGGAGAAACATCACTCTTCTCCTTTTGAAGTTATTATTGGGGGTTTACTGTGCTTTAAACCACAGGGTGAAACCTCTTTCCATCCAGGTCCAGGTGGAGTTTGGGGGCATGATGGATGGATCTGAAGGAGAGAATGGGCCAGGGAGGGGACTGCAGGCTGGGTGGTGATGGTGGCAGTTGCCTGTCCCCACCCTGTGCAAAGCATTGCACCACCCACCCCACAGCTGCATCCAGCTCAGGCTGTATCTAGCTAGTGCTGTGACTTCATTCTCCTCTGTGCACAGATTCAGTTTAAATGGGAATCACAGATCTGGTGTCTTCTGACTTTCCAGTGCTCAGCTGGCAGCCTAAGCCTGGCTTTTTTTTATGCCTCTTCTTAAAGAACTTGACAGTAGCCGGGTTAAAACAATCTCTCTTACACAAACACAGCAAGTCTCTAATCACACACTACCAGCAAGCTTTTGGTTGCATTTCCATCTGATCTTGCTGCAGAAAGGAGACAAAGTTCACAAATCTGAATTTTAGGCTCCACTTGTAATTGCACACTAGGAAAAGAAAGGAATCTAAGCAGGATCTTGTTTTGGGGCAGGATGGTGTCTCTGTGCTTCTCTCCAACATAAGGCAGTGTCACCAGGGTGTGCAGCCAAGGTGGAGCTGGGGCTGAGGTGTCCTAGGGGCCACGTGGAGCTGGGGAGCTGCATGGCAGCCCATCTTTTGCAGGGCTATGGGGCACACACTGCTGTGAGCCTCAGCCACCTTCTTGAGGAGCTGTAGGAGAGCAGGTGGGAAGCTGTAACCCAAGCACTGACTTTGCTGTCTCCTGATAACAACGAGTTTGTTTAAACTTTCATTGTTTTGGAGAGGAAACGATGTTTGTTCTTTTGTTGGTGATTTCCCCCCCTCCTTTCTTGTATTTTGATAGTTTTGTTTCATTGGGGCACTTTTATGAGGAGCATTTTATTATTTTACTATGTTATTAATCTGCATTTTAATTGCACACCATAAAACTTGAAAGCTCCCAGCAGAGAAAATCCTATAGTGCTTCTCATCCTGTCCCACTGGGGATGAATTGCTGGGGTCATGTCAGCCACAAACAGGGCTGAACCCTTGGTGAGGATCACACTGGTTTTCCTGAAGTATGCTAGTAACAACTTCTAATTGGTGTTGTCAAACAAACTTAGCCTGCCTTCATTTTGGGTTTGTTCTGAAGGGAGAGGTATTGTTTGGAGGCAGGACAAGAAAGCCCTGAGAGGACCAAGCCCTCCTGGGTGAAATGTGTCATCTTAAGGTCACTGACAGATGCTGGTGCCCAAAATACCAGGGGGAGGATCCATGCCCCTGTAGCAGCTCTGCTTGGGCTTGGGTTAACTCTGCAGAGAATTGTCTAAAACCTATTCCCAACCAGCAGGTTTGGTTTGGTTTTGTTCTCTAATCCCCAAAACCCTCTGGGGAAGCCCCTGAAAACCTCCCCTGTGAAGCTTTGCAGGGTGTGGAGACCATTCCCCATCTGACATGGATGGGAGCACTGCCAAGGGGCTGAGCCCACCCTGATCCTGGTTCCTCACTTGCCCAGACCTATGTTGCAGGAGCCAACAGCCCCCAAGTGCCACCAGAGCCTGCTCCTTCTGCATGCATGCATGGGGACAATGAAAACGTGATCTGCATGTCAGGGTTAGACCTCCAGGGCTCTGTGCAGGAGACATGGAGCTTGTGCTTGGCTCCTTGCAAGCAAGAGCACAGGTCAACCTCTTGTGCTTGAAAGATTCTGGTCTGGAAATCACTTTATCCTGCACCTTTCTGTGGCTCTCCATTATCTGACAGCCTCTTTCTCCTTGTAATGACTTAAGAAAAAAAAAAACACAGCAAGTTAAAGTTCTCATGCAGAAAGTGAAGCAGCTCATATTGCATCCAGGTAAAAAAAGAAGTGATCTACTAAAACCTCCCCCACCCATCCCTTCCCTCCACCCCTAGCTGATCTGCCAGGGGATCAGAAGCAGAGTTGCAAGGCAGCATTTAAATCAGCCTGGCTGCTAGCTCCATGTATGAGTGCACCTGTGTTTCTCATCAAACATGCTACCAAAAGGACTGGTTAGAAGTGCTTTGATCTGACTTTAAATATCCCTAAACATCAGGAACTGGAGGCATTTTAATCTGATTTGACTGGAACTGCGCCGATTTCAGGAGAACAGAACCCAAAATTAAGGTCATATTTTCCATCAGGCTTGGAGTTTGGAAGGAGGAGACTTTTTTTCCTGGGAATGGAGATGGCAGAAGGATAACCTCAGCTCTCCACTACCACTGTTGTTGGGGGTTGCTCACAGCAAGGCAGGAACATCTCCAAAAGCACCCTGCCATCAGCTGCTTAGAGCAAGGAGTTTGGTGCTCTGTCCTTTCTTTCTTTTGAGACTTTTTTGGTGAGTTGTTTTTCTTCAGTTTCTTTCCCTGCTGCTTGTAGAATCTGAGTTCATCTCCAGAACTATGAAGTACCTGAGACACTCTGACATGCAGTCCCTCCTAGCAAGCATCTCCTCCTTCAAGGACAGTGCTTTTGTCCTCAGGTTTCAACGCAGCTGGTGCAAAATCCTGAGTGTGATTTGAATGCTCAGAGTCTGATCTTACCTCAAACTGCCCTACCCCATCACACCCCCCATTTCTCTCCAGGGACTATTACAAATCCTCTCTTCATCCTCTTCCATCCTGCTCCAGCTTGCAGCCCTCCTAGCATGGAGACATCCCCTGGAAGATCTATGGTCCCCCATTAGCTACCATCCACATTTACAGAGTGGTCTGGCAGGTCTGAGCCCAGAGACTCAACCAAAACCCTGTTTGTTTGCTGCATGTCCTATTTTCCCTTCTCTCTTCTGTGTTTGTGCAAGGCAAAGTCAGGCTTTGACACCACACTAGTACTAGCTTTTCCTCTCCAGTGTCAGAACCTTGGCTGGTGTCACCTGCCAGCACCCTGGTGGCTGGGAGCTGAGAATTCAGCCTGGAGAACAGCTTTAATAAGGAGTTTATTCTCGAGCTACCTGCTCAGCAGATGTCTCTGTTTGCTTTGGTTTATGTTTACTACAATTCTGCTCCTAATGTGCCTTTTATAATGTCTTCTGGCAATACTTCCAGTCCTGTGCTGGATGGATGATAGTCTCTGTTGATAAAGGCAAAGCCTGGGCAGCTCTGAGCTGTGTTTATCTTCAGATCTCTCCAGCTAGACTTAAGAACTTGCTAAAAGACCCAGACATAGGCTTTTTTTTTTTCCCCAGCACAGCATAAGATTTTCCCAGTGCTCCTGTGTCTCTGTGCTCCTCTCCTTGCCCTTGCAGGAATCATCACATCTCGCTGTGACCCACAGGTCCAGCTGCTCTCCTCTTCAGACCCCACCTCTTAGCCAGCCATGGGCAACAGGAGCAAGCTGCAGATTCCCTTTCACTTTGTTCCTGGGTAAAATCCCTTGACTTTAAAAAAGGAGGATTCCTCAAGCAAATGTGTCTGGCTGAAGGCACAGGAAAGAATGAGAGCAGTCTTAGTGTGGTGGTGGGCTCCTCAAAAGTGAGATACATGCCCAGACAGGACAGGTTGAAAGATTATCTTGCACCGGGAGAAGAGAAGGGAAAAAAAAAGGAGGGGAGGGAGGAGTGGGGGGAAAAAAGCCTTTTCTTTTCCCAGCAGTGGATTGTTTGGATGTTGATTGAGAGCTCAGGCTCAGATAAAGGCTGGAGGCTTGGCGATACTATCAAAAAGGCAGTCAGGGTTTGGGGCCAGCCAAGTTGTCATTTCCTAATACTGCTGCTGCTGTCATCCAGCCCTTCTGGGGCACGGAGGAGGCTGGAGTGAACTGTTCAAAACTGCTTGACAAAATCAAGTCAAACTCTTGTTCCCAAGTGGTTCTCTCCTCTGCAGCCCCAGCTCAGCTTTCTCTTAGATATTGTGCTAAACTTCAGCATTTGATCAAGAAAAGAAAAACCAAAACAAAAAAAAAACCCCACACACACAAAAAGAAAAGAAAAGGAGATAAAACACCTAGGTAGAAATCAATGGAGCCTTTAAAGGCTGAGCTGTGGAAAAGGCTGCACTTTACTGTTGTCTTTCTGAACCCTGTGAAAGGCTGGGAAACTGTTTTTAATAAACACGAGTTCAAACAGTGGGGCTCCGTAGCCAACAGTCACGCCTTAAACTCTAAACTTTACATGAAAACTCTCAGCCCCCTTTGAACTCTTTTTTTTTTTTTTTTTTTTTTTTTCCCCCCCTCCCTGGCAGAGGATTCCAGTGTTTATGCATTTTTTTGGAGATTGCTGGCAGGATCATGAGGAGGGTTTTAATATTTTTTTTTTTTTTTGAAACAATCTCCTGCCTTCAGAAACCATTAATGCCCACTAAGAAACATCAAGGCATTGCTTTGAAGTGCCTTCTGGCTACAGCCCTCTTACACTCTTTGGTTACTGTGCAATCAAATAATTAAATGGAGTAAAAAAAAACAAAACAAAACAAAACAAAACCCCAACCCAAACCAAAAAAACTAAAAAAACAACCCCAACTAAATTCTTCTACCTGGTAATTAAGCAGCCCAGGTTGGACAGTGGCAAGGCACTGCAGATCTACAAAGACTTGGAACACAAAAGCACTAGATGCTACTGGAGTAAGGGAGTAGTAGACACTTTCTCCCTATTTTGGCAACCTGTCATGCAGGCAAGGTGCAAGCTCATCCTCCTCTTCCCAGCTTCTCCAAGGTGAGGGCAGTGAATCCTGAAGGAGAAAGGACAGAGCAGAGAGAGCCATGAGTTAGCAAAGCTCAACTCTCACACGGTTTTGGTTTGGTGTTTTGGTTTGTTTTTTGGTTTCTTTTCTTTTTCTTTCTTTCTCATTTGTTTGTTTGCTTTGGAATAAACAGTAAGGAAGAAAAAGATGGAAATAGTATTTTGGCTACTTCATCAAATGTTGGATTTTGGGCTGGAGGCCATCCCAGAAGGCTGTAGAGCTCAAGCTGTCTCTGAAGGCTTTGGGTGTTTGGCTAGGTGCAGTGGCTCTAGGCAGTGCTGTGGCATGTGAGTGCCACCCGTGCTGGTGGCATGGCCTGGGGGGCCACCAGCACTGGGCTGTGCTTGGCAGGACTCAGGCTCATTCCTTTCTGGAAGAAGCAAGGACATTTTGGTGACAGCTTCAGAAGAGCAGGGCTGGCATGGTCATAGGGTGTGTTGGGATCTGGTGGCCAATAATAATTCCCTGGCTGGGAGGAGAGGGACAGGGTCACCTCCTCTGCTCCTGCAGAAACTCCTCTCCCTTCAGGGCACTCTTTGGATGGAGGCTTTCTGAAACCTGCTTGTTTCACTTCCCAGAAGTTAGCTGAGAAAGTTTTCTCTGGTTCCAACCTAAATTGTCTCTTCCTTCCTGGAGCTCGGCTTTGATCTCAGCATTTGAATCTCAATGCAAAACTCTGGTGCTCAGCCTGGTTTCTGCAGGGCAACACCACGGGGCAGGCTTTAACCCCTCCCCAGCCGCGCTGGCTGGAGCAGGCTCCTCACCTACACACTCCATCAGCTGTCCCCTGCGATCTCCTGAATCCTCCTGGGATCCCAGCTGCTTTTACAGCATCTGGCCCAGGCATAGTGACCAGTCCTCACACCCTGCCCTTCACCTCTGCCCTGCTGGGGTTGGGGAGAGGTTGGTTGGTCTCTGAAGGCAAAGACCCCCCAGCTGCTGTGTAATCCCTGCAGAGGACAGCCCCTTTGGTTGGCAACTTGCCTTGTGTTTGTAGAGCTACCAGGATCCTACCTAAGGGCTTTAGGAAGCAAGAGCTTTGGTAAAGGGACAAAGCTTTTGTTCCAAGCTCTGCCAGGTTGCTGCAGCCACCTGCACATACTTTGGAGGGGGGTGGGAGAGGTTTTGCTGGACTCTTTGCTCACATTTTAGAGCTGGATGAGACCTTGAGGAGTCAACTGGGCTCCTTTGCAGGGACTGTGATGAGGCTGTTGAGCTTCTCCAAGAAGCACCTCTGCAAGCCAGGAGAGAAAGGAAAGAGCCAAGGTAGGAGCATCCTGGCCATGCATCCCATTTATCCTCTGACTTTTGGAGGATCTGGGGGGAATGAGAGCTCTCTCTGAGCCAGCACAGCAGAAGGTGGGAGGAAAGGGGAGGCAAGGAGAGCTGCCATGGCTGTGGGAGCAGTGGAGAGACTGCAGAGGAGGAGGCAGTGCTGGTGACATGTGTTAGGAATGATGAGGTAGATGTTTCAAAGTGGATGAACTGTAAGGCTCAGAGATGTTCCAGACTCCTGCAGGGCCCAAGACAAATGTTGAAAGCCAGAATTCCCAGAGGGTCTTTCTGTTTTCTTTTAAACAAAAATAATAAAAAATAAGAAGATCTACCTGTCAGACCTTATCTAGTGAAGTGCTTGAATTAAGGAAGGCAAGGCTTAATGGGCTTTCTTCCCTAAAAATAGATCTTCTCATGATAGAGATGAAGGGCATTGCCCAAGGAGGTCAGCCAAAATTGTCTGAAATTATGCTATCACCCAGGTCTGATGTCCAAAATTAGCCTCCTCTCTCCCTGCTATGTGGGTTCAATGCTCCCTGAAGATTAAATGCATCACAACAGGCTTTTAATTTCAAAGAGAGGCTAAAATCTATTATGGCAAGCCATGGTGGAAATGTTAAAGAAGATTCAGCCTGGCCCTCTTCATTATCATTAGTAACATGCTAATGAAGGCAAGGGGAAAAGAAAGTGTATGCAGGGCTGGGCAAGGCTGCAGGCAGGCATTGGGGACATTGCTGGGAAGAAGGGAAAGGACCTGAACCAGAGCTGCTTTCCTCATCCAGAACTAGGCTGATCTTTTCTCAGAAGGGGAAGGAAGATGATTTGCCTTAAATAATTCTCCAGCCTCCTCTGTGTGGGTGTTTTCTGGGCTCTGTGATTAAGAGAGAGCATTTGAAAGCAATGGGATAGGAACCTCATTTAAAGACCAAGTGTTCCTTTCTGTTTTCCCTTTTAATTAGTCTGAGGTTGTTACTGGAGTGGAGCAGTTGGACGAAGGTGTTTGAGGAACATGAGGTTAATAGAAGGTGAAAGGGGAAGGGAATAAAATTGCCAATGTGAGCCAAGCAGAGTGAACCAGCAGATGCCCCAGCCCAGCTAGCACACAACTGACTCATGGGTTTAGAGGGAATCGAGTCCCTGGGTGGAGAAAACAACCTCAGGAGACTCTGGAAAGGCTGGAGGGAACTAGGAGTGCTGCTGATCCCAGCACCTGGGAAAAGAGAGAGTTTTCATGGGGCTTCCCCAAGGCAAAGCACCCTCCCCTGCACTGGCACTGTTAAAATAACAAACAGTCTGGATGTTCATGAAGGGAGGGGAGATTGTGTCACTGTTTTGGGGATCTTTGTTTGACCAACTAAGAAATGGGGGTGTAGAAGAGCACTGGAAGCATATGGACAGAGTTGATGTGCCTTGGGGTGCCTGGCAAGGGTGTGTTGTGAAGGATGGGAGCTTCCTGTCCCCTCTGATGGTGGAGAGGGGCAATGCCTCTGCATTGGTTTCCTGGAGAAAGGATCCCCAAATTCTTGCTGCCTGGTCCCTGTATCCACTGCTGATCCTCAGTGCTGCAGGAGGCAGCCAGCATCCTTCCTCCACCGCTTGCTTCCAGGGCAGTCACAGGAATTTTGGAGGTTTGTGTTGGTTTTACCAACTACAGACCACTGTTGGATGTAGGCTCCTGTATAAAGGATTCTTGTTTACTCTGCCCTGGGGCTGGGGCACCTTTTCCTAAGGCACTAACCTCTTGCAGCTGCCCCATGAGGATGTGCTGGAGAACATGAGTCAGCACCCTCAGCCACCACTGCTTTCCAGCCCTGACACTGTCTTTGCCTGTTGCTCTCACCCCAGACACTGGGAACTGAAACATCAGAGGTGGAAATCATGACTTGAGGGTATTGGGAATGTTATTTTATTCTAAGATCATGAATTTAGGGGCAGCCTCACACCTTCTTTTTTGGCCACTGACTGAGACATTTTTGCACCTTTTGAGCCAGGTAATACCAAACATTCAGGGTAGACAGAGGAGACCAAAATATGTCCCTTGTATCTGCTGTGACCTACCCACCAGCGTGGGGCCAGGGGGAGAGGCTGTCAGCAAGGGCCGAGATGCTTTTTGCACCCAGCTGCAGCCTGTGTTTTGCTGAGGGAAACAGAACACACATCTCCAGCATTTTGTCCACCCCCTTACCTCAGAGAGGAGAACTGACCCCATGGCTGCCCCCTCCCCAGCCCAGCCACCACTTCAAGCCTTTATTTGGGACTGAGCAAGAGCATTGCTCAGCACCACATGCCCCCAGCAAATGCCAGCTGTGAAACACTTGAGAAAAGTGGGGTTTTTCCCCCCTTAACATAAGCCTCTAGATGATACATGACCAAGATTCCCACCCCAGCTCCCTTTGAGCCTCTGTGGTCCCACTGCTCCCAGGGCCTGATAAAGGTGCCTCAGTGGGGTTTCACTGTGCAGTAAACAGGGAGGATGTTTGTCTTGGACCCCATGGCCAGCCTGCAGAGCAGACAGGTGGCTTTGAACCTCACCTGGCTGCTCTTGTCCCATCCACACTGCCAATTACCCATCCCACTAGGGTCTAAGGTGGGCAGGGTTACCTACCTTCATGGGTGCTATGGAGCTTTGTGGGTGTTTCCAGCATACTTTGGAGACAAAAGGAAAGAGCTAAGTGTTGAGTATTAGTGTGATTTGAGTGTGTGGAGTGGTTCAGTATCACTCACACCATCCTTCCTGCAGCACTTGGGCTTGCTCTGGCAGAACCTGCTCTTACTATTGATGGCCCTGCTCTGAAAGGGCCCAAATCTGGGCCATTTTTGGGTCCCTGCTCTGGAAAGACACAGACCAGGGCATTTCTTGAGTCCCTCCTCTGGAAGGGCCCAAACCTGGACCATATTTTGTTCCCTGCTCTGGAAGGACCCAAACCAGGACCATTTTGGCAGTTGCTGTAATGCTGCCAGCAGCTCTGGGAATACTCTTTTTTTTTTTCAGCACAAGTTTACATAGCATGTGTTAAAGCTGATAAATAAGCTAAACTAAAAAAAACCAACAAACCAGAAACCCCAAATACTTGGGTCAAAAGAAGGTTCTTGTTCTCTCCCCATCTTCTCTACCAGCTGGTGGGATGTTGGAGACTTTTTAAGCTGTAACATGAGAACTTTCCCACGCTGCCTCTCCATTTAGCAGCTGACAGGCCAGAGCTGGAATCACAATCTTCATCCCAAGACAAGCTAAAAAACAAAATGTCTCTGCAATGCTGGAGGTAGGTGAACATTTTCTGAGTGTCACATATTAAGGTGGTGTCTAACGAGCTCCATGTCCCACTTCTAATTGAAACAGAAGAGAGTATTCACTTTCCATTCATTTTAAAAAGACTATTCAAATCCCCTTTCATCTCCACTAAACAGCCTGCCATCTATTTGAAGCCATTTTATATTTTGTTTCTACAGACAGCCAAAAAAACAGAGGTGAGTATTTTGGAACATTGATAGAAAGATGCAAAGGCTTGTGAGGCACTGAATGGCTTCAAGCTGCCTCTAACACATTCATCTTCCCAAGAAGAATTAGGCACAGTGTGATTCATTTTAATAGCAGAAGAAAAAAATAATACTAGGATGTAGTGCTAAGTTCCCAACCTTTGATGGTAGACTGGAAAAAAAAAGCCAAAGAAAAAAGGAGGGGGGAAGGGGAAGGGGAAGGAAGTCTTTCTTCCCTGATGTTGTTGGAAGTCTCCCTACACCCATCCGTTATGTCCAGCTTATCAATTAAGATGAAGCCCATGAACTTCAGCTGGGGTTTTAAAACAAGGCAGGGTCCATTTGAATGTGCAGCACTGCCTGTAGCTCTCTTGAACTGCAGGCTCCAGTCCTGAGCTCTGTGTACTCGGTGTGAAGCTGGAGCCCTTTGATAGAAGTTTTACTGATGTTTGAAATGAAGTCTTCTCACACACACAAAATAACCCAGATAATTTAAAGCCTCATAGAAAAAAAAAAAAAAAACAGGGTGGAGGGGGGAGAGGAAGGAAACAAAACCCCCCAAAAAGCTAGTTGGTGCCATTGGTGTAGCAGAAGAAAAGAGGCTGGATTTGGTTACCAACAGGACGCACCAAAAGCATTTCCACAATTGCTTTCCCAGGGTTACTTGCCTGAGCTGGGGAAGGTCTGGGTGACAGCTGGGAGACAAATCCATCCCTGGTATGAGCAGCTTCCCTCAGCAACAAATTAAGCTCATTCAGCTATAAAATAGGTTTTGTGGCACAAATACCAGCCAGAGGGAAGGCACATGGGTAAGAAATCCCCAGCCTTGGTCCTGCTCAGCCACTTCCACCAGACCTCAGCCAAGGCAGCCACCTTAGCCTGTTTTGCTCCCGCAGGTGATGCAGATCAACAGTCCCAACTCAGCTGCACCTGAGTAAGGCTCTGCCCACCCTCCATCACCTAATGATGAAGCTCTCTGACCTGCCATGGCCCTGCAGCAGAGCTCCAGCAGCAAGGACCACCATGTCCCTCTGAACATCCCACCCTGGCTTCATCATCCACTAAGAGAACAAGAGGAAGTCCTCACACCTCTCTCAGCAGGGTCTCTCCCACCAGGTAAGCTTGGCAGGGCAATCTGGGCAGTAAGGCTGGACTCAATTTGTAGCTGAGCCACCTGAAGGAGCTGTAAATGATTTCATCATTGCACTGAAGTGTAGCCCAGTCTCTGCCTTTGCCTACCTGAGCTGCAACTGTTTCCCAGCAGGAATAGCCAGGGCAGGGCAGAGTTCAGCTGCTGTTTCCAGCTAACCCCCACACATGAGAGGAAACCTTTTCAGGCATGAAGGGTGAAAAGAAAAATAGTCAGACAATATTAATTTGAAAAATATAAAATTTTAATAAAGGCTACATCTCTTAATTACAATAATTATTGTACCAAGTAATTTTTTGTTGTTTTTTTTTTAAATGAAACTCTTTATAATGCATAATTTACAGTATAAGTAGAACAAAATGCCATGGCAAAAGTCATGAGTACAGGACTTGTAATAAAAGGCATAAAATATATTTATACATAAACCCCTTAAACAAACAAGGGAAAGCTTGAACCCTGAATATAGGGTGAAGCATGGCCTGGTAACACCATGCAGGCACAGGTACTGTACTGATTCAGTTCAAAACACTAGAGATAGTGTATTAATAGTTCCACCATACCTTTTCTTTTTGTCTTTTTTTTTTTTTTGTCTCTCTACAATATATACAGACTTACACAAAGTAGCAATGGCAACCAGAATGCACAGATTAACTTAATCAACACAAAAAAAACAACCCCAAGTGTAGAAATGCAAGGGGAAAGGGTGGCTGGGTCCCAACACCCACACACACCCCACCCAGCCATACACACACACACTCACACACACACAAACCAGCTCTGCCAAGGGCTGCAGAGAGCCTTTGCCCATTCTCCCACAGGGCTCAGGTGGCTCTTGGGAAGGGAAGGCAAAGAAAAACAAAACAAAGCAAACCAAACAAGAAGAAGAAGCAAGCCCCAACCAAAGCCCACCACACACCGCCTCAGGCGCTCCACACCGCTCCGCACACGTGCCCCAGCCTAGTTCCACGTTGTTGAGATCCAAGCTGTGCTCCCATGGCTGTAGAATGGCTAAAGAGAGGCAGCTAGCTAGGAGGAATACACACAGGCTTTGGGCTTTTTGTTGGTTTCTTTCTTAACCTGGCTTTTGCAAGGTGTCCTTCTGGTGTGCTAAGAAGGATGGAAAGGGGAACTGGATGGTTTCTTCTACAGCTCTCCCAGGCTTGGGGTTTTGCTCTACCTTGCCTGGGCTGAGATACCACCCAGTTCCCTCACCCCTGAAAGCAGCAAAGCAAAAAAAACCCAACAAAACCAACAAAAAACCCTCACCCCACAGAAATCCATGGACAAAAATAACCAGCTGCTGTTGTTCCATTGCATTTAACATCTTTAGAGCTTAAGACCTTTATTTCAAATGAGAGCAGCATAGATTAAGATGCACTGGTCTCTAGATGAATGGTAGGACAGTATTTTTATTTTGGCTTTTATTATTATTATTTCTTTAGAAAAGTTTTATCTTCACTTGGAGAGATCCTGGGCAAAACACCACTCCTTTCCTCCTCCCCCTTCAAAACCAAACTCATTAAAAAGTGAATGCACTCATTGCCAAACTCCTAAATTTTAGATAGTGGGAACCATATAAAAAAAAACATAAACCAATCCTTCCTCCCATCTCCCCACTTCCCAGCCCCTCTCTTCTCCATTGTTAAAAGCAGCATATCCAAAAACTGGACTTAAGGGAAAACAGACTGTTCAATAAATATCAATAAGGATTACTGTTAAGGTAAGCTATACACAGTTTCTCTTAGTCCATAGATTTCAGATCCCCAGGAAATCATATATTATGTATGGAAGTCTCTCAAACACACTCTGCATCTCCAATAGCCAACAGTGGTCATGTTTTTAATAAATAGTTCAGGGGGTTTATCATCTCAGTACCCAACTCATGAATAATAAATGCCATTTTTTTCTCCTCTAAGGCTAATTCAGCAAAGTCTTCACAGACTTCACTTTTTGTTTTGTTTTTTTGTTTTCTTCATTGGTTCCAAACTTTTCCTTCAGAGTTTTGTTTTGTTTTTCCTTGTCCTTACTACTGCTGTGTGTCCACAGATGTTTTTTTTTTCTAGCTTAACTTTTCTGAAGAGCCACAGATGCCATCAATCAATCCTTTCTACTTTCCCCAGAATCCTTCCTTCATACATGGGCAGGATGGTCTCATCTTCCCAGATCTCTTCAAACACTGCACCGCAGTCGAACTCGTCGCTCGCCTTCTTGAAGTAGTATCTGTGCCAAGGAGAATTAAAACACAGTTAGTTAAAAATCAGAAGGTGGGAAACAAAGGATCTTTTGGCAGTTAGTTTTGACCACAACATTTCCAATCTATCTCTCTCCCTCTCTCCTAGGATGCTCTTCCAGGGAAACCTCAGGGCTGCTCAGGTCCAGCAACATCCCTAAGGATCCAGGGCTGTGCACACCCCTCAGCAGTGAAAACAGCTTCTCCAGTGAGTAAATTATAGCTACTGGCAGTGGATAGTCTCAGCCATCAAGAAAATTAGAAAGCCTGGTGATTCCTGGTCAAATATCTTCTTTAAAAAATAAACAAACAATTTCAAAGCAAAGCATTCTTAAGGTTCCCCTCTTCCCTCTCCACCTTCTTCCTTTCACACATTTTCTCCTTCTTTCAAAGCTGCAGCCCAACATTAAAATTAGCAACTGGTATTAAAAGCAGAGGCTTTTTGGGCAGAGGGATGGATTAAAAGAAAACCCTCCCAAGCTTCCAGCAACCTAAAAAGCTGAAACTCTATGGTCCTCCTACTGGAAAAAAAAAACCCCAAACCAACCAAGCAACCAACCAGGAGCCTGCCACTGGAAACAACCAAATGCCTCCTTCACATCTCCATTTTAATTGACAGAAACTCCTGTATTGGTTTCCCAGGGGTCCAAGGCTGGGAGCAGTGCTGGTCCAGGCTGGGGGATGTGACACGAGGAGGTCAAGTAGCAGTGTCCTGCATTCCTGCTCTTTTGCTCCGGGTCGTTAGATCATGAAGCCA
Source organism: Galbula dea (assembly GCA_013399015.1). Classification (NCBI taxonomy): domain Eukaryota; kingdom Metazoa; phylum Chordata; class Aves; order Piciformes; family Galbulidae; genus Galbula; species Galbula dea. The sequence continues at coordinate 3,667,378 of VWZX01004773.1, read as the reverse complement.
ACAGCTCCCAGAGACAAAAGCGCACCCCCACCCCTCCTGTGTCAAACAGTAAGGACCCCTCTATTATCCTGAATTAGACCGTTCAGCTTCTTGATTAAAGGTTCCTTTTATCCCATTTGGAGCTTTCTTCCTTCTAAGGCTGCTTAATTGCATATGCACAAATGAAGGGCTTCCATTCAGAGGGGTAGCATTTAGGGAGCCTGTCCGTCTGCCGCCGCGCACCTCCTCGGCCATGCCTGCTCCCTTGGAAAAGGTCTTTGCCATCTGAGCACCAGGGGAGGGAGGAAAAAAAACCCAAACAACAAACCCTTCCTCAGATAGATTCCAAAGAAAAAAAAAAGCTGAGAAAAACCAAAATAATTCACCCTCTCCCCCTGCAGTTTCCAGCCAAGTGGGGTTGGGGTTAGAGGATGTTTGTTAGGGGAAAGGGTTTGGTAATTATTATTATTTTAGGATCAAATGAAGCTCACTTGTACTACTGGAACTGAAAGAGCCATGGCAGGGTCTCAGAATTCATTTTTTAGTGCCTCTTCTAGCAGATGCTCTTAAAATACTCAGTAACAACAGCCTGCAAATCTCTCTCTTCTTAGGGTGCCTTGAAATTATTTGGGGAGGGGGCTAGAAGCTGGTGTTTTAGCCAAAGAGCTGAAAGCAGCTCCATTTAGCCAAGGTATGGTTAGGATTTATTTTTGTCAAGTCATTCCAAGCTGAACTGACACATGTACAGCTCAGCAAGGAAAACAAACAACCCATCTTCTTTAAGTCCTTTAGAGTTTGACTCCACTGAAGTCCACAGTCCAACTCCCACCAACTTTCCTGCTGCAGGTCAAGGCTGCAATTCCCCTTGAAACAAACCCTCCTCCCCCCAAAAAAAAACCCAAGGAAAGCCTGAATGACTTACAAAGAACCTGCCCTCTTCCCCCTGCCCTTCCCCACGCCTCTCCAGATAACAGCCACTCTTCCCAGTCACTTCCTCCACCAGCCCAAGCACTGGCTGTGTTTACAAATTTTTTTTTCTTATTGGAGAAAACACACTCTGACCTTTTCTATAATTACAACCTTATTTCATAGAGGAAAAAAAGGGGGGGGGGAAAAAAACCCCAACACAAAATAAAGGAAAAGAAGAGGCAAAGCAAAAGCAAAAACCCCAAATCCTCCCCCACAACATCTTGAAACAAGTCACTCTGCTCCTATTTGCTCAGAAATGGGCTTTCCATTGAAACATATTTTATGTGGCAAGCTTTGCTCTCTTTTTTTTTTTTTTCTTCTTCTTTTTCCCCTTCTTTTTTCTCTTCTATTTTTTGGGACATCTGGCACCAATCGAGGCGAGCAGGCCTGGCCTTACAGCTCTCTTTTGAACCGCTGCCATCTTCGGCTTACCCGACACCACCCAGTTTTTTTGTGCCTCTATGTTTGTTTTTTGTTAACACCATCAGTATTAAATCACTGCTTAATTCTTTTTTTTTGGTCTTTTTTCCTCGGGGCTAGAGGAAGTTTGGGGTAAAGGAAAGCGAAGAGGTGACTTCCCCATGGCAGGGCTGGCCACGGGGCTCTGCCATCTCAGGAAGCCTCCGTACCCACCTCACCAACTGAGCCACTCAATAAAGAATTTTTGGAGAGTGGAGCATTTCTGCATGTCTTTGTGCATTAAATGAAAGGCAAGGCCTTCAAAGACATGCTTATTAAATGTGCCTTAAAAAGAAATCAATGCCAGATGTGACCAAAGCAGGCTAGTTAGTGCCTCCCTGTGACACACATAGACACACAGACACACGCACACGCACTACTCCGGGCACTGTGGACCTCTTCCCTGAAGGTCACCTGCAGTTTCACTCAAAGTCCAGCCAAAAGTCAAAGCTTAGATCAAAATGATTCCCTGGAGGTACACACATTTGTGTAATTAGTTTCACCTTGTGTCTGTGCAAGATAAAATACTGGGCACGTACTCAAGTTCTCTTTCTAAATGTCTGTATTGTCTTTACCCAGGTGTAAAGGGGTGAGATCTAAGCAAAACACTGTTTCATCCTTGTCAGTCACTTAAAAAACATTTTCTAAAGTAATTACAGGCTGACAAGGCACAAATAATTGCACCTAGAGGGGCTTTTTGGGCCACAGAGGTTTTAAAGCCTACTCCTGTGCTTGGGCAGCACACAAAAAAATGTCATAGAGAACAAGCAAAGAAAGAAAAATAACCAATAAACAAACAAACAAAAACATCATCTGGTTTTTTTTGTGGGAGGTGGGACTACATGGCTGGTGCAGCAGTGACAGCCCAGGGAAACTGGTCTGCTACTGGCTCACAAGGCTGCAGCAGCTGGAGGAGGAGCGTGGTGGCCAAGAAAGGCTTTAGGGGCTGGAAAATGATGCCAGAAGCCCAAAGACCTCTCCTGTAGGTTGTCCAGGGCAGGTGTACCTGCAGGTTGCTGCCATCTGATGGCAGCTGGGCAGGCTCAAAAGATGGGCTTGGGGGAAGGCTTGCAGCCTGTTAGCCTCAGCCCCACTGTGCAACAGCCATAGACAGACCCCAGCTTGTCATCCTCCAGCCTGAGAACACCCTTGGATGACCTGTTTTGAGCAGCATAGGTGGGCTTTCCAAAGCTAAACATAGACCAGTGATGGAGCACCAGCAGGAAAAGTCCTCATACCAACCCCAAATGACCATATGGAGGCTAAATCAGAGTCTGGCAGGTAGAGGGCAAGCCTTCTGGCTCTTTGAAACATCCCCAAATTCAGTGCAAAGTCAAAATTTCAAGCTGGAGCTTCACTCTCCTGCTCACCCTGCAGGAGAAGCAGCCAACAGATGACCCCCCCCACTACTGTCCAAATCCACTGGGAAAGTACAGCAAAAGAGCTACCAGCACAGGAACTAGAAGAGCAAGTGAAGCAGTAAACTGGTTAAACTGGGAGCTGGGCCCTGGAAACCAGACTGGCAGGGTTTGTTGGTGTTTCTGAGGAGGAATATGGTATCACTAGTGGAGCTTTACCTGCAGGGCAGAGGTTTGGGGGTTTTGTTCCCTACTGAAGAGAAAACTGAGCTCCCTGCACCTCAGCTATATGGCCACTCAGCTGCNTTGCAAAACACTCCAAAAAAAATTAAAATGGAAAATAAAATAATCAATGAGTGGGCAAAGCAGGAGGCCAGCACCAAGATGAATGCTGACCCCAGTTTAAAAACAGAACCCCATGAAGCTTCACCATGAGGCCTTCTCAGCTCTTCCTGGTATTCCAGCTTTTTGGACAAGGGCTGCATCTTGATGTAGGGACGTGGGAGATGGAGAGGAGGAAGCCCCACAGCCAAGCTGCAGCTCAGGGCTCCTTCCTCCATCTCCAAGTTGCCCTTGAGTGGGAGGAGAAGTAAGAAGACCTACAGCTGCTGAAACTTGAGGAGAGTGTGTCACTGCGAGTGGACCTACAAAGTACCTGCTGATGGGTTTGACTTATTCAAGTAGACTAAAGAATAAACAAATAACAGCTTCTTACCTGTAATTTCCCTTTTTGCTCAGCTGCTCTTTAAAGAGCCCAAGTGTCAGGCTCTGGGCCTTTAACATCCTCCTGTAGGGAATTTCTTCTCCACAAAAAAAATAGGTGACAACCAACTCACTAGACTGAGAGGTGTGAACAACTGGCAGTTTCTTTGGCTCTTTGTGACTGCAAGACAGAAAAGACAAATAAAACCCTCCTATTTTTTCCATTTGAGAACAAGCTGTTTCACCACACTCAAACCAGCAGCGTTTTCTGCCACACTGCTCAGAAATACCCTGAGCGAGACCCAAAAAACTCAGCTCTTCCTGTACTCGCCCTGACTCGGCCATGCTGTGTTAGCAGAGCCCTTTGCTGGGCTCCCACAGCAGCTCCTGCTCATTGGGAAGATGGGAACTGCAGCATCAGGAAGCACCCAGCCATGGGCAGCAGGGACCTCATCCCACTTTACTGCTGGAAGAAGCAAGGGATGGAGGTTAGATGCTTGCTGGAAGCATCGGAGCAGGACCAAGGGCCAGGTGAGCCTGCGTAGGGCTGACCTCCACCTAGTGAGCCCCAGCACTGTCCACCTCTGCTTTTAAAAGGTTTGTTTCATCTGCCTTCACATAAAGCCTCTGCCAAGCTTTCTTCTCATGCACAGCCTGCAAGCACCAACAGCTAACAAAGTAACCCCACTGACAGGTTCTTCACCTGAAGTTCACAGGTAAACTTATTTTTTCCCAGTGAGGATAAAATTAACTGGATCTTGTCAGCTGCACTAAGAAACCTTTCTGAAGGAATAATTAAAACAACATTTCCCAGCAAAATGGCAACACTCTAGTGAATACCATGCAGCCAAATCTACAACTGCTTCTGAAGCAATGTACACTTGGTATGTCAAAAGGTCACAAAGTGTTAGTCTGCAGTAATTTAGTCTTCCTAATTTGTTCTAAGTCTTTGTAGAGTGGCTTCAGAAAAAAAAGCTGCTAGCAAAGACAGCTGGTGGACTTAAGGTCAACCAATTAAAAATGAAAGGCTCTAGTCAGGTGGCTCAGTCTGGACTTCAAACATTACTCATTGCTTAAGATGAAGAGGGTAAGAAAGAAAACTTTAATTATTTAGGCCATTTTAGACCTCTCTGTAGCAGATTTCTTGTTAAAAGAACCATCCTGTAATTAGACTAATCCAATCTTTGTCCACTTTACAGGAATGCAAGTTAAAAAGAGCCAGAGACAAGATTTGAAAATGGTTTGTTCTTTCTTTAAGAAGAATGTTTGAAAGACAAAATTGCAGATGTAAGAATTTCCTCTCTTCTCAAAGCACAATCCATTTCATGCAAATATCATTAAGATATACACATCTCTATATGTCTGTGTGTGTGTTTCCCAATCCTTTTCTGCACAGGCAATACTCACTCTTCTGTCGTTAGACTTGCACTGCAGAAAGGGGAGTTTCCCCCTGGAACGGCAGCGGAGTGGTTGCGATCCCTCTGCTGATTTGAGGTTGAACATCTGAAGTGGAGAGGGGGAGGGAAAGTGGGGAAGAAGTGGGGGGGAAAAAAAGAAATTAAGATAAAAAAATCCAACTTTTTCAAAAAAGATTGTTGAAATACAATCTTCTTAATTGAAGTCTCCTGTGGGTCATTAAGTTGGCTCTTTGTATCAACCCTCACATGTTGTAAACAATCAAAGGAAGAATTAAAAATGCTGTGGGCTAATTTATCCCTCCGTACCCAAATGAACGATAACCAGCCCAATTCTCCACTTGGTATGTAACTGGAGTCTATCCCAGAGGAAAAATGGGCAAATTACAGCCATCAAAAGAGTGGAAGTAATAGTCTAGGATTCAAACTGTTTGTGCCAGCATAGGGTGGGGTTGGAATACAGAGGTTCATCCTTGGAGCTCGGCCAAGCCATGCCATCACACGGCCCCACGGTCCCAACAGCCCTCCATGGCTGACCCTCCACCTAGATGTGGAGGACACCATCCACGTTCACCCACCATCAACCCCAAGCACCAGCTGAAGAGGAACCCAACCAGCACCGGGCAAACCTCACCTGCCCTCGTCCCTTCCCAAACCCAACTGCCTGCGGGCAGCAGGACCATCATCTCTCTTTCCCATGGTCGTTACCGTTGCTTCTGTGGCTTGGAGACCTCGGCGAGCCGTCGGCACGCTTCCTCCAACTGCGCCAGGGTGTTGGGCGGGGTGAGCGGGGGCATGGCGGGATCCTGGACGAAAGGGTGGGCAGGCTGCACCCCACGCGGGTGGCTGCCGGTCCCCCACGGGTGGTGGCGGCCGGGGGCCCCCTTGGTGAAGTCGGAGCTGTAGGCCTTCTTTGTGCTTTGTGTGCTTGGGGAGGGGAAGAAGCCGGGTTAGAAAAGCTGGAAAATATGACTTTAATAGCAGCTCCTATTCTGCTCGCTCCCTCTCCAAAGTCTGTCATAACATGAAAGGAGGTTTATTGCCAAAAACATGACATTTTTGTGGTTTTTCTGGTTCTGCGGAACAGCTTTTATATTAAACCAGAGGAGCAAAGAGTCTCATTTGTTTTTAGGGATTGTAAAAATAGACAGCCCATGTAATATATAAATATTTACCGGGAGCGATATTGCTGCAGACAGCTGCGTATTTACCTATGGGGCTTGTGCTTATTTTGTCTCTCGCTCTCCAGCACCCACTGCCAGACGTTCTGTGCCCGATCTGCCTCTCCCCCTGGTAGCTGCAGCCCACCGGGGCCAGGTAGACCTCCATCCCCGACCAGCGAGGTGATGCTCTCCGGTCCTCTGCCTGGCCTCTTCGGCAGCGTCCCTGTCCTGCTGATGGCGAGAAGGAGACATGAGCCCACCGTTAACGAGAAGGGCCCAGGAGGCCACCACAAGCCACTGAAGCTACCCTCATCAGCCCCATCTCACGTCTGGGGATGGGTGCGACGGAGAGAGATGTTCACAACTTACCCGAAGGGGTCCAGAGGAGGAAGAGGAGGGTCTGTGTTTTTTGGGTGGCCCTTGCACTTGGGGTAGCAGTAGTAGTCGCTGCCTGACGGGCAACAACACTGCACCCGCTGAGCTGCCTCTGCTTCGATCTGCTCCTTCGTCTTGGGCACGGCGTGGTGGTGGATGTAGTGGTGGTGGACGTGCTTGGTGGTCTGCTTGGTGATGAATCCCTTACCCACCAAGGCGCATGCTGCCGGCGAGGCCACGCCAGGCTGCAGCTTGCCCATCGGCAGGCGGTCTGGAGAGCGGGCGCGGGGGCTGTGCCGGCCCATGCCGGGTGACTGGCAGCCAGGGGTCTTCAGCACACGGGAGACATGCTCATCCAAGATGGCCTGAGGGTCCTCCTCATAGCTGCTGGAGGGCAGGAGCGAGAGCGGGTGCTGTGGATGCTGGGGGTTTGCCATCTCCCGACTGCTCTGCAGGCTGGCAGGGAGCTCCAAGCCCTCCTTTTCCTCATCCTGCCGGCCAAGAGACAGTGAGGAATAAACGTAAGAGGATGGGGCAGTGGCAAGGCGTGTGCTGGGATGTCCCCCTTCACAGGCTTGTGAACCAAAGTGTGATGGGAACAACACATCCACCCCCAGCCCATTCCCACCCCCACAGAGCGTGCTGTAAGCTCTGCCTGGCCCCGGGAGGGTTAATCCTCCTACCTCCTTGATCTGCTGCAGCCTCTCCTCCAGACTGTCCATGGTTTCCTGCTCCTGCTTTAGCTTCTCCAGCCGGGAAATAAGCTCCGCGGCGAAGGCAGCCGGTTCCACCGGGGTCATCTCCTTGGGAAGACGATGGGTCCTCTACAAGGAGCAGGGACAGAAGGCACAAGGCATGTTTAGCGGGCAGCACGAGGCGCGGGCGCTTAGCCGGAGCAGCATCCCCAGCCCCGCTATGCTTGTTGTGTCTCCATGTTTGGATGAAAAGACGACCGCAACTAGGCATGGTCTGCTCTGGATTTTTATGAGCTAGTGCTGTGGCCTCATGGAGTGACATCCTCCCCACCAGCGTTTGCCTTCGGCAGGAGCAGTTGGTCGCACTCTGAGGAACCCCGCTTGTTCTCTCTGTAGTACAACCAGCCCATCAGTAGCTACTCTGAAGTAGAAAATCTTCAAAGACTGTTGTCAAACATCAAAAAAAAAAAAAACCACCACCAAAAAAAAAAAACCACCACCCCTCTGAGGTGGGAGGGAGAGACTTTAACTCAAGGAATAAAGTGAGTATAAACAGAAAGGAGTTGGAAATTGAAAAAAAAAATAAGATGGGGGAGAAAAAGGGAAAAGAGGGGAAGAAAAAAAAGGAAAAAAAAGAAAAAAGTCAAACGGTTGCAGATCAGAGACGTGCTGGTAATTTATTTCCTGGCTACACACTGGGCACCTTTGAGGTAGTGTTGTCTCAACAGTGTCCTAGATCTCTCTCTCCCCCCCCCCCACCATCTCTTTGTACAGAAAATGAAGAAAGCTGCTGCAGGCTAGCGGTGCTACACTGCTGAGCTTGGCTGCCTCAAGCAGATCTATCAAGGGAAAAAGGGAACATCTCCAAATCAAGTGCAGAATATAAAAAGGCAAAACGAGAATTTCTGCCAAAAGCAGCAAACATGGCAGGAAAAGGGGAGAGGAAAAAAAAAAAAAAAAAAAGAGGAAAAAGAAACCACCCACCTGACTGTGCCCTCCCTCTGCCACCCTCAAACACCCCACTCCTGCCTCCACTCTCCCTTTCCCCCCCGCCCCCTCCGAAAGCAGAAAGCTGAACTGCCAACTCTTTCACATCCTACCCACCAGATGAGGTGGGGCCTCTCTCCGGCAACCACTTAGCTCCAGAAATGATGTGAGGGTAGAAAAAGGCCACTCTGCTGGAAATTGTCACTCTTACACAAGCTGGCTCTATTCAGTCCCTGATCAAAGCACTGCCTTACAGAGAAAGTCGATTTGCACGCCCTGGGACAAAATAATCTAATTTACAAGCTCAGGCTATAGAACTTTCTTTAGGGAGGAAGGGGGGAAAAAAAAAACACCAAAAAGAAAAACCACATAAACCACCCCCCCTTCCACCAGAAATATCATCTATGATTTCTTGCTGCTTAACACAGCAGAAAGAGGAATTTTAGCATATTAATCTCAAGACAAGATAAGTTTATACTTGTCTATGTAAACAGTTTATTCACTGTAGGAATCAGGAGTCTGCAACTCACTGGAATTAGCAAGTCAGTGAGTTCATTTTTGACAGTAGGGCAACACCATGCTTTGGACACCCTCAGAAAAAGGCACCTATCTGCTCCAAACATCTCTTTTGGTACATCTTGCCTTCTGCCACCTTGCAGACCGTGTCCTGTCAAAGGCTGCCAGTGATGAGCAGAAGGCCAAGCCCCAGTGGAGGTGTCAGGGTGATGGCCAGAGCCAAGGTACTTACTAGACTCAACCAGGGTATCTCTGCTTGGCTTTGGACCAGGAGGACAAATTCAGTGCCTCTGAAAAGCCCCAATTAGCACCTGCCTGTTAGGGAAGAAGCACAACGTGACTGTACCCAGTCAGGTTTCTGCAAGGATGCTGAGAGTCTGTGGCTCCTGTCCAACACCAAGCAGCATCTCTTCTCTGGCATCACGTAGGGATAAAATGTTTTCCTCTCCTGCTCCCTTCCCTTCACATGTGCCCACTCCCAGCCCCAACATCTCTCATGGCCAACCCAGACCCTTGTAGCTCCCACCTGAACTTACCGGAAAATGAGGTAGAGAAACTTGACCGTTGGCCTTGACGCTGCGATGCATCTCCCGCTGGAGCTGCTTCTTGCTCCCAATCCTGTATGGGGGGATCCCATCTCTGCACATGGAAAAGAGGTCAGCATCAGTCAGGGCTCTCCCTATGCTCTTAACCAAGACACTTCTCCATCACCTCTGAAATTGTGACCTGGTCTAGGGAATCCTGCTGTGGCAGGGGGGTTGGGCTAGATGATCTTTCGAGGTCCCTTCCAACTCCTAACATTCTGTGATTCTGTGAAATCTCCCAGGTATGCCACAGACCCATGTTCCCAGAGGTGCTGAGCCCCTCTGGATATCACCTGAAGCCTCAAACATCTGGCAGCTTGGGAAGTGCCTGAGCCACCATCTACATGGATGTGCAGCAAATAAACAAAAGCTGAGAAGCAAGTTGAAGGCAACTCCATACAGGAAGATAAGCAAAGATCCCATCAGCTTCTCTTCTGAGGCATCTTACAGAAAAGCCACTCCAGTGCTAGGTTTCTGCTTCTGCCCTTTATTTTTGTTGGGTTTTGTTCACCACCAAATAACACTCTCTGAGACCACAACTTTCCTCAAGATCTGAAACACCCCATGGAGCGTCGGCACAGCGGAAACAAAAAGGAAGAGGCTGAAGATGGATGGCCACCAAAAAGCTGCTCCTCATCTCTAACCCTACTTAAGATCTGCGATGTTTCTCCTGCCCTGGGGCTGGCCAGCACAGGCAGGCCACTGGCAGGCAGGAGCAAAGCTGGGCTGTGCCCTCCAGGCACGTCGCTGCTCCTCTTGCTCACACCAGCTCATGGTAAGGAAGCCATGAGAAAAGACAGGGTGAAGAGCCCTGGTGGGAACATCCCCTTGCAGTAGCCTGCTTGAGGCAACACGGCACAGGGCTGTTTTCATCCGGCCACGCAAAAAATTACCCCAGTTAGGATTAAAGAGCCTTCCAGAGACAGCGGGGACGGCCGGAAGAGCGTGCCTGGAGATCCTGAATGTCTAATTCCACCCCTTCCCTCAGACTGGCTGAATAACCTTGATCTCCAGTCCCATCCCTTTCATCCACCTGCCCCCACACCTGACTCATCTCCTGAGTGGAGAAAATAGCTCCTGCCCAAGGAGGAGTGGCGGTGGCCGAGCAGACAGTGGTGGCTTCACGCTGCTGCCAGAGGAGCCAATGTGGCACAGCGTCTGTGCGTGCCACCTCCTGTGGCCACGGTGGTGGTGGGCACACAGTGACGTGTTTTGGACAGGCAGCCAGAGACAAGGTGCCAGGGAACACCTCCCACAAGACACCAGGTCCTTTCTCTTGAGGAGGAGGATTGGATACCATCGCTCCACACTCAAGGTGGAAGCGCGCTATCAAAGGCCTTTGTGAAGATCTTGGCCAAAGCATTCAGTTGCCATTAGGCTGTTTTGATGAAGGAGGTTAAGCTGCAAAGCCTGGAGTGAAAGATCAGAACAGTTTCACCTTAATACACTTGGAAAAATCTTCATAATAGAAGAGAGCACACTGGGATGCAGAGAAAGTCCTTGATGCTACCAGATGAACATCAGCCTTCTCTAGACATGATCCATGAATGCACATTACAAGTGAAAGGAGCTAATTGTCCTAGCATCCTCACTGCACAAACACAAGGCTCTGGAGTGCTTTCTGGGGAAGCAGCCCAGCATGCACTGGCCATCACAGCCAGCCATGGCCACTGACCACAGCCACTGGTGGCCACCATGCATTTCTGCTCCATGAACCCCCAGGGCAACAGGGCTGGGGGTACATGACACTTTAGCTTTGGGAGAGGATGAGGGAAAGCAAATCTAAGGTAAAAACCAAATCACCTTTACCTTAAGAGAAGGGTTTGTTAACTGAGGCTTACTGAGATAAGGGACTCTTAGGAAAGACCTTCAATATAGAGGCTAACCAGTAAAAGAGGCAAGTAAAAATGCCAGCAGGACCACGCTGCTTGCACACATACATACACAGGGGACTAATGCTATTAACATACTTGGTGAAAGAAGAAGTGTCCTCTGCAAATGGCAGTCCAAGAGGCCAGATGGGGAAGAGCAGGGAAGCAGCTGAATGTCTGTGTATTCAACACAAGACACCCAAGGACACGACCAAGGGAGAAGGAGGAACCCCACAGCCCTCCTGCACTCTCCACCTCTCTCCAGGTCTGCAAGTGTGAGATGCCGTCCCCAAGCCCTCAGCTGCAGCCACCAAGCTGGAAGCACATTCCCTTGCAGGGTATCCCCAAGCTCCTAGCTCTGGGAGGACCATCTACGCCCAAAGGGATAGGCTCTGGAGCAGGAATGGGGACTCATGCCATTCCCAGGCAGGGTGGCTCAAAAAGGAGGAGGAGAAGCAATGCTGACCCAACAGCACAGCTCCCCACTTTAGTTAAGATTTGCCCTCACTCAGGTCGGTATGAAAACTGCTCCTTCCCCCTAAACCTCCTCTGGTTACAACAGATCAAACCTCCTGCTCCCTGCTTCTACAGCCCTGCCTTGTCAGAAGAGTTGTACAACTTGTAGCTACATGCAGAATTAAAAAAAAGATTTAAAAGAAAAAAAAACTAAAAGAGGTATTTCACTAGGATGGGAAGGCTATGGAGCAGCTCAGGGGTGTCAGCCTGGGGAACGGGAAGGGACTTTTGCAGCCACTTTGATGAGTGCTGTCTAATCCTAGGGCTTCCATGGAAAACAGGGGGAAGGGTTGAGCAGGGTTGAAGGGGTGACCAGTGGGTGGTCCCTGACTGCAAGAGTGACAGATGGATGAAGCTGGAGTCAGGCTCAGTACAGCAAGAGATATGGGGGGGCAGGGGAAACCCCTGATGCTGAAGCAGATCCCCTCAACCAAGAGAAAGTACTTTGAAATGAAAAGGCTGAGCTTGGCGAGAGGTTTTGGGGCAGGACACAGGTTCAACCCAGCTCTCCAAGCACCACCTCTCCCCTTGCTGCAGCAGCAAACACTTGCACTCATGTTCTTGGCCACTAAAAGCTGCTTGGCTACTAAAAGCTGCAGGCTGAAGGGCTACAGTTTAGGCACTAAATAGTAGAGTTTAATTATAAACATTTCAGCTAACCAGGCTGAGGCTAAGCCAGTCTGTTTCTGGGGGAAACACTAGTTTGAAGTCTTCTACCCAGTCAGCTGCCATTTAAGCTGAGCCAATTATCTTAGCCTTTTGACTCAGATGTGCCTGACCTAACCTGAATGTAGTTTTACTGCTGCTTTGAAATATCAGACTCATGCGCATATGCATTCACTCCCATCTTCATTTGGCAACGGCTCTGAAACAAGTCTCTGATCTTGCCAACATCAAAAGCCTGGTTTGTAAGATAAGGTAATATTTGAAGTTTGCTCAGCAGCATTCCCCTGTGTCCAAAGTAAATCCATAAATAAGATATAAGCAAATAAAAAAAAAAATCCCCTTTCCTCTCCCCCCCGTCAAGAAATGGAAATATAAATTTGCATGATGCTTTGTGGCTATTACAAAATATAGAAGGACAGGCTGATCCCTGGCATCTGGAATAAAACAAAGCAGATAGATTGTTGACTTCTTTGGAGACCTCTCTTAATTCCAGCACAGTTCAGACTTAGTTTTATTTAAAAAAAACCCCAAACTCCAAACCAAACAAACAAAAGAACGGGGAGGAAAAAACCCCAAACCCTCAGTTTTCTGCTCTGACAGACTTTTCCAGAACAAGTTTTTCCTCTTCTGTTGATAGCAATATAAGCCAAAAAAGAACTAATTTGCATGGCACTGAGGAAACAGAACAAGCTCTGGTCCTCTGCTGAAGGGAGGTAAACCCTGGCAGCCAGAGGAGCACCCGAGCTCAGGGCACGGTGGGTTTGTGCCCCAAAGATGTTCACAGCACCCTGAAGCCACCAGCAGAGCCAGGTGCCCAGAGAGACTGCAAATCCCACGCGTTTGACTGAGCTCTTGGCAGCAGCCCTTTCCCTCTGCTAGGCAAGTTTGACATCAGCCTTAACTTTAAGCCCAGCCTCCCAAACTGCCCCTTTCCCTCTCCCACAAACACCCACCCTCCAGCCCCGCTGTGCCAGCCTGCTCCCAGCCCCACGGACGGAGCCTGGCTCTGGCAATTCCCCAGTGGTTCCACTGCAGCAAATATTCCTTTTTGGAAGCTGAGCCATCCCATTGCTCCCCTCCCTGCCAACCCCCCAACCTGGAACTGTGGGCAGTTTAATCAGCCAAGCTTCCCCAAACTCTCACAGCCTGCGAGGGCTATTGTTACAGCAGGGAAAAAACAGGCAGGCTCCTTTCACGCGCTGCTTTATGGGGAGCTCCTATTCACTTGTTCAAGCAAATTTCAAAGCGGGCTGCTACCCTCTCATCCCCGCTAAGCTCCCCTGGACTAACAATGGGCTGAAAGCGATTCAGTTAAGCCTTTCATCCACCATGCACTTTATTTCTCACTCAGTGCTCTCATCTGTATAAGGCCTACAATTGGCATTGCTGTGAAGAGAGGGTATAATCCTAGCCCTGTGAATCCCAAGTGACCCTACACTGGTCCAGAAATGACTAACCCAATGAATGCTCTGTTGACACATGATCACATACAATCAGAGCCAGTAAGAAGAAATAAAGAAGTCACCCTATGATTCAGCTCTTTCATTTAATGCCAATATTGTTCAATAAGGGAATCTAGTGGGACAACAAACTATTTTTTCCATAGTATCAGTTCAAAACACACATGTGCATTTAAAAAAACAAAACAAAACAAAAACTGCTGTTTATGCATCAAGGATTTTTTGTTAAATCCTGTTTTCTGCTGTGCATCATCAGGCAGCACTACTGACTTTAAAAACCCAGCAGGCAAACCTCTCCAAGAAGCATCCAGTAATCACTGGACCTATCTGAAAGAGACACTGGAGTTTCACCTCTGAGGTGTAGACCAGGAATGCAACACTTGTCTACAGGTGGGTTTTTCTACAGCACTTGTTCCTAAGTGAAGATCATGAAACACAAACAGCAACATCTGCCTTCTGCCCAGCTGAAGAACATGGCCCTTAGGAGCACTAAGTGAGTCCTGCTGTCTCCTGTACCCCCAGACACAAAGGTATCATTTCTTTCCTGCTGGGGAAAGCAAACTGAGGAAGAATGGTCAAACGACCTGCTCCCAGTCACACACTTCTCAGCAAAATCAGGAGGAAAAGCCAGGGCCTGCAATTCCTAGGCTCAGCCACAGCATCACCTCTCATCCTTACACTCCTGAAACACCCAAACCTGATCCATGCAGCTCCATTCAAATGGCTCTTTGAAGACTGCTCCAGCCACACTAGATGAGCAGCTATTTGCCCCTTCAGGTCACTGGCCCTACTAACACACATTCTGTCATTAACGACAAACCTTAATTACAGAAAGTACTTCCTATAGGAAGTAATCTCCTCCTCTTTGATGACTGATAACTAGTTAAGGAAGCCTGGCCTTAAGACAAAGGCTCAGGGAGATACGCTCCTTGCCTTAGTCAGGCAGCACCACTAGCATGGGGGAAAACATGTTTGCTCAGCTGCAGCTGGAAGATGGCAAGGGAGGGATTCATTATTTTACTCCATCTGATGCCTCCAAGCAACTGCACGAAGAACAAGAGAACAAGGCCACCATGCCCTGCTACACCTCTCAGTTTGGGCACACACCTCAGTTTTGGCAGACCCTAGCCAAAGGCGACGACAAGCAGGGTGATGACCCTGGACCTGCAAGCCTCCTGAGGTGCAGCTGATTCACAAACACTGCATCCCAAAAGGACTTGTCCAACACAAGATACTTACACACTGCTGTCTGTCATGGACATGGAGTCATCTGTCAGGGCATCACTGGAGATCTCGCTATCGTTCGCGCTGGTTGCTGGAGCGAACACATAGCCAGAATTCACATGGTATGGATTAATGGGATCGTTCCTCTTGAAGGACCTAGGACCAAGCAGAACAGGAATCTAGTTACCAGCCATTCTTGGGCTAGGGAAAAGCACATATGTTTCATGGGACCGCTCTCCTTATGGGAACCATGCACACTGGATGCTCAACTTCTCTCAAAGCAACTAACCATCCACTGCTCAGACCAGCAGCCACTAGGACATGCTCTGTCTAAGCACAACCAAAGTCCCACTTTAAAGATGTTGCTTTTATCATTGGAGGCATGCTTTAGAAAATCCCAGGAAGCACCTCTACGTACTTTAATACCTCTGGTCCTCAAAGTTTGATGCTGCACTGCTGAGGTCAGCAGGAGTTTTGCTGTTGGCATCAGCAGTTCATTGCTCAAGTCCCACTGAAAGCTTTTGAGGCACCAGCTAATAAATGCTTGAGCCTGCTCTGAAGGCAGGAGTTAGGACCCCTTTAGGAATACGAGTTATGGCATCTGTGTTGCCTGAAACAAGAGAACTGCCTGAAACTACTGGAGCAGGATCACTAGGCATCAGAGGTAGCATAGACAGGGCAGAAATCTGCTGTCTGGGGCTTGGCCTCCCAAAGATGGGTGCCATCTTCCTGGCATTATACACACATGCAGTGAAAAGTCCCAGGTTTTGGGAGAACTTCCTGCTTGTTCACTATGTGGCTTTGTGTGTAGAGTTGGGTTGGGAAGAGGAGGATGGGAGATATGAGGACAGGAGCAGCAGGTTGTGTCAACGGGCATGTGGGTTACCAATACCACCACCTCTGGCCTCATTTGGAGAAGCAAACCCAAAGCCCAGCCTGGATGTGTGAGTTGAGTACCCAAGTATGGTTGTGTGAAAAATTCATGGCCAGTGACACAGAGGGTGGAGGGGTCACCATGGCAGGTCACTGCATGGGGCAGGGAGGGGACCTAGGCAGGAGAACCTCCTCCCATCACTCCAACTTCCCAGCCAGGATCAATATACATATCTTCAGCAGGTGATAAGGGGATTATGCAGAGAGATTTGAAAGGCCCATGTTAAGGTGCACATTTTGTTACTCTTCCAGGGGAAGATGGGGTTGTTAAGCTTCTGCCTTTGTATATCAAAGCAAAAGGGCCTTGTCATCTGATAAGCAGCGCTGATTTTAATAATTAGGGCCACTTACCCAGGACTTGGGGGCCTAAGGAATGTGCCAGCAGGCTTGGCAGGTTTGATTTTGTTTTTTTTTTTTAATGGGCTTTCCACCTCCCTGCCCCCACAGGGACTGGAGGGGACCAGCTGGGTTTAAGTGAGCAGCAGCAATGTCCTCCCAGCTACCCACCCACCGCTCTCCATCCCTCACAACCAACCAGGCACCCCTGCTGCCACCCATTCCTGCTCTGCCAGCACCAAAACCAAAACAAAAACCCCAAACCAAACAACAAAAAAACCACCTCCCCCCCCCAACACAAACAAACAAAAACCAGAAAATAGAAAGGAGGGGGAAGCTTGGTGGGGAAGATAGGCCTCTCTGGTATGAGAGGCGCGGGGCTGGCTGCAGGCAGGTATTCAGCCCAGCCGGGGCTGCATTCCTTTCTGAAGGAGGCCAAGGCATTGCTGATGGGGAGATCAAGATGTTTGAAAATAGATAGATCTGGGAAGAAGGAGGGGAAGGAAAAAAATAGAGATAGTAAGGAAAGCCACAGGAAAGAAGTTAAATCTTCAAAGATAAATTAATTCCACATGTGGGTGAAAGCTATGTTCTCCTCCTCCTACTACAAAAAAGTTCTCTAAAAACCATGCAAGTCTTCTACTCGGGTTCTAGGGGGCTGTGCAGTCTCAGGGACCTTCCCAGGTCCTTGGTAGGCTTCTGGGTCCACTGTGTAAGGGATGCAGCTCTTTTAACTGTTTGATTTGAATCCATCTCAAGAGTTTCAACCACATCTACTGTTACATCCAAAGACCAGGAGGCTCAAGGGTGAAGGATGCTCAAGAAGCTCAGGGGTGAAGGAGGCTCCCTGGCACAAGACCACCGCCTTGCTAGGAGACCCGAGTCATCCCTGGTTGCATCCAGGAGGACTGATTTGCCATATTCTTCCAGCAGATGGATTGCTGGAGAGGCTGGGGTGGGGGTGGAAGCAGCAGGTCTGTATGGATAGGCACAGGCAGAGGAGGTGTGTCCAAAGACAGCCTTTGGAAAGATGTAATTAGAGAGGTGGCCAGAAGTTAACTCATTTTCCCACCACTACTAGGCTGCAGCACCCATTCACCTACCAACACCTCAGGGACACAAAGCAAAAAACCCTACAGTTGACTTGTTTTGTAAGCAAGCTCCACACTCCACCACCACCACACTGCCCCCCAGAAACCCCCACATGCTTTAAGACAACCAATGGGGGCTGGGTTTGCTATGGTTCTTTTTATTATTTTTTTCTTAATTTGACCACCTTACTCCAGTAATTGCACCCAGATGCAGCAAGCTGCCTGCAAGGGTTTTAAATTCCAGGGGAAAGTGGTGGTCTCCTGCCACAGATGCTGCACACACAAACACCCAGCCCAGCTCCAAACTCCATATGCAAAGTGTTTTCAGCTGTCAGGTAGCAGTTGCTCTGGAGCTTCAAGGAGAATGTCTGATGTTTCTCAGCCTATTCTTATCTTGATGTGATGACACACAGCGTGTAACTCTCTACAGGCTATGTTAGGCAATGGGCATATCAGAGGTATTATAATGCCATGGAAATCTGAGGGGCTCTTGGTGGTATCCCCTGTTATGAGAGAGCAGTTTCAGAGTGTGGCCTGTTTTTAATTGTCAAACTCTTGCTTCTTAGAAATAAAAGCACTCTGGCAGTTCAAACCACAGATTTATACAGAGAGAGAAGAAAATCTACAAGGAGCATTTTGAGGCAAAATTGAATCTCATTAAGTATTTTCTTGGGACAAACATCACTGAGCAATCATGGGTTTAAAAACAAAAAAGGAAAAAACAAAACCACTCATGCACAAACTAGGGGGAAAAAAAAGTATATTTAAACAAAACTATGTTAATCACAGCTTCCATGCTCTAATTGTAGAACACTGCTTCGAGCATAGCTTTACAATGGCATCATTTACTTTGATAATTGAAGCCAAACTTGGTTCCAATAACTTCACACACACACAAGGAGCTCCACCGACGAGTCCTTTCAAAGGCCAGGAAGCACTGGGAGCCAGCAGAAGGCCATCTGCAAGCCCCAGCTTTCTCAAAGCAAAGCCAGTCCCACTGATGCTGGAGCTTAATGGGAGGCAGATGAGTCCACCTTGGGCTGCACCAACCCACGCTGCAGAGCGGCACTTGCAAAGGGAAGCAGCACACTCTGTGTACACAGAGTTTTGCGCCTGATAAATTTAGAAGCGCGTATAAATAATAGCTGGAATTCCTGGAGCATGGGGCCAGGTCCAGAGCAGTGTGGGGAGGCCACTTTTAACCACACCACAACCTCCAGGGGAGGGGAGGCACTTTGAAGGACAAGAGGGAGGTTCTACATTGAAAATATTCCCTGCATTAGGGCTCCAAATAGACAACCAGCAGCGTACAGCACACGCCTGGTCTGCAGCCAGGTGCCAACACTGTGTTTTCACTTGACTTCTCCTGTTCCTGTCCATCACTTTGGGGCCAAAGTCTTTCAACTGCTATGGTTTCTGCGGTCTCCTGTTTGCCATGTTTTTGGCCATGACTCCCTGCCCTGGGATTTCCAGGTGGTCTCTCATCCAAACACCAGGCTGGCTCCAGATTGCTCTGCTCCCACCATCAGGTGTGCTCAGCCCAGTGCTCCCAGCACTCCCTGCTCTGATCACACTGAAACCCACCAAAGCCAATGGCGAGAGCCTGCACAGCACTTCAAAACCAAAAAATGGGCTGAGCAGAAATTCTTTAATTCCACCATACACACACACACACGAGGAGGGAGGTGTGGTTTGGCCACTCACCAGGAAAGACTTTGTGCAAGCTTCAGCTCTGATCCTAAACCCAATCCTAAATGCCGAGTGATGAGAGACAACCCCTCTATATGCTCACCAGCTTCTAGCACATGCACGCACAAGTGGCTTCACAAATGGATAGCTCAGGGAGGAACTGAGAAGCAGCTCAGCTTGACCTCCCCTCTCTTTGCATTGAGATCTCCTGGCCCCATGGAGAGCAAAAGCTCCTGGAAATTCAACAGAAAGTGATCAAAGCAAAATGCACTACCTAATGTCCTAGGAGGGTAGATCTGACATGTGAGGAGCAAGCTGCATTAATCCCTGGACAAAAAAGAAAGGAAAGAAGGGGGAAAAAAAAAAAAGAAAGGAAAGGAAAAAAAACCCCAACCCAGCACTAATCAGGCAAGCAGCCACTGTTCTGCGAGAGCTCTCCTGGACAAGGCACATGTGGGTTTTTAGCAGGGCCTGCAGCTCTGGTAGAACATTACAGCCAAGCCCTTCCAGCACTGAAAACCAACAAAGGCTGAGAGATAAAAGCATCAAACATCCCCCTCCTGGAAAGCAAGCGAAGGGCAGCAGTTCAAACCAAGTTCTGGAGAACAGCAGATGCTCCGACAGTAACATTCAAGCACGAGATGAGGATCCCAAAGCCCAAGTTGTCCACAGACCAGCTGCCAGCAATGCCCTCCCCCAGTCACTCAGCAGGAATGGTCCAGAGGCCATGCCAGGATGAAGAGCATCCCTCCTGTCTGCACCCATGCCTGTCACCCTTCCACTGGCAGGGAGGGCCCCCAGGAGAGGGAGAGGACCCAAGAGGCTCAAGCAGCATCCTCAAGGGCAAGAGGACCCTCCTAGCTCCCAGCAGCTCTGCACTGGGAAGCCCAGCACAGCTGGAAGCTCTCTGCAGGGCAGGAGAGGAGGGAGAGTTCCAGCAAAGCCTCCCCAGGAGAAGCCTGATGCCCTTTGATGTCCGTGAATCACAGACACGCTCTCAAAATTCCTGTAAACGAGATGTCAAACACTCACCATACCAAACCCCGACCTCCTGGGCCAGCAGAGGAGAGCACACATCTGCCAGCAAAGCCCTCTCCTCTCAGCCCTGATTCAACAATCCACATTTATGGTAAGGGTGGGGAGAGGAAAGAATACATTTTCAGAGGATTATACAACTCATCCTTTGCTCATCCAAGTCCCTCTTGCCCATCCCCCCCTTCACTTCGAGATGCCTCTTACTTTCCTCACCCTCTCACCGCTGTGCCCCCACCATTCCCAACAAAAGAGAAGGGTTCAGCAACGCAGATGCACCCCAAGATAATGGCACAAGAAGACCCTGCCACCACACAACACTCCCCACATCCTCACCAGCTGCCATCAGACACGACCACGTTTTAACGAGTTTAACTTTGAGCACATGGCCAACAGCAGAGCACCAAAGACCTGCAGGAGAGCACCGAAGACCTGCCATTACTCTCTACCTGGAACATCTCTACCACTTTAACTCCTCAATTTTAAGTATCCTCCTGGATGCACTGGCTCAGAGCCACCCTAAATGGCTTTGACACAGTACCAACACCCAACGCAATGGGAGAGGCTGCACATCACACACACACTCACGCTCAAAACAAAAGCAGATTTTGTGCAAGTTGCAGAGTTTGATGCAGTTAAGTGCACACATTTCCTCCTCCATGACTGCACCAACTGCTTCCCACAGAGCCAACACAGTTAACCACTGGCTGATGGTGGAGTTGGGGAACCAGGAGATTACATTATTCATGTGTCTGTGTGATCCACTCTACTACTGCTCTTAATAGGTTTGAAAGTTGAACCAATAATTAACGCATGTCCGGAGGACATAGTTGCTCTGAAGTTTTTGATCTCTAAGAGAACTGAAAGAGCCAACAGGGCTTAAAAGCACAGTATCTTGTTTTTCCCTGTACAAAGGGGAAAAAAAAAAAAAAAACAAACACCAAAGCTAGCCAACACCCCCCAAATTCCAGCGTTTGGAGGTGCTGGGAAGCCCCCAAAGCCCAGCCTCCCCTCAACTCCCTGCTAGCTCCCCAGCACACCACCCCAACTGGGACAGAATCCTTAAAGTGAACTCAGAGCACGATTTCCAGGGCCTCCCTTACCTGTATCCATTCTCAATCGTTTCTGTAGCTCTGACATTTGCTGTAACCCTCAACGTCTTGCTGGATAGTCCAACTACTGAAGGCAAGATTTTGCTCTTAAAGTCTGCACAGCTCCATTCCTCTTCTTCATTCAAGGTCGGGAGATAGCCACAGACAACTTTTAAGCTCCCCAGTCCATTGCTGTTCATGTAAGCAGGATTCTCTCCTCCACTCCTTACATATTCGAGGTATATATCAGAAGTTAAAAACATCTGGTAAGCATTTTCCTCCATCACAGTCTGAATCTCAGTCTGTGCTTGATCAAACATGATAGAATCTATCTGCTGCTTCTTGATGCTATCCCTTATGTAGGTCTTGGTAGCAGGCTTGAGCTGCTTGGAGACGATGCTGTTGTTCTCGATGTACCTTTTGTATATCGCTTTGGCTACTCTTAAAGTTTTGGTATCCTTAAGGTCCATCTGCCTGAAGCCATTGCAGGCAAACCAGAAGTCTAAGGTATCCACACATTTTTCCCTCTCCAGGAAGGTCCGAAAAAGATAGGCACCATCTTGATCTCCCAACAAGGAATGCAAGGATTTGGTCCATCTGGCCAAAGGGGAGTCTGGGGATGCACTGCCTTCCGGCTCCCCGAGTCCATTCTCATTCCTCCGCGGGGCAGGAGGCACCGGCATGGCCTTGAAGCTTTGGCTTTTGGAGAGAAACGAGCTGGCGAGTTGCGGACATGGTGCTTCTCCTTCCTCCCCGGGGACGGGGGGTCGGGGAGCGTCTTCCCTGAAGCTGCTGCTGGGGTCTGGGAGGTGGGTGAGGAGCACAGCGCTGCTCATGGCTCCGGAGCCCGATGGGGAGAGGGGCTGCCGGGTGTTCCAGGAGCTTCTTGCTCCTCTGCCTGCCTCTGCCTGAAGTCAGCAGGGGATCCTCTGAGCCTCCTCTCTGCGAAAGGGAAGGGAAAAAAAAGGGGGGGG